>CM031241.1:378679274-379279274 GCA_018340775.1 Taxus wallichiana var. yunnanensis | reverse complement strand
TATGTAACTGTATTGGTCACTAAGAAGGAATCAGTTTACAGAAGAGATTTTTAAGGAATCGAGATTCTTTGTTTTCGTCAAACACGTCCTCCAGATCCTAACAGAATTGCCAATCCAAATAAAGGGATTTTCCCAGCTGCAATGGCAGGTCTTAAGCCTAAATCGTGACAAATGTTTTATGCAAAAAGTTTTATCTTTGTTTCCAGGTCGCTTCCTACCTCTTTCACTGTCCTCAATCGATTTGATAAAAATCTCTTGAAGGCAGAACCCGAATATGAAGGTGCATTCGATACTGAACAGATTACAACATAGTTGGACAACCAGCTTGCTTAAGGCGCTCAAAGAAATTAATTAACGGAGCAACGAACCTCGCCTGTAGCTCCTTCTTCACCCTCCCCAGCAGGCGCGGCCAGGGCCGAACAACAACGAACTAGCGGCCGTTCCATTGATCTATGGCTTCCACTGTAACCACCTCGCCCTTTCCACGCGGTCTGAGTGATTGAAACAGCGTTTCCACCTGCTACACTCACTGTAGTTCCATCCAGCAACCACCACATTAACCTTCCTCTTAATGCGCGGCCGGGTAGTATAAAAGAAACGGCGGGCTGTCAGTGCAGATAAGGATTTGCAAATCTAAGTGAGTAAAGGTGTATGCGGCCAGTAGGAGTGGATTCACACGCGCGGGCGGAGTTCTTAAATTGTGACAGTTGGTTGATGAGACCCACCGCCCCAACCAAAAGATTTAAACATAGTTTGAAACGCTTTCCCCCGATTTGACTCTTATTCCTTTAATCCAAATTTCAAATGTATGTTTAAGCATATAGACTTATTTAAGTGAAAATTTTGATTATATATATATATATATATATATATATATTAAGGAGATATCTGTGTTAACAAAGATTCCACCGAACCACAAGTCCATAAATAATTCTAGGTATCCTTTTTGGTCACTTAATCCACGTCTTGAAGGCTTCAAGAAGAGCTAGGGTCCAACTCATTGGAGTGAGTTACGTTCGGCAAGATTGTCGTGCTTGCTAAAAATATCAAAGTTATGATTGACTTACCCAGAAAGGCAAACGCAGTCCAGGCCACTATAAAAATACCAGTAACCACCTTATCTCAACTCCCAAAAAGGGCAGAGATAAAAATTCCACATCCTGGTAAGAGGATGGGAAGAATGCCATACATAAATAATTCACGAGAATCAAGCACCAGGATGAAGAGAGAAATACCTTCAAACTAAGCAAGGAAGATCCAAAACGGTTAACACCACCGGCACAGGTGAGTTCCAAGTTTTTTTTTTTTTTTTTTTGAGTTGAATAAGCATGCACGAAAATCTACTAAGCTGAAAACCGTCCGGTAAAAAGATGTGGAAACCCGCATAGACAAAGGAAAATCTGTACTTAATACATTTCAGCTGGTACATGACAACCAACTCGACAACTCGGCAATTACGCCATTTCAACAAGCTCGGGAGGTCCGAAAACCCGACTCAAGGAGAAATTAGGCAAATCGGATTTCGGGTTGCGGGAAACAACCGACGCGAAGCATGATGTTTTGATGCTTCCAAGTTCCGAAAACCCGCCACAAAGGAACAAATCGGGTTTCGGGTTTCGGGGAACATCCAACACGAAGCATGATGTCGCGATGCTTCGGAGTTCCGAAAACCCGCCAAAAGGAACAAATTGGGTTTTGAGTTTGGGAACATCGAACACGAAGCATGATGTCGCGATGCTTCGGAGTTCCGAAAACCCGCCACAAAGGAACAAATCGGGTTTCGGGTTTCGGGGAACATCCAACACGAAGCATGATGTCGCGATGCTTCGGAGTTCCGAAAACCCGCCACAAAGGAACAAATCGGGTTTCGGGTTTCGGGGAACATCCAACACGAAGCATGATGTCGCGATGCTTCGGAGTTCCGAAAACCCGCCACAAAGGAACAAATCGGGTTTCGGGTTTCGGGGAACATCCAACACGAAGCATGATGTCGCGATGCTTCGGAGTTCCGAAAACCCGATTCTCTCCCGAAGGCAAACCTGCAAAGCCAGCTCCATTCAAGATTCCACAGAAACCATCATTCAAGGGAAAAGCAATAATCAGGGCAACCAGATAAATCCACATTAGGAGATCAGTAAGCAAGAATCGATATAAAGAGATCACTTCTATATAGCAGTAAAAAGATAACCTGTAAAAGGGAAAAGGGAGAGGTCAGTTCAAGCTGATATGATAAGAAAAACATTTGGAACCCATCTCTTCCTGGGCATCTCTTCCAAGGAGGAGTCAAATAAGAAAACATTGCATGTTATGTATTAACCAGAGTCCAAATGCTATTTAACTAGTAAAACAGAAACACATCAACATTCTGAAAGAACCCACATCTACAGCAGTCAAACCAAATTGCAAAGGTTGATTTATCCAAATGCTAAAGGAGATAGATCATTAAGAAAGAGTTAGTCTTATCATGCCTGTTTGGGGCTTCCTCAATGTAGCCATGTCGAACCAAGGCTCCAGCAGCTTCAGGAGCACACCCAAAAGTCTGACTTTCCTCTTCCCATTGGAGTAACAAGACCCACACGGGTACCAACAAAACGCTCGTTGGATTAAACTACAAAGCAGAAGACCCCTTCAAAATACCAAACAGAAAACTTATCTAAACCAATTTAAAGTGCCCAAAGGCTTGCTCACAGCACCTCTGTCTTCTTCACATTGCCTCTGCTTGAAACTCGGTGATCTCCTTCCATCTTCAGTCAAATTTTAAACACTTCTAAAGAGAAGTCTCCAAGCTGGCCATGTGGCAAAAATACCAGGTTGAAAGTAGATTACGATAATGCACCTTTTTACAAGGTTCAACAACTCAAAGCCACTCCAAGACCACTAACCCCTAGTATCATTTTTACATGCAAACAACAGACAAAAGAGATAATAAAACAAATCAGCAGTTGCTGCCAAACTAATACTCCACTTGTGTTGTTACAGCACCCTGCAGATACTTGCACCAGTCTTGGCACGGCTAGAGATAATGTCAGAAACTAAAACAAGGTTGATTCGTTGTTACCAAAGGGAGCCTCACCCATTATAGCTTGCTTCAAAAACCATCATTTTTATCCTCCAAGCTAAGCAGAAAAAACTTGATATTAAAGGCCCGCAGCCTACCTGCCGCTCAACCCTAATCTGCCTGGCGGATAGACACAGCTAAAGACAGAAGAAGTCAATCAATAGATCCATGAAAAGAAAATAAAACTTCTTTTACCAACCCCGAAACTGATAAGGAACAGATCCGCCTCCAAGAGCCACCCTTCTATGGGTCACAACGCAGAACAAGAAGGAAAAACAAAAGGGCACTTCAGCAATAAATCTCCTCGGGTCTCCTGGTCAAACCCTCACTGCCACAAGGACGAAAAGAACAAAATAACTTGAAGGAGGGTCCCGAATTTGAGGATGCATTCGATACAGAGCAGATAACAACCCAGTTGGAGATCCTGCTTGTTGGAGGTGCTCACAAAGGCTTCAACTATCTTTATGACATGCTTCTTTGCTGGCTATTAGTGTACAGCTGTCACTTGTGGATCCCTGACAAGAACACACCTCGCAGCACCCAAAGGGAGTGGAGGTAACACGCCTACCTCTTTAGCTGGTAGTTGTGCGCGGCTAGCAGAAGGAACAGTGCGCTTTTCCACCCGAAACGCCACAGGAAACAACAACAAAACCCACGTCCATACCTTTAATGTTAACAAGCCCTCATCCATGGCAGAGCAGAAGAACAGGCACGCGAGGAAGGGAGATAGGATCCACGAGGCACAGAAAGGAGGAAAACGCAGCAAGGCAGAGACAGAAAGGAAAACCATGGCCACCAAACACAGTTTACAGTCCGGCAAAAACCCAAAACTGCGCCCATACGCAATAAAGAAGGAGATCGAAATAAGATCATGGTGGAGGATGTCAAAACTCTACCAACTCTCACTGCCTCACGCCAACCAAGAGCATTAAAAGCTCATTAATGAATAACCAACAATACCTCCCATCCGCCAACTAACCACATCACAACA
Organism: Taxus wallichiana var. yunnanensis; assembly: GCA_018340775.1. Classification (NCBI taxonomy): domain Eukaryota; kingdom Viridiplantae; phylum Streptophyta; class Pinopsida; order Cupressales; family Taxaceae; genus Taxus; species Taxus wallichiana. The sequence goes on along the minus strand of CM031241.1, from coordinate 379,275,225 downwards.
ATATTTTATTTTATTTCATTTTTGGGAGCCCATGCTTGGGGACAGGCCGCTTGCCAGGAGTAACAAGGCTGATATACATATATACAAATATGCAAAACATTAATTTTAGAGATGAACAATGGTCCATCAACATTCTAGAAATAGTCCCCACCTTCAAAGGCGCCACCACAGGTCGTATTCTTCCTTGTCCGCGCAACGAGGCTCGATCAGCGAGAGCGACAACAAAATCAAAGGATGATGTTGATCACAAACGACATACAGAAAAATAATAATAACTTACAATCATTGATCGATATTACAACATAATTTATTATTATCATTATTACTGGTAACCATTATTAAACTCGACAAGGTGAAACACTAACGTTACAAAGGAACAGCAACAACGTTCAATTCTAAGAAGAGCGAGTGCGTCGCGTGAGGAGGAGCAAGCGGCGAGCGGGGCATTACTGATTCCTCTATGGTAACGAGTTTGCGATTGTTCATGACATTAGGTTAAATTTGACTGGACGTTTAAATTTTTTTGTGCATAAGGTTAAATTTGAAGAGTATTTTGCAAAAGGTTGGATATAAGTGGTTTCTCGCTCTTCATGCAATTGGGGTTCACCTAATTTAAAGATGTTGAGACTTTTGAGTCGAGAATGTGGAGGAGGAAGCCATTGATTTCTTTGGTAAGATGTTGCACAAATCTTAGGGATCTTGGACTTTGGGATTGTAAAAAAATTGATGAGAGCGATGTGGCAAAGCAACGTCTTTCGAGTTTTTGTCTATTGCGGAATGTATGAATATCAAGTGAAACACGGTATCACAATTGTGGAGAAAAATGTCGTCCCCCGGTTTGTTTTGGATGTTTCTTGAACCGATATCACGCTTGTTAGGAAATAAGTGATAAAATATGCAGAACAATCCCTCACAGAATTGCAACAGTAGAAACTAATATGCAGAAAATATTACAGATCTCAAATAAAAGTGCATAATAAAATAACACAACACAAAGAGACAATATTTAATGTGGTTCACCCAATGTGGGCTACGTCCACCAAGAACTTGCTCAGATTTATTACACCCACCGCTCTCTCAATACAATACCCAGATTTGTTTTGGAGCTATGCTCAACAAAACTCTCACAATTCAAACACCTCTTGAATACCATATCTCCTCATCAAAGATATATTTATAGGCAATTACAAAAGTAGTTTTACAAAACCATGGTCCAAAACCATGGGCCAAAACCATGAATAGTAAACTTGTGAATAGTAAAACTACTTTTCTCTTGTATAGTCTTCAATCTTCCACACATGAAAATAGGCTCCACAACATAACAATTCTTTGTGCTATCGGAATTGCTTGATCTTGGAGTTTAAGGGTTGTTTTTGCATTCGATTGTCCTAATTTAGAGAGAGGAGCTCATTTTCTTGGTAGATTAATTCCACGAAGAGCAAGTTGCTTCTATTGTGAAAGCTTCACCGATATTGTGAAAGTGTTTCGTGAAAAACAAAATGATTTTGACCAAAATGAGTGGCTAGAATGACTCCTCTCTCATGGCTTGATATAGGTGTTCAATTAAATTTGGTCATGTAATGCCCCGCTTTGTTAACCTTAAGCGATGAAGTGTGGATCCTGTTTTCACACCTAGTTGTCAATACATGTGTGTATTACGCCAATTTCTTGGACGTCAGGGAGGTATTAGACCTTAGTTGCATTGTCTTACACAAAGCTCTTGAACACCTTTAGTGGCCATCGCTCTAGTTTTTTCTCATTGTAGACATGTCTATAAATTAAAAAAAAAAACCTTGTTTTCTTTGTATCATTGATCACATTTGGGAAGGTGGTCTTGATCGCTCAATAATCAACTTTTATTTCGCAGATAATACAAGCGATAACATTATCATTTTGATCCAAACTGGACATCTTAAATTAATAAAAGCAAAATTAATAAATATATTGATAAATACATATTAATTTAGAAGAGCGTATTATCTAAGTCAATAGATAAAAACAATAATTAAATTAATAAATCATCGTTTATAGAAAATAAATAAAACAACATAAAGAAATGGAATAAAAATAATAATATTCGAATAAGGTAGTGAAATTGAATTTGGATGGTGGAGGGAGAATGAGTTGGTGGGTAGTAATTTCAGGTGGTTGGGAGGAATGGGGTTGGTAGGGGCAGCCATCAAAGCGTCTGAAAACCCGGCACACTTGTCATTTCCCTTGCATGATAATTCAAGCACTTAATTTGAGATCCAAAGGCATAAACCACGCTGAAACCCAAGTCAACGTTGCAAATTTAGCAGTAATTAAATAGTTACAACGTGTACAACAGGTTAGAGGGAACGGTGAAGAACAAAGGTCTCGCTATTAGTTGTTCAAATCATTACCATTGTGAGTTTAATCAAACATGCGTCTAATATCTCCGGAGTCCGCACCTTTCTATATACAAATTGATTTATTTGGATCTGGATCTGTATTGAAGCAGAGTTCAATTATCTGAGTAAATGTCTGCCAGACTGTGTTTTGTTTGTTGTGTACATAAAAAGAAGAAGAAGAAGATTGGGGTTAAGGATGCACTTCATAGGGGTGTGATGTCTTGCTGTTTTGATTTCGACTTCTTCTGCTTCTAAAAACATGTGCTACGTGAACTATAAACCTTCAAGTAACCATTTTATATATATCCCACTCTTTATCTTTTATCTTAAGTAGTTTTTGTTTTGTTTAAGTTATTAAAGCTCCCTTCCCTGTTGACCTACGTATGTCTAAGCGAGTTTTGTCTCTTTCACTCTCCCCTGCGTGCCCCTTTTGCCAGCATACTCCCCGCTAGTGCCAAAGTAAGAGCTTAGAACAGGGCGTGGATATCCGTCCCAACATAATAAAAAGGGGGTTTTTGTCAGATGTTGTATTTGCAAAATGCCCTGGTTAACATGGATGTAAAACGTGGGAGCATACACATGACGCGTGAACTGTTTGACAGAGTGCCTCAAAGAAATGCGATTCATGGAATGCATGGATTGCAGGGTATGCACAAAAGGGGTTATTTTAAAGGCCTTGGAAACTTTTAGGCAAATGCATTTGGCAAGTGTAAAGCCAAACTCTGCAACCTTTACCAACATGCTCTCAGCTGTGTCAAAATGAAGCTTTACTACTTGTTTTCGACATCCACCCAAGAATTATGGAAAGGGTAATTTTCACATATATTACAGTAGCAGGAGTATGGACATCCATTAAAGCATAATGGAAAGTGTTTTGTTGTAGACATTGTAGTTGCAGGTTCCATGATTGATATGAATGAAAAATGTGACAGTATACACAAGGCATGGGATCTATTTGATAGAATGGTCCAAAGAAATACGTTTCATGGATTGCCAGTGTTGCAGGATTTACACACACTTTGTTTATGGAAGTATCTAATGGAAATAGAAATTATTGGAGAGCAATGATAGGAGTTTGGATGGTCCTTTGTCAGTATTTATAACTAATTTTGTTGGGTGGGCAGGCAGGCATGTAAATGTAAAATCTCGCACTTTACACGTGAAATGTTTGATGAAATGCCTTAGAAAAATGTAGCTTCATGGAATACTTCATTTTGGGGATGTGCACAAATGGTTTTGTTGAAGAATCTTTAGAGGTGTTTGAGCAAAGGAAAGTAGATGTGTGTTCCAGGTGCCGCATAAACCATTTGATGGAATGCTGAAGAGGGACGAAGCCTTGTGGAATGTGGGGTGAACTTTGCTTGAGAACATCGTGCACTACGGATGCTAATATTTTCCCCGCATGGTCTCCTTACCTTCATCTTTTATAATTTTTGTATATTTTGGTTCTTCATTTGCAATATAATAGAAATGTCAAACCATTAGATACTTAAATAATTGGTTATTTTAAACATACTTGTATCGCAAAATAATAACACATCACCTTGTAACTTACGCATTGCAAATAAACCCTATGTATAGATCTTAGACTTAAAGCCACCTTCTCAGATGTTTTGGAAACTCTGTAATTGAACTAGATAGTTACTGACCCCTTGAGTGGGCTAGTTGAGTTGAGTTCGCCGTTAAACCTAGCTAACATTCTTTGGTAAAAGTAGGTAAATTGTGATTTTCGAAGACTCGCAAAACAATCTTTTGCGCCTAGGAAAAAAGACGACAAGTTTAAATCTGTGTCCCTCGGTATGTGCGAGTCGCATCAAGCTTTAGATTGACCCCGATTGATCATTTGTGCTCTCTTCTCCTTCCCTCTAGAGCTGCTAGCCCATTTTGTAGTTTAGGGAGCTGTTAAAAGTGGAAAGTTGGTTTTCATTTTGACTCACCGTTTGGACCCTAAGAGCCAAAATGCTCGACCGCCTTCTTGCAAACCTCTAGTATTTTAACTAGACAATTTCCTAGAACCTTTTGTTTGGGAAAAAACGCATTCTTGGCTAATTTGGCAAGGGGGTTTTGTGGGCCTCTAGTCATTTTTGACTAAGTCAAATTAGGTCGATTCGATCGGTGGCTTCAGAAACCTAGCCTCGATTGAAAACCACTTTCCAATTTTGAATTCCGTCAATTCTTGTGAATTCCTGGTATATAGGAGGACACGCAGAAATTTACCTATTGTGCATCTCCCAACAGAAGGAAAATTTTGAATGTGTTTCCTTGGCCTCTGAGCCTAAATTGAGCATTTTTGCAACTAGTAGGAAAATGTAAAGCAGAAAGTTGTAGGACCCCGTCAAGTTATCAAACCACTATGGAAACCTATTGACATTTGTAAATAACTATTAGAAACTCTATCTCATGGCTTGTGTGAAATTTGAATTTTGGGAAAATAGTGTTTCTCTCTCTTCCCTATCTCTTTCTCTCTCCTCCCTTAATTAAGAAATGAAATGAATATATGTCCTAACCCTCTCTTGTTGCGTATGTATTATTAATATGATGTAGATGTGTGCTGGTTCAATCTATCCCTACTGACTAAACTCTGCGGTGTGATGTCCACATTATTAGACTCCAAGTTTCTACATATGCCTCCTTACCTAGCCCTACCTATGTTTTCGTAGAATGTGAATTTCGCGTCCATCTTTGTTTACATCAAATTGGATCTAGCGCGTGTCATGAGTCTAGTCATAGAGTCCTTAAAGTACTTTGTGGTAAATGCGAAGGAAACTTCCAACAGGGCTCTTCTCTCCGGACTTCATATGGAAGGTAGGCTGGAAATTCAAACTTCTCCATCCAAAACCTTTGGTAACTCGTCGGAATATGCCACTCCCCCTCAAATGCCATGTGCGATCTCTCACGGAACCACTTGTCTAAGTGCTCCTTGTATGTATTGAAAGCAGACCACCCAACGTGTACTTGGCATATCTCTTTGTTGGGGACTTATTCTCCAACGGAAAATCTGAGATGTTCTCCGTAGGTCTTTGGGTAGTCGATCTCACTTGAACACAATCAATAAGAGAATCATGCCCCGAGGGTAATCTTCTCACCTTTATCTGCTTGGATGCATGTCTCGGTCACCAAGCTCTCTCGAATGTATCCAATGATGTTGTATTATGTCTTATTGACCATTTTATGCACTATATGCAACCAATGCAAATTCACCTCGTTCGCCATCGCTCGGTGGCCCGAACTTACTCCCTGCTAACCACGCTTCTGACTTTGGTGCCATGTATGCAATATTGTTGACTTTAAAAGCCCGACCCTACTTCTTATACGATATAAGCTGTTGTGGCATCCATGCCCTCGTCATCTAATAAGTCTCCAACAAGCTTTGAGCCGGTGTCGTGTAGCCACAATCACCTTCCCAATCAACTTGGAAGTAATCCTCATTCTCCTTCCTACAAAGTAGAAACAATCTTCATGGACTCACGAAATCAAATACTAGTACAACTTCTTAGGATTTTGAATGTAGGGCAACTCTAAAATCTGCATCACACCCACACTCTCAAGTAGTTTCTTTACTAAGGCGTCAAGGACCATAGTGTCGTCACCGAGTCATCGGTTATTATTTCTATAAACTTCTACCATGATGTCCTTCATTACATTTTTTGGTGCGATGGTTAATCTCTGAAACCCTACACTATGTAATTTTTTTGTCCATGGCCACCCTTCAATAACTCCTTCTGGATATAACATCTCCACTAGCCACTCCTCTGCTAGATCGTTAACTTCCTTCTCCACTCTTTGGAGCCCCGCATGGTGTCATTGTTCCTTTTGATTCTGCAAATACAAAATGGAAACCCTAACGTCGTGAAATTGAACCCTAATTCACCCTTCTCGTCATTTGCACACACCACTAAAATCTTACTTCCATGCTTGGACACTCAACATCATGCTTCAAAATGTGAGCGGGTCTACTTGATACGTAGAGTGCTCTTTGTCTTCATCTCTTCTTTGCACTTCACAATTTTTTCATAAGTTTGCAAGGTAGCAAATGATGTTGAAAACACCGACTTTAAACTAAGTTTCAAAACTTCCCTTCATTAATTGCTCTACCTACCACTGTACATGGCATTAATTCCTATTGAGCATGTTTTACACCTCCTTATCCCATGCTACAATTTCTCACGCCTCAAAATTTTGTGCCTTAGTCATAATTTCCTAGCATACCACTACTTATCTATCACAAATATCCTCTGCCCGTGCTTCCTTGGCCGGAGTAGTTTATCGATGTGACCCAACATACGTAGTCTCCAATGCTTCAGACCACCTTGATTTATATCTTCCGAGCACCCAATGCCTTACGCGTGGTCTTAATTTTTGAGTAATTCTTTAGAATTTCTCATGAATTTTGAAATCCTGTCCCTTTTATGGTCACTTGTGAGTTTATTTATTTTCCATACCTCCTTTATCCACCCCACACTAAGGGTATGTGCAGTCCTTTGTACATAAAAACACTTGAGGCAGAAGTGACTTCTCGCGTGCAAATTCGCTTATTACACAAAACACTGAACTAAATTGACAAAGCATAGTGATGAAGAAGGAAACACATTAAATGAAATATAGTAAGGGAAATCTATTCTAAATGGCAATACTACCTTATTACAAATACCAAGAAGGCTTATTTATAGTAGGGCTTCATCCTACTCCTGTTGAAGTAACCCAAGTAACCGTGTTCCGTCAAGACAACTATTGATGGCGAATCACAACTCCCTTGAATATGCGCAACCTTGATGGGTTGAGACTCTCGGTGTGATTGCATAACATGGATCTTTTCCCAAGTGTGGGACCTTGCGAAATCGGAAAAGCTCTCCGGATGAAGGCCGTTGCTATTCCACTGTTCGGATGCACACATAAAAATCTAGAGGGTCTACTCAAAATCTAATCTAACTTGCTTTGAAGGAGACGGGGTAAGAAGATGCATAAAATAAAACCTAAACTAACAGAGGTGATGCAGAGAATGAAGAACAACTTGTCTCTGCTAATAAACACAATCCATTAAAATGCAATGCAAGATCATGCACAGATAACCAGATTTGCGGTGAAAGATCGGGAGGATGCTGAATGAACACGCGAGATGGTTGAGAATCATCCACAAACATGTATTATTTTCTCCAAAGATTGATACAATACACTACAAAATTCCAAGAGTCAAAGTTGCATTACGGTTTTAAATGGGAGGTTTGAACTCCACAAATCCACGCCCGAAGAGAAGAAGGAGGGGCAAAACAAGAATGTCCAACCTTTAGAAAGAAGCCCCTCCTTACAATTTATAGGAAGAATGAGAGAGGGATTAGAGAGAAATTCCACATATACCCCAACCACCTCAGGGTTGCATTTAATTCATCTCATTATGGTGGTAGGTGAGAACCTAGAAAGCCCAAAAGTGGCGAAGCTGTATTTTACATTTTTAAGAATTTGTTCTCACCCAATTAAAGATATCCAATCCTAGTTGGACGAGAGGACCTCGTAAGATTTCCAAAAGTACAACCTTGCGTTAATCTGAGCTCCACAGTGAAAAGTTATGGCCATCTCAATATCTGCGCGGAGTTTGCTTTATGTCGGTGCTTTCAAAATGTTGCGCCTCCACGAAGATGCGCCTTGGCGCATCCATCATCATGTGTCGATAACCCTTTACCTCGTGCCATAGGTGCATCCTATTTGTGTCGACAACCTTTTACCCGTGCCTTGGGCACATCCATGTTTAATGTCGAAAAACTTTTACCTACACCATAGGCGCATCCATGTTTGTGTTGACAACCTTTTACATGTGCCATAGGCACATCCATGTTTGTGTCGAAAACCTTTTACCCGTGCTGCCATACGTAAGCGCATCCATGTTTGTGTCAACAACCTTTTACTGCGCCATAAAGCGCATCCATGTTTGTGTCGACAACCTTTTACCTGCGCCATACAGCGCATCCATGTTTAATGTCGACAACCTTTTACTGCGCCATCACGCGCATCCATGTTTAATGTCGACAACCTTTTACCTATGCCATAGGCGCATCCATGTTTGTGTCGACAACCTTTTACCTGCGCCATAGGCGCATCCATGTTTGTGTTGACAACCTTTTACCTGCGCCATAGGTGCATCCATGTTTGTGTCGACAACCTTTTACCTGCGCCATAGGTGCATCCATGTTTGTGTCGACAACCTTTTACCTCACCTGTATTGTAGGCACAAATTTTCCCTTGTCGACACTCCGTGTTGTGCACCCTTTACCTGCGCCTTGGGCATGAATTTTCCCTTGTCGACACTCCGTGTTGTTCTATATCGACCCGAGGGGGAAAATATATACAACAATTTGAAACTCAACGGGATTACACTGCTGCTTAGGTAGAAGATCAATGGCCTTTTAGCAATCCATTGGGCATGGAGTCATAAGCAATAACTCGAAACCAACCTCGATATCGATCCCAAGCCCGATGCCACAACTCCCTCTCCAAGAGCATGCTTGAGCAGAAAACAACACCGAGAGCAACAAAACCTATGCCAAAGCACTTAGGGATAAGAAACCTAACTACTGACAAGACGATGTGCATCCGCACTTAGAGGAATTGAAAACTAGGCTAATATTTACAAGGGTAAACCCTTTCCTTTTAGTAATGATGTTTAAGATAGATCCGTTAACCAGAATTGGAAGTTCTTCTCCATCCAATGTAGACAATTGGAAGGCATTACTACTTTTACATCCCATGACCATGTAGGGGCCACTCCAAATGGCATCAAACTTGGAATGCCTTCCTAGTTTTGCTCGATCTGCATCCCATTTCAGAACTAGATCCCCTTCCTGGAAGGTCCTTGCTCTTGCTTTCTTATCAAACCATCTTTTTACTAAGGCTTGATCCTTCTCAATCATCTGAACTGCATGTTCTCTTATTTCTTCCAATTCCATCAACTCTGCATACCTAGCCTCCATTGGTTCAAACTCAGACAACTCCAACTGCTTCATGAGCTCCAATGCTGGCAATTCTAATGATATAGGCAATAGCCTCTTTCCCATAGACCAACTTGTAGGGAGAATTACCTGTAGACCTCTTTGGCATTATCCTATCAGCGCATAACGCGTTGACTTTAGCTTGGTATGCCATGTCCTTTGGTTTTTATCCAAAGTTCTTCTAATGATTCTTAGAAAATTCTTTTGAGGACTCTGCCTGTCCATTACCCTACGGGTAATAGTTTGAAGAGGTGCTCAAATAGATTCCATTCTTGACAGCCCATTCTATAACCTTGGAACCTATGAATGCCAATGCATTGTATGCGATATGATAGTGGTGCACACCAGAACCTAGTCACTATTCCTTCATAAAAGTCTAGTATGTTAGAATCATTTGCTTCTTTGAGTGCTCTTGCTTGGTCCACTTGGTGAAATAGTCCGTTGCGTGAGAATCCACTTGTGGCCTTGGCTTGAGTTTGGGTTGATGACCCCATGAAGTCCAATCCCCATTGCATAAAACGGTTGGTCAGCCAAAATCAGGTGCAATGGAAGTCTTTGCTAGTCTTTCTTTGCACATGAAGAGTGCACATTTCTTGCACTTTCTTATCCATGTGTAGCGATTCTTGAACACTTTGTGGCCAATAATACCCTGCCTTCATTATCTTGAGAGCTGTTACCCGTGGGGAAAAATGTCCTCCAGAATCTCCATCATGAAATTCTTGTAACACCCTCTCAATTTGACCTGTCCCAATGCACCTCAATAGAACTCCATTGATGTCTTTTTTAAACAAAACACCATCAACCAACACATATGGAATGGCTTGTAATCTAAAGTATCTCCTCTTTGCTTTGCTCATTTATGGAGGGCATAGGCCTATCTGTAGGAAGTGTATCATATTCTGGGTCCAACAAGGAGTGGGCACGTCATCATTTTCCTGCTCTTGACCATCTTGTAGTACCAAGGCAGTCTCTTTTTCATCACCTTCCCTAAATTGCCGACTTCAAAGCTAGTTGTTCACATAATCCCTTTCCATGAACCAGAACTTAGTGACCTTAATTTCGATGTCATATTCCATGACACGGGTTATCCATCTGCACGTTTCTCATTCGAGATCCTTGTTTAGAAGGAAGTCCTTGACTCTGCGCAGAGACCAACAATTGGATCTTGTTGTTTGAGACTAGGTGCTTGAATTTCTTTAAGCTCCTAATCACTTTGGAAGGACATGATTTTCAATGAAAGAGTACCTAGTTTCATATTCTTGCAAGCCTTGAATGAAGAAATAAACCGGTTGTTCTAATCCTTCTTTGTTTTGTTGTACGAGATTGCAGAAATTGTGTCTCCACCGCCGAAGGCATATAGCATGAATTCCTTGGAGAAGTCTGGATTGACAAGAGTTAGAGCTTGAGATATAGCCTCTTTTATTGCCTCAAAACTTGCCTTGCCTTCGATGTCCACTTGTATGCCATGATCTTCTTTAACATCAATGTTATTGGCTTTACGAGAGCTGCAAAGTTTGGAACAAACACATGGACAAAATTGATCCTTCCTAAGAAGCTTTGAAGAGCCTTCTTGTGACTTAGCAATGGCAACGCTCGGAATTGCTTCAACTCTTCTTGGGTCAATCGTCAATCCCTCCTTGAAACAATATGGCCTAGAAGCTTTCCTTAGTGAGCCAAAATATGCATTTTTGGGATTCAATGATACCCCAAATCTTCTACACCTCGAAATACTTGCCTCGGATGAATGAGGTGATCCACTTTGCATTCTTGGAGAAAAAAGTGATGTCGTCAAGATATATCGAACAATTTTATTGATCAATCCCTTGAATGCCATATCCATTGCCCTTTGGAAAGTGGCTCCAACATTTGATAGCTCAAATGGCATCTTCTTGTAGGCATAGGTGGCCCATTTGGTGGTGAAAGTCGTCTTGAACTGGTCATCTTCTTTCACCATTATCTCGATTATATCTGAGTAGCCATCTAGCAGGAGAGAATCTCTCCGAACTAGATACCACTTGCAATATTTGCTCCATTGAAGGAAGTGAGTAATGGTCTTTGAGAGATGCCCTATTAAGGTCTCGGAAGTTCACACACAACCTGATTTCTCTGCTCTTCTTCCTAACCGGAACCAAGTTTGCAACCCACTTGAGTGCTTGATCGGGAATATAATGCTTGCCTCTATTAGCTTGTTTAACTCTTTCTTCATTAGAGGCTCAATGTGAGGGTTGACTGGTCTCTGCTTCTACCTGATGGGATTAGCATATGGATCCAATTCTATGGTATGTTGTGCCAACTTTAGATTGAATCCTCTCAAGTCTTCATAGCTCCAAGTGAAGACATCTAGAAATTCTTGGCAAAGCTGTATGAAATCTGATTTCTCCTACTCGGTGGCCACCTTACCAATTTGAAGTGTTTTGCCTTCCCCAACCAGGAATTGACTCTGAATCTTCTCTCTTGACATGTATGTTAGCCTTTTCCTTACTGGCCTGGTCATTAGGGTTGAAGATAGACTCCAATGTTACTAAACCCTTGGGAAGCTTGTTTGTCACTGCAGCTACACTACTTGATCCCCATCTGCTTGCTCTAATCATCTGATTCCTAGGTGAGAATTCAGCCTCTTCTTGTAAGAAATTGATGATCTCTTGATTGTTGTCAAACACTGCCACTTGTGTTATTATCTGCGCTGCTTGGCCTCACAATCACATAGATATGTGGCCGTGTTTTTCCTTTACGATGTTGTCGACCACATCAAATGTTGCTCCAATTGTGCGAGCCTATCCATGGTTTCATTTTTCTTCTTGGGTATGGACACGATGTTGAAAGCTTTGAAATCCTCAATGAGGTCCCATACCATGTTCTTGTAGTTCTTCAACATGTCATTCTTTGTAGCATGTTGTCCCACGACTTGATTGACGATTATCTCACTATCCCCGAACACTGCAAGTTCTTTATGCCCCTTTTCCTTGCCCAATGAAGTGCTTGAATCAAGGCCTCATATTCAGGTGTGTTGTTTGAGCAGGCCCCAGCTGGAAGCGAAAAGGCTGAATAATATTTGATGCCTTGAGGTGAAACAAGCATAGTTCCTCCTCTGCACCTTGCTACTCCTTGATCCATCGAAAAATAACGCCATACCTTGTTTTCATCCTTATGGTCTGATTTAGTGATCTTTAGGAATAGGATGGCTAGGAAAAGTCCAACCTTGCGTTAATCGAGCTCCACAGTGAAAAGTTATGGCCATCTCGAATATCTGTGCGAGGGTTTGTTTGCTTCTGTCGGCCACTCAAAATGTTGTGCCTCCCGAAGATGTTCCTTGGTGCATCCATCATCATGTTTCGACAACCCTTTACCTTTGCCATAGGCGCGCATCCTGTTGTGTCGACAACCTTTTACTGCGCCTTGGGCGCATCCATGTTTGTGTCGACAACCTTTTACTGCGCCATGGCGCATCCATGTTTAATGTCACAACCTTTTACCTACGCCATAGGCGCATCCATGTTTGTGTCGACAACCTTTTACCTACGCCATAGGCACAAATTTTCCTTGTCGACACTCCGTGTTGTGCACCATTTACCTACGCCTTGGGTGCAAATTTTCCCTTTTCGACACTCTTGTTGTTCTATATCGACCCGAGGGGAAAATAAATACAACAACACCTCTAACTGACAAGAACTTAAGTCAAGTATGTGAATGATAACATACGAGTCCCAACTAATGCACCTTAAGCTTACCTAGGTGGCACAAAACTTAGAATCATAAAGAAGTACCATCTGCATTTGACCCCAATCTTCTTGTCCTTGATGTATCTTGTCATATCATGCTTTACGCCTAGCCTTTTACTGTTTTTAACTCCAATGTGTTATGGTGTGCCTCTCATCCAGTTGTACGAACTTGTTAATTATTTCTTCGATAATGCTTTCTCATTAGCTAGACCTCCCACGCACGTGTAATATGTAAAGAAGGTAAAATGAATTCCATGGGTAGAATTACTTTTGCGCCAAACACCAGTTGAAAGGGTGTGGCCTTATTCAACCTTTTGTAGGTTGTTCTATATGCCCAAAGTACAACATAAACTTTATCATCCCAATCTTTCTTTCCAACATCATAAATTTTTATCAAGGTGCAGTTCAATATCTTTTTGAAGGCCTCAACTGTCCCATTTTCTTGAGGGTGATGGGGTGTATTTTTGCGAGTGCATGACCATAAATTCATCCAATAATATCCTAATTGTCTCATTCAAGAAATTTGTACCCCTATCGCTTGTCAAACTCAATGGACATCCATACGTGGTAATGATATTTTCCCATAAGAACCTTGTTGTTGTAGCCATTGTACAATCCCTTGTAGGTGTTGTTTTTGCCCATCTTGTATGATAATCTTTACAAGTGATGATGTAGTGTGACCCGGTTCTACGGCTTTGGTGGGAAATAGGACCCACGAAGTCAATTTCCCATTTATCGAAAGGATTTGCACTTGGAATAGGCCTCAAAGGCATTTCATCTTACTGACCAAGTTTTCCCGAATCTTGTGACAATGATCACATGCCTTATAATACTCTTTACAATCCTTGTACAAGGTCTCTCACCATAAACCATCTAGTAGGATCTTACGCATGGTGGCGTCACTTGCATAGTGTCCACTGCCCAATACCACCATGAGCCTCTTCCATGATTGTTATGTGCTCATGTTCCATTACCTGCCCGACACAATAATTAATCTTGTCCTAGTTTGTATAAGTCACCATTGATCAACATGAAAGGTGCGGCATGAATTGCAAATTGTTTCATTTCAAGGGTTTCATTCCTTTTGGTGTCATACCTATGCATAGAAAGACAACAATATCCTCCAATTCTGAGGGCACGTGGTTTAACCTGTATAGCTATGCTTTAGGCATTGTATCTTCAATAATCTATTGTTCCTCTCCTGATTGAATCCTTGATAAGTGGTTTGGGTGAGCATTGATTTTCTTGGCTTTACCATGACGTGAAGTCAAAATCTTGGAATAATAGAACCCATCAAGCATATGCGTCCTGTAAAGCAGGTGTATTTACCAAGTATTTCAATGCCATGTGATATGTATAGAACACAAAAGGTGTTGCTAGCAAGTATTTTCTAAACTTATGCAACACATAGATCATTAAAAAACATCGCTCTCTGTAGTCGTATAGTTATGTTCTCCCACCGAGAATCAACTTTCTACTAAAAGAGATATGATGATCTATAATACCTTCTCTAGGATGAGCTAATACTACGCCAATGGCCATGCTAGAGGCATCCACATGTATGTGAAAAGGTTGGTTCCATGAGGGAAAGTGCAAAATAGGCACCGTAGTAAATCTCTCCTTCAACACTTCAAATGTGTGCTCTGCGGTTCTCCCCAATAGAAGGTCCCTTTACCTTTTAATAACTCCTCCAAGGGCATGGAAATATTAGCATAAACTTTGATAAATTTTCTATAATACCCGTGTGGCCCAAGAATCCATGCACCTCACTCGACTAGTGGGTTCCTCCAATCCTAAAATGACTCGCAATCTTAGTGGGATCTACTAACAAACCCTCCTTACGGATGATATGGCCTAACGAGTTCCAAAGGTGTAGCGAATACGTACTTCTTGATGTTTAAAGACATGCTTAACTATCTGCACCTCTCAAACATTAATCACCCGTCAGTGACAATGATCCTTGACAAGCTCATATACTATCCAATCATCTAAGTAAACCTATGAGAATTTGTGAATAAAATCATGCAATTCTTGAACAACAATGTGTGAAAATACTTGTAGACCCATTCTTCAAACCAAAGGGCATCACCGTATATGCGAAAATTCCCCATTTAGTTGTGAGCGGGTTTTTCTCTTGATCCTCCTTAGCAATTCTTACCCGATGATACCCGAGAGAATCGATCACGCAAAAGAGTAAATTTCTCACCCTATAACGCCGTCTAATATTTCTTTAGTAAAAGGGCTAGGGAAAGGATTAATCACACATGCAACATTTATCTCCCTATAGTTCACATAAATCATAATCGTGTCATCTTTCTTTATACTAATTACCATGGGCTAACCCACTCGATTCTTCTAAGGGCTTAATGATGTCATATTTCAACATCTTTTCAATTTCTTCTTTAACTTTTATGCTCGGGTTAGGGTTCATCTAGTAAGGTCTCCTCTTAATCTGGGTGCAGGCCTTTCTTTAAATTAATCTTCATCTCCCCCAAAGACTCATGCACTCCCTTTATATCATGGTATCCCCTAGGGAATAAATCCTGAAATCACATAGTAACTCAATTATCTTATCACCTCAATGTGGATGATATGCTTATTGTGATGAAGAACATGTAGGAAATAAAAATACTCAAGAAGCGGTAGGTGACTCCTTTCTTTATGAAGGATTTGGGGGCAGAAAAACAAATCCTTGGTATGAGAATAACTCGAGACGGGAAGGAGAGGAAGTTAGTATTATCTAAAGAAGAGTACATAAATAAGGTCTTGGAGGTTTAGTATGCAAGATGTTAAACCGAGTTAGTACTCCTTTGGCGGGTCACTTTAAATTATCAAAGGAGCAGAGTCCCAAGGCCGAGGAGGATAGAATCCAAATGTCTAGGGTACCATACTCATCGGTATTTGGTAGCTTGATGTATGCTATAGTCTCGCACTGTGGCCTAAAATTGCCCATGTAGTTGGAGCGGTGAGCGGGTTTAAGATTGATCTAGGTAGAGCACCTTGACAGGGTAGTAAAGTGGATCCTTTAGTATTCGAGAGGGACCATGGGAGCAACATTGTGTTTAAGTGGATCGGACACTACATTACGTGGGTATGTAGATTCGGACATGGCGTAAAGATTTGGACAACAAGAGGAGCACCATAGGTTATGTATTTATAGTTGGTGATACATGGTGAGTTGGACTTCACAGATTCAAAGTTGTGGATTTGTCAAACACGAGATTGATTATGTTGCTGCCACAGAGGCAAGCAAGGAGATGATTTCTGCAAAATTTGCTTAATGAGTTGGGTCATAAGTAGGAAGTTGGGAGACTACACAAAGTGATAGTCGAGAGAATTATTCATTTGGCCAGAACTCCACTTTCCACTCTAGGACGAAGCACATTTATACGAGATATCATTTCATCGATTGTAGCTTTGGAAGAAGATAAGTTAAAGCTAGAAAATATTCATACTAGTCGAACCACTGTGGATATGATGACGAAGGCGATAATGAAGGAGAAGTTGAAGTTGTGTTCAATTTTGATTGGCCTTCATGGTTGATAATTAAGGGTTAAGAACTTTTCACGGTGGAAACAATCTCCAAGTGGGAGATTTTTGGAGTGTGGAGCCTTTTGGTCTTCTCAATCGGTATTGAAGTGTTGGAGTTCGAGCAGCTTAAGTTTGGAGACTTGGGGAGCATTTTGCAAACGTCGATGTTAGATTGTTGTGACGTTGATGTTAGGTTGTTGTGACATTGCTGTTAATTGATTTGTTAACATCATGACAAATTTTTTTTTCAGTGGGAAGATGAAAGATTATGAATTTCAAAGTTCTAGGGTCGACTTTAGGACTACTTAAAGGGATTGTAATCCTATAAATAGAGGTGTTAGGTTATCTTAAAGATATCTTGAGTGTTCGAGAGGTCTTGAGTCTTAGTGATCAAGGTTTAGCAATTGGGTGTCCATTGTGGTTTAGATGTGGTTCAACATCTTTGGAATTCTCTTGTGAGTTCATAATCGAGAGAATACTTGTGAGAGTTATTTTACTCTTGTTGATGATAAAATCTGAGAAAGTTCTTGGTGGACGTAGCCCACATTGGGTGAACCAACTTAAATCTTGTCTTATCTTCTTTTGTGCATTATTTATTTATGTTATTATATTTACGCAAGTATAATTTCTGCTATATAGATTATTACTACTTTGTGATTTCAAGAATTGTTTCCACATATTTGTTCTCTAATTCCTAACACTTCCTTCATTTATAGTGTATGGAGGGCAATTACAAATAGGAAGATTTTAATAAATTTCCACATGCGAAGCTATAAAAAAGGGATAAGTGGCAATATTCCTCCATGTAATTCCTCTTTGTATGACATGCATAATTTTTAATTGAAAATAGAACCTTCTATTTTGCATGTCGCCACCTATTTCAAGTAATTGAATTATTCAAGTAACGGATTTTAAACCAATCTCTTAAGTTTTATAATTTAATTGATTTCTCAATTACTTTGTCGAGAAAATAAGAGAAAGAAGAAGAAAGAGGAAAAGAAATTAGAAGAAATCTACACCACTTCCACTCTTGTTCTTTTTCCATATTCTCGCATGCGGTTGAATCTTTTCCTTGATTCTCACCAAAATGGATCTGGAAGGCAGTGTTGTGATTTTCTTGTGGGTATTGCCTTTGACCGGTTTTCCCTCTTATCCTTGAATCTTTTCAGCTTCTTCTCCAAAGTACATGCACTAGTGCAATGTTTGTTGTAAATAATTCGAGACAAAACTCATCCTTTTTATTTTTAATTGCATATAAGCAATTTTAAATTCTTGAAAGCACTCTGGGTGAATGCAAATACAAGTAAATTCAATGAAGGCTTCAACTGGAATATTGGGAGCACATGCACAAGATCCTAGAAGGAATTTTCCATGCATTGACTTTTACACGGGTTGTGTTAGAAACAAGAGGATGAATTTTGTCGGAATCCCTTGCAATTGGATCAATTTGTGCAGATCGACAACTTATTCCATTCGGAAGATATATTCAATGTATGTGATATTTATTTGAGCACCTATGATGAATACACAGGCACATATACCAACATGCGGACACTCAAAATGACAAAAATATGTTATCCCAACCCTAGGTGCCAAAACTAGAAGCTTAAGGCGGTGGAATTTTTATTAATGCAACATCCTCCTTTTGGCGCCAAAACACCTGTCGAGCTACAATCTTCATTAAAAATAAATAAGTGCTTCCCCTTTATGGCATCCTATGCTTATATAACCTCCAGCATGCTATTTTTAATAATCGCCTCTTCCTATTTCTAGAAATTTAATTAATTAATAGCCATTTATATTCATCTAATTTGGGCATCCAATTACGTATGTTGTTGGTTTCTTGTTTGATAAATTTATTTTATTTAATTTTAGCATGCATCCTTCAGTTCTTTTTGGCTTGTCTTTTTGCATTGACTTTCCTTCCATACATGGTGCCAAAATTGGGTGAAAAAGCCATAAATAAATAACATTAAATGCATTGTTTAATGTCAAGGTGGGTCACACTTTTTGGTAGGGGTCGATCTTAAAAATAGGAAGTCAACTTGATGGGAATTTCCACCTGCCGCAGCTCCAAAATCCCCTCTTCCACTTAAGTGATTTGACTTTCATCATGGCAATTTTTACCCCGTAAGGCGGGTAAGAAATTCTTGTTGGTGCTTTAAGTGATTTTTTTTATAATGGGAATTTTTTATCTTGCAGGCGGGTAAGAAATTCTCACCTTCCTATCACTACCAAAATTCCCCTCCTCAACTTAGTTGACTTCCATAATGGGAATTTTTACCCTACAAGGCGAGTGTAAGAAATTCTGCTGCTCACTGCCATGGCGAATTAAAACCTCTCCCAAAAAGTGTGACTTGCACTAAAAATAACTTCCTTTGATAAAGTGCAACTTGCATGTGTGAATAAACCTCTTTGGTGGAGAAAGTTAGCTGTTAGATAGGCAAAAAGTTCCCATTGGTACTTTAAGTGATTTTTAAAATTTTATAATGGGAATTTTAACCTGCCGAGGTAGGTAAGAAATTCCGGCCTACCTGCTGCCTCCAATATTCTCATTCTGACTTAAGTGACTTTGATTTCATGGGAGAAAGTACGCTCTGAGGCATGTAAGAAATTCCCACATGCTTGCCACTACCAAAATCCCATTGCAGCTTAGACCCATTCATTCCAAAAAGTGTGACTTGCCTAGGAGAGACTTTTTGTGCATGAATTATCTTTTTTGGTCAGAAGTTTTCCTTCTGAGGCTGATTACATATGGTGTTGAGGTTGTAGATGATCTCCAGGATGATCTAGGAAACTAAATAGACTATACAGAACAAAGAATGGACCCAGGGGAATTTAATAGACAAACTGTGGAGAAAACCGGAGAAAAATGCAAAAGAAATAAATAAAAAACAAAAAATGTTTCCAGAAGTTGCAGACAATGCTCAGAATTCATTCCTAGTGAAAATCCTATTGAGATGTGTGAATACTGGCATGCAAAATTTCAACAGGGTTCAATCGGAGCACAATTTACTTCAAATGGGGCTTTATTTATTTAATAAATAATTAAATAAAAATTTCCCACAGACAAAAACTTGCTTTGGAGGTATAAAATGAGTTTTAGCATCTGGGTATTTGTTAAAATTGGCTCATATGATTCATTGGGAATATCTTAACGTAATACAGAAACATCTTCTGACAATAAAAACATGAAAAGACCTGTTATTTTAAAAAGAATGATTTTTTTAAATGGGTAGTCCTAGATTTTAGGGTGAAATCTGGGGACACCGAGAATGATACCTTGAAAAAATATCTTCTAAACAATTTGAAATCATGTCAACAGTATAGAATCTTCACGAAACTTGTCAAGAATGAGGGAAACCATCTTACGTACCTAAGTCATGAACATTGCTGATCAAGAGAAAATAGTCCAACTCTATCATGTAAAACTGAAACTATACCCTTACTTAAATGCCTAAAATATTTTCCATCCTCTATCCCCATGGGCTAAGATTATTTTTTCAAGATTTTAGCTTCAAAAGCCTTCCTTTGACCTTTCAAAATCAAGTTTCCATGTAAACTATTCATTAGGAGTGTAAACCAGTCAAGGCAATGAGGAAGCATTTTGTCTTAAATTTTCTCTTATCTCCTCCAAACTAGTGTCCACACCTTGAAAAACATCTATACCCATGTAGAGTACCTTTTCAAATGAATATTAATCATGCAAAAACTCTTGATGAGGCACTAGAACATTCATTGTTTCTTAGGAGTACTCTTCACTATCTAGCTCCATTGTCCACACAATGTTTTAGGGAATACATCTTCATGCTTCTTTACAACATGTAGCGTGACAAATCATGAAGATCCTATAGCATTAGTATGCATATTTGTATCTCTTTTCTTTGTGTCCATTTTTATTTGAAGCCTTGTACTTGGTCTTAGGGATGACATGTTTCTTCTTGATACATACTTGACATTCACAACAGTGAATAACAACAACAAACCTTTGTCAAGTCTATGAGACATCCATGAGTTGGGTTTTTGACTAAGAAATCACCTTCTTCACTGATCCAACTCCCTCTGAGATCAAGAACAAGTCCTAACTCTTCATGAACTGCATATACTTTGTTCGTGGTCTAAGGTCATACTCAGACACATCTCCATGGTTCAAGACTTTTAAGTACACACATGAAGATACTCATCCTAGGTTTTGGAGCATCAAACTTCCTTGTGACTATCTCCAATAAGCTAATAAATTTACAATGAATCCTCTTGACCACCTTCACAACTTATATTTCACAATGAATGACTAATAGACCTTGAACACGAATTTTAGACCCATTGACCAATAACATTTATGATAGAGATTTAAACAATATTACTTCATGACAAATGAAATACTAACGGGGCCAACATAACTCACATTGGAGGACACCAATGAGATACAAGACCTTGATGAGATAACCCTGATTATGGAACAACCACAAAGACACTTAACCAGATTGTAAAACTTAGTCTCATCTTGACAAAGATATGAGCAGACATATGAACATTCACATAGACCATGCACACATACTCTTGAGCACATTGACAGTGAGAATCTACATAACACTTCTGAGATAACTTCAACACAAAGACTCCATAATGACAAGATAACATATTCCTTGAGAATGATATACAAAGAAAATATTCCTTTGATATGACTTAACTAGTTTAGAGACATAAACACACTTCACATGGATAACTTTGTTCAAGCTAAAGGATCATATTTTGACAACATGTTAGACCTACAACCTCAGCATGAATCACTGTTGAAGACATTAAATGCATATGGTCAGTTCATGAAAGACATAGCAGAGATTTCAAATCACCACACAACTGATTTCAATAATTTTACACAAGAGAACCCAAACTAAACCTGACAAAAACATAGGATTACATACCTTATGCATCATGGAGAAAACTCATTCTAACTCCAATGCTTCATTTAAGTGAATATGCCTCCTAAAATCTTAGAGAAGGCATACTGTGAGCCTTGAATAATCTCAAAACAACATAAAGTCATCAAAACAACATGATGACTCCTCCATTTTCTCTTTTCTTGTCCTCAGAACCATGTTGACCTTCTTAGCTACATTTCTAAGTAGAATAACCTCATTACCTGATCTCTCATCATATGTTAGAGTTCTTGATAATAATGCATGTTATATTTCATACACCTAATCTATCACATATTGAGGAAGAAATTCCTCATCCTTGTACTAGAATTTTTTTTTCAATTTTCTTAATTTTGTCAATATTTGTTGATCTATCATGTGAGGTAGTTTCTCCTGTCATTGTGTTAGCTTTTTGTGCTTTTCCAATATTTTCCCATGTTACCTTCTTTCCAATATTTTCTATTTCAAATTATGACTCTGCTTTCTTGTCCAATTTTGTATGAGTGCATTTTATTTCATTGCGATTTGTATGACTCTACTTCCTCTTAAGACGTTGTCTTGCAAAATGTTCAATTTCATTGCACTTGAAGAAAAATAATTGACTCGCATCTCTAGGTGTACTTTATGTCCATTATTTCTTCATAGGTTCCTCAAGAAAGTATTTTCTATGTGACCCTTCTCATGAAAATTAAAACAGGACTCTATTATTTTCATAATAGGTCCTACAATCTCTCCATGGATGCTCCTTATCTATCTTTCTCAAACAGTCTCTAGCTCTATGTCCAAAATCATAGCATGAAAAACAATATCCATTAAATTTTCTCTCATACCTAGATGCATTTGGTTATCTGAACCTTCTGTGTTGATCTTCTTGGTCTACTTCTTATTTTTTTTTGATGGGGGCCTTTTCTTCTTCCTTGTTCTCTGAATGGCTTGATTTAGGATTCAAATCTCTTTTCTTTTCTTGTGTCACTTCTTCTCTGATAATATTCAGATCTACCCTTAATTTCTCACACTCTTCAGTATTTGCTTGGATGGATGCTTAACAAGAATTATTCTCTATTTCACTTGAAAATATTTGTATGGCGATTTGTGACTTAACTCAATTAAGTTTTCGGGTATTTACTTCCTCTTCGAGTTCGGAAGTCAATTTATTTTTATTTCGGGCTCTTGAAACAGTTTCTACAAATAAATCCACTTCATTTAACTCTTCACTATGGTGAGATTCCATGTTCTTAATCTCATTCTTTTGACCTTCTATCAAAGATTGAGAAATCTCAAACTTTTATTCAAGATTGATTCAGCTAAAGAAGTCATGCTTATGTCTTCATGATCACCTTCAAGTTATTAGGATTGACTCATAAGGACCACGTTCGATACCAATTTGTTTGATATCACAAGCAATGAGAAAGAGGGTGAATCGGTGTTTATCGGATTAGCAGACCTCTAAAATTTCTTGAAAAATATTAGCAATCAAACCATGAACACAAATTAAAGTGAATGTAAGAATATAAGTACAAAGGACAACAAATTTATAGTGGGAAACCCAAATGGAGAAAACCCATTTGAAATCAAATCCTTTTATTAAGAACACCCATTCTTAACATGCAATGATTTCTCATTTTATCGAACACCCACTCAACCGAGAGAAGGACGCACTTCACGGTCCTTGAAGCATCCACCGAAGGCATCCAAGCACCCACTCAACTCATTTAATAAGATTCCACTTGCAAGGAGAAAATACCCTTGTGTCCCAAGCATCCACTTAGGAAATATAGACTTATAATTTCATAGTTTGTTCATATAGTTTCTTGTTTCTATCTCATCTCGATCATGATCGCCTTGCTTGGTCTTCATTCAACAAATCATAATCCACCTGTTTCTCTGAATTTTCATAGCATAGCTTTCATGTCCTTTGTTTTAGTGTCTAAAATCACACAATGTACTGCCCTTTATTCTCAAACCTTTGTTCTTTATCATTCCTCTGTTATCCTTTTCACATCTTTCACTAATAGCACTCTACTATGTTGCACACTTGATAGACAAAATACATCTTTGTCATATTCTTCTTCACCTTGAACTCAGATTATCAGCCATATTAAGCATGCATTCATACTTTCATACTCTCCTTACTATTCATTTGTATATCTTCAAGGTATTCATTTCATCTTTCATGCATCTTTCATGTTTCACCTTCTCCTGTCATTACTATTCATGATTTTAGACCTTTATATGCTTCATTTCATTTTTAATTGTCTATCTTATTCCTTTCATCTACTGCACTTCACTTTTTTCACTCATGACTATCAACTCCTTGACTCCATCAAGTACACCACACAACAACCTGTCCAATTTTTATATATCTCCCTCGATAAATGTTTTCACACTAAGATTTTTTTCAACTTCTAGAATTTTCAACTATCCACACTAGCAATGGCTTGAGCTTTTACAATAGAACTCAAAACACATGACTCTACACCTTCTCCTTTTGAGATCAATCAATTTTCTTTAGAAGTTAGAGAATATGTCAATACTGTTGAGTTCTATTCCACTTTGTAACTAACCATTCATCCTTCTTTTAATTGATGTCTCTTTCTTTTATTTCACCTTAATCTTTCATTTCCTTTCAAGTTTCAAAAATAATGCACTTGTGTCATAGTCTACATGAAAAAGATAGGTCATGTCCTTTCATCTTCTCTTAGCAAGGTTGACCAATTTTCTTGAGTTGAACTAAATTAGACCTTTGGAGTTACAAACCGAGTTCAAGAACTTTGAATAAGAAGCCTCTCAAAAACTTGATAAAATTTGCTAATACTATTTGGACCTAAGATAGACTTTGCTTTCATTTTCAATGAGCATTCTAGCAGATTCTTTGCTTTCTTAGACTGGAAGTCAAATTTGCATTTACCCATGAATTTTACTAAGATGATACCTCCATGAATGTTTGCAGAGGTAAAGAAGGCTTGGAGGAGAAACACATTGTTCAAACAAGTCTTCAACATTGCCTTATACAAGAATGAGAACTAATACTTACACTTGTTAAGGAACTTTTTGCATTCGACAACAATAACACCATTCAAACCTTAAGAGAGTTTTCCAATATAGGTTCACCTTTTTTAGATCGTGAGTCAACCAATAACTTGATTTTCACTTTGATAGTTTTGTGAGAAAATGAAGAAACCCTCATTTTACCATACTTTGTGCACGATTTTGGAATTTCTACTAGAAACTACTCTCTCCACACTTAATTATTCAACTTCAAACCTTTTGCAAAAATTTTGGGATGATTTCACAGAGGATATTCCAAAATTTCATGAATTTTGGTTGGAATATAAGCGAGATTCAACTAAAAACACGAGAAAAACCCTAGTTTAGGGTCTTTGTGGTGGGAAGGACCCGAGAACTACAAAATAAAGAATTCTTCCTCAAAATTTGATGAATTAGAACAATTTAGATTTTTGTAAATAGGTGATGAAGAAAATGATCTCTGCCATGTTATTTGAGATCTTGAAGATCCATTACTTGTGCACATAGATCACTTGTATCTTCAAAAATGCAATGATGATCCTTATAGACCCCAATCAAGAGATTTTGGTCTCAAACTTTGAAAATTTTTGTCTTGAGAACTTTTCTCATTAACAAAAATTGAGGTTGTACTCAAAAGAGGGTGATCAACCATTTTTAACATTCAACTTCTTAACCAAATCACAATGAAAGCTCCCAGAGGTGAAGAGCATTTAGGTACATTTTGGTAGAAAGAAGTGTCTTTGATTGTAGAGGTAGACCAATTATATTTAGCATCTCTTGAAGACTTATTACCGAATTTGAAGAATGCTTGTACCTTTATGACTATTTTAGATCACATGAAGAAGGATAAACCATCCCGAGTTACCATTTTGTATGACTTCCATGTTCTTGTAATGCTGTTTGGCGGTTTATTGTGGTTAATAAGTGAATGCTGATTGTGTTTGTGAATAGGATTTAGTCTCCTCCCAACCACCCTACCTGCAGACTGTAATGACCATCATGTTTGTACCTTGCGTGAGGAGTCGGTGGAGTCCCGTTTTTCTTCACCATGATCTTATTTTGATTCTTTCTTCAATGCGTATAGGTGGAGTGTTGGGCGCGTTTTTCTTGGGCTTGGTCATTGGAAGGAGGGATGCATTCCTGTTTTCATTGCCTCTTTGACCTGCTCTTGTTTTGGTCTTGAGTTGAAACCAACGTGAGTTCTCGGTTCGGAAATGCGTGTGAGTCATGGTTGAGAGGCTAAAAACCTTCTGTTCGGGCGATTTTCACCATGGTGCCTCTGAACTTCCTTCCTTCCTTCTTGTTTGATCCCCATACTTGGCGGCGGGGATATGCTTTTTCTTTTGCCACGCACAAAAAAAAAGTG
The DNA here is from genome assembly GCA_018340775.1 of Taxus wallichiana var. yunnanensis. Classification (NCBI taxonomy): domain Eukaryota; kingdom Viridiplantae; phylum Streptophyta; class Pinopsida; order Cupressales; family Taxaceae; genus Taxus; species Taxus wallichiana. The sequence continues at coordinate 379,249,311 of CM031241.1, read as the reverse complement.
AAGCGGCGTGTTTCTCCACTTTTGCAGCATGATGGCGATCTTTATCATCGGCGCGAATCCATTATGCGTTTGTTGCTTTAGTAGGGCCTTTGTGAGTGCTTTTTAGTAACTTGTCCAACTATGTTGTTTTTCTTCTGTATCCGATGCATCCTCATTTTTGGCCTCTCTTAAAGATATTTTTCAAAATTGACTATGTGACAAAGAGTGGTGATGGCCTGCTCGAGCTTTGGGGACCCGAGGATTTTACATTCTCTCTTGCGGGACCTTTTGTCTTGGACGATGTAACTCATGTGAAGGATCTCATGGAGGTGGATAATATCTGCGTGTGTTCGAAGTAGGGGTGCCTTGTAAGAGGTTGGGCGAAATACCATGGTGTCACTCGATTCGTGCTCTGTTTCATTTCACGTAACTTCTTTTTTTTGCTTTGCAACGATACATGTTTTAAGCCCAAATGAGTAGAGAGCCTTTTGAGCACTTCCAACAAATTGCTGTTGTCCACATTCTTGTTATACATTACTGTGAATGCATCATCGATTTAGTTTCTCCTTCAAGATATTTTTATCAAAATAGACTATGGGATTTGTGGTTACCATGAGACCCGATGAAATTTATGAAAGACTTATTAGGACCTTATCGATGAACTCATGGAAAGAGGATCTCATAAGGTAAAAAAATTTGGATATCGTAGTTGGATTAAAGGAAATAAAATGGTGCATGCTTTTTGTGTAGCGTGAGAGATCAAAGCTTTGGCTGACAAGAGATCTAAGGCAATGTTGGATGTCTTGGGAGATGAAGGTAAGACATATTTTCGTTTGATACATGTTAGTTGAAGATGGTGTGTTTGTCTGCCACCATAGTGAGAAGAATGGCAATTGAATTTGTCATTCTTAAGCCTTCCCCATGTTTGACAACATCTCGAGCGAGTGACAAGACAACCTTTCATGTATGTGTTGATCATGGGTAATGGGAAAATCGTCACTGTGTTTTGTCAAAATTATGTGCAAGGCAAATTGGGGTTGTGAGAGATTTAAAGTCCCCTTGATCTAAAAAAATGAGACATCTCTGTTGGGAATGGTAGACATAAGCTATTCGTCTTCCCTTTGCATGGAAAGGTCTCTAGACCCCAAAATGGTGAAAAGGAAAATAAGAGACCAGATGTGTGATAGGGGAAGTTCCCGAGCTTTGCAAATGGGCTCCAGTGAGATTTTCCAGGAGTGGAATGTCCTCAGTTCCAATGAGCCCTCGGATGGTGAAGGGCTAGTTGGGATGCTTTTGACATTTTTCCTGCTGGGAGGATGTTGGGTATTTTAGACCACCCACCGTTGGAGCTCCTACCCACCCTGTGCTAGCATTGACAAGAATGGATGCTTGGGCCTAGCCTATAAAAAATGGAATTAGGCTTGAGGATTGTTGTTCTTTGTTGCAGGCGGTGTCCATGAAAACCTATTGAATCGGAGAAAAAAGGCAAGATATTTCTACACTTTTCTACTATTATTTTATTTAAAATTATTGTGAAATCGAACCACTTTTTCCTTGCATTGATTTGTCAGTTGGATGTCATGATGGGAGATTTCCCTTTCTGCTTGTTTCTTCTTGTTTTAGCTTTTATCGTTATCAGTATGTTGGTCGAAAGGATGCGTGTGCCCTCTCCTCTGGGTGTTATGTTTCTCTTGCTCGAGTGATAGACCTTCATCTTTTGTTTATGTATTTATTCTTCTCTGCGATTGAGTTGCAAGTTATTATGTTGATCAAACTAGTATTTTCGATATCATGGAAGTAAGTTTACGATAACTATGAAGCCCCTCCCTAGCACCCAAGTTTGTCTTTGACGTTTTTTGTTAGCTCCTTCGCAAGTCCCTTTGATAACCTTTTGGCATCGAGAAAGGAAGGTCGTAGGATTAGTGTGATCAATGCTTGGGCTAGCCAGCTTAGAGTTTTGGTATTAAAACTTGTAGAATGAAAAGGTTTGTGTGCAATGTGTTTTCCGTCTCATGTGTTTAGACTCTTATATTATCTTTCATCTTGTTTCTAGGCTTTTAAGGCCATCCTCAAGAAGTACCTTGACCATCCCTATCAACTTGAACCATAACTAGCTTTTCGGATCAACTAAGCTCGAGGTTTCATTGTGTGAATCCAGTACCTCGTTGACACTAGAATAGTTTTGGTCTAATCCCCTCTCAGAATTGTTGTTGATGGCGCTCTTCTATTTTTCCTAACTTGCATTATTTCTCCTTTGTAATGTTAACGCTATTAATTAATATTGGTCGGTTTTTATGCACGTAATTACCTTAATATTTTGTGATGGAAATTTCCTTAAATGTGATTAATCTTCGGGAAAAACTCATCTTTCATTTGATAGTCTTATGGATTCATAGCGGAAGGTTTTGTTTTGATAATGTCACTTAGAAATTATGTTTGTATCTATTGTGCGACGGTTGACTGTGTTACCAAGGGTTGCCTTAAAATATGGTTGTTTTGGGAAATGGGTAATTTATTTTAAATTAACCAAACATTAGTATTGTTGTGGAGGTTTGCAAATCTTTAGTGTTATAAAATTTGTTGATGACATTATTGTATACTCTTGTGTGACGGAACTCCCTTCTTCTCTCGCGTGTTTGCTACTAGCCTGTAAGACTTTGACCCTTCTTGGATGATTGGAAAATCTTTGTAGTTAATGGTCAAAACTAGTATACTTTGCCTTCGCTTCGAAACTTATGTTGTGTGTATACTCTATTTGATTTCCGGTTTGAAACTCAATTATACATGGCTTTTTGTGTTAATTTTTGAAACCCGTGGTTCCCCTTTCTTGGGCCGATCAACTCTTGTTCTTTTAGAAATATATTATTTTAGCCTATGCGTTTGGTACCTTTGATAAATTTCTAGATGGTTGGTATATATATCAAATCTCAATCTTGTAATTATTATTTAATTACTTACTTGATGGGAATTCTGTTTTTGCTAGATTGTTTATTTCTCCTTATAGGGCCAAGGGCCATTCTCATACGATTGCTATACTTTCGTTGCTTTTACTCCTAACTGAAGTACAAGGTCTTCTCCTTCTTTGATTGGCATGATGGAGACTTTATTATAACTTGATGTGTTGATAGTGTTTAGAGGTTTAACCCAATTCTTGTAATAAAGTGCTTCCTTTTGTGGTATTGTTAGATAATAGTTATGGTGGTTTTGTGTAGCCTTATCTTGCTCAGTTCTCGTGAACTGACTCTTGTGGAAAAATTTGTTGCAGATGGATTTTGCGAGTAGATGAGGGATAGACTTGTAGATTTTTACATCAACCTCAGTTGAGAAGTTCTTTTGCATGAATCCTTTTTATATTGTTCAACTATTGATAACATCTAGTGGAAAATTTAGAAGAGGATCAATGTCTTAGTATATTGTATCGTGGATTATGTCGTCTTAACTTTGGAACCTTGAATTGTTTGTCTATCTTGGAAAATATAAGAAAATTTGGATTTTGTTGAGTGACCTTAATGGATTATCTTGAGTTGATGTAACCTTATTTCATTTTCGTAAATGAATAATGCTAAACTTTATCCCTACGATTAAATGTTGAGTTAAATCTTTCTAAGACTTAGTAATAGTGTGTTATAAGTAAAATAAAATGGGTTGTTTAATACTTATAGAAGTTAAACTAAAATTTATATTGCAAATAAATTAGTGTAGAGGTGACCAACTTGAGAGCATGTAATTCCATAAGTGATCAAAGATGAAACTATCCTTTGTTAAGTAACATTATATAACTTGATATCCCTAGCTACACTAATGAACACTATCCCTTTCATGGTGAAATTCTTAAACGAACTTAAAGGAAATCTATGGTTAGTTCTGGAAGATAATAAGATTTAATAAGCAGGAGATAACACTTTAGAAACCACGCAATCTATCTCTTAGCCATTGGATGGTAAATTGTTTTATTTTTATAAAACTCATTTAGTAAAGCCTAAGTAAAATCTTTAATAATTCTGGTTAAGTTTTCAAGTTTCAATTATATCTTGGTAATAGCTAATGAGGCCTTGAAGATGATTTCAACTCAACCTTCTCCCTCTAACCTTTTTCCAAGGTGCCTTGTCTTTCTTCTCTTAAGTGTGTTGAACGCAAACCCATGTTGTCATATGGGCATGAACAAGTTCTAGTAGCGTAAGTGTAAATAGATGGCCTTGTGGAATTAAATTACCCCCTTTCTCTAAATAAACGAATTAAGCAAATAAATGTCATAATAGAGAAGATTTAAAGATGATTACTCAGTGTCAAAAGAATAAACTTAGCTTGGTAAGATGAATTGTATGAATCATATCTTGAGCCTCCTTGAAAACGTAAGCTAAGAATTGCAAGATGTCTTTTTAAAATAAATAACCCTCAAGAATATCTCATTGTGGTTGGCCCTATTTGTTAGTGTGTTCTGTGGTTGGACTTCTATGTTGTCTTGTCAAAAAAAAAAAAAATTGTATTATCCTTTTGGGTGTGAACGTTTCCGTGCTGACCTTGTGGTCATCCCCGTAACAAGTGGTTCCTAGAGTTGGTTGTAACTTTGTGACGACATGTTGTGTCGTGTTATGTGTCGAAGCAAGTCAAAAAAAAATTATCCTGTCTTTTACTGTGTTGTTCGTGTGTGTGATTTTTGGGTCGTTACACTTGGTATCAGAGCATAGGTTCATGCTCTCGAACCTATGGGCCGGATTGGTGTTGTATGGTGATGTTACATGATGGTGATGGTGTTACATGATATTGTTTCATGGAGATGATGGTATTGCATGATGATGATTTATATTGGAAGAGTAATGTGCTATAAGCGTGATGTGATTATTGTCGTAATTGTGATATTGTGAACGCATGTGATGTGTATGTCACTTTGTGCGTGTTTGTTATCATATTGATGTGTTGGGGATGGGAGTATTCTCTCTCCTTCTTGTGGATTCTATGAAGAGTTCACGTGTGAATTATTGTTTGTGATGTGTGAAAAGAATTATAATGTGGATGACGTAGTGTTGGAGCATTGTGACATATTGTGGTATGTAGGTGTATCAATGTGTTGTATGACTAGATTGATGTTAAAAGAAATGAGTTGTATCATGATGTTTTTACCATGTTTTGAAGAAATGTGTGTACCACCTTGTTATGTAGCAATGGATGTTATGTTGTGATGTACTATGTTCATCATATGTATGATTTGTGCAAATATGTAATGCTTCATGTTGTGATTTGGGGTCATACGGTGAGTGTATGAACCCTATCGTATGGTGATTGCACTTTGGGTGCAGAATGTGGTAAAGTGGTGTGTTACACTCAGTGAATGTATGATTGTGATCTACCTTGTATATGTACCACCATTGTGTTAGTGATGTAGTTACATGTTATGTTGTGAACCTTACGCTAACCGACCCTGAGGGAAATCGGTAGAAGTGTATGTTGAGAGTGAGGAATGGTGTACCATGGGTCAATAACTCGAGCCAAAACTCAGTTTAGTAGATAACATGTGATTCTTTCCTCTCTCCCTATGTGGTTGTATGTATGCAACCTAAGTGCAACTATGACTATGTTTAGCCTTGTAGAAGTGGTGGCGGGATGATTCAGATGGAGGTGATGAAATTGTATTATTGATATGTATTTTACGAGCTGAGGCTCGATGTTCCGAGTGCTAGCAACTCGTTGAGTACCCCTTTGGTGGCTAGATAAGGCCACACAGTTATCGTAATGTGACATTATTATAAGTTGATTTTATTCGTAAATTGAGCTTTTTACTTTATTTTATAAGGACCAACAGCTTTTCTTGATTGCCATGCTTTACAATTTTGGGCATTTCCTTGGTTTGTGGCACTAACATGGGGATTTTGATACTAACTATGGCTATTTGGCCATTTATTTTGCTTGATTTTGGGTCTTCTTTTAAATTTGGAATTTTTACCGCCTTGCCCAAGGCTTGTACTTTGCCACTTGGCACTTTGATTGGATTGTTGTGCTGGTTCTATTGTCGTGATGTGTGAAATAGGGTCATGGGATGCACCATGAAATGGTTGGACCTATGGACCCGCTTCATTGTATGGGGTACGCCCCAAGGAGTTACAGATAACTAGCGGGTTGTTGAACCACGCGTTATTATGTCACTTGGGTTAGGAGTGTTCGAACTCTATGTGTCTTAGGCCATAGGGTCAACCGGCCTCCTTGAGGGAGGCATAAGAGTTTGAGGGAGGCATAAGAGACTTGAGGGAGGCATAAGAGTTTGAGGGAGGCATAAGAGACTTGAGGGAGGCATAAGAGACTTGAGGGAGGCATAAGAGTTTGAGGGAGGCATATGATATTTGTGTGTATGGTTGATGTTTCGGGATATATGTTGAGTTATTGTGATGTTTTGGTAGTGGTCTTTTGATGTATGTGTTACTCATGTCAGATGGATATGTGTTGTGATGTTGTGGATATGTCATTGATTCCCTTGTGGACACTATGTACCTATAGCATTTGTTTGGTGTTATGTGAATTTTCATTGATGCAAATTGAGGAAATGTCTGGTGGATTGTAGTACTCTTTTGGTTGAGTATTTTGTATGTCAGTCATTGATGTGTGACGAGTACTATGTTATGTGGACTATGCCTATTCCATTCCGTATTTGAGTAACCTTTTGTGGTGTAATACAATCATGAAGTATATACTTGTGTGCTTGTGAATCTGTAGTGTCTTGTGAACCGATAGGGTGTTGTGTTAGCAGTTCATGTTGGGCACCCACAATAAGGAATAAACCAAAACTCTTCAATGATGAAATTTTAAAAGAAATTAAACTAAGAATAATGTTAATGGAAAGAGACTAATGAAAATAATAAATAAGAAGGAACTGCCAATCTTCACAGAACCTTGAAAGTTAAAATTTCTACCAAATGTTCCTAAGGCTACTTTGTGACCGTGCATTAATCAACTAAAATTTTAAACCATAGGGTGTAATTTCTCCTTTACCTGTTCTTGGTTGCGAACCATTTCTTTTCCTCTGTGTTATGTCGCATCGAGGACGATGCTTTCTTAAGGGGAGGAGAATGTAATGCCCGTTTAGCATTGACTTATTGTTTAGAGTGGGTATTGATGGAAAAGGAAGGATAGAGGTTTTTTGAGCTAAGTGAAGGCTTATCGATTGTGTTTGACCTTAGGATTTAGTCTCCTCCCAACCAACCTCACTGCAGATTGTCCTCTACCATCATGTTCATCGTGCACTTGTGTGAGGAGTCATTTTTATTTTCATCTAGGTGAGCTTATCATTTTTCTTCAAATGATCTTATTTTGATTAAAATTTTCAATGCGTATATTGGAGTGTTGGAATACATTTTTGTCTTGGCTCAGATTTGGTTCATGGAAGGAGAGGTGGTCACTTGCCTTTGAAGCCTGATTGATGTTTTGATTGGGTTCTTGAGTTTTCTAACCAACACGGGTTCTCGCCATTGGTGACTGATCATTCGTCAGCGGAAAAGAAAAAGAAATGTTCAGGGCAACGAACACCAACACTAGTCATGATCTTAATTCCATTCATTCTTTCTCGATCCCCATAGCTTGGAGTGTTTTCGGAATATGGCTTGTTTGACATTACTTTAAAAAAAAATGAGGTGTGATCGCTTTTTTTCTGCAGTGGCCGATCTTTTAGTCATCACATTTAGACTAGCATTTGTTTTTATTTTGCGGGCTGCGTGGGGGGGCTTGTTTCAGTAAAATCTTCTCTTCTCTCTTGAGCTTTCTTCACCTCTTCTTCATGCTTCTCCAACTATTTTTGGCCTACTTGGGATGCATCCATATTTGATTTTGTGGTGTGTTCTAGACAAACCTTCCTTCTTGTTTTAGTCCACTGTGGTTTTGGGGACTAGATTTTCCTAGTACAACGTGAATCCAATTTCTTCCTTCTCCAAGTGGTGCATGTTTCTTGAGCGCTGCAGAACCGGTGAATGGATGCACTAGTATGGAATGGTTTTCGTGTGTTTCCTGAGGTCGGGGTGTGTAAGAGGTTTCACGGGTAAAGACTGAAGTAAGTTGTTTATTTCCTCCACTTCGTTGGGTTCTTTCTCAGTGTGTTGCAGGACTCAAGAATCCACAACTATTTTTAGCCATTAGTTAACAGTGTACATGTTGCAGAATGTAGAGGCCTTTTGAGCGCTTCCAACAAGCAGTTGTCCAACTATGTTTTTATCTCATTCAGTATCAATGCATCCTCGATTCGGGTTTCTCCTTCAAGATATTTTTATCAAAATCGACTATGTGACAAAGTGAGAGTGTTACAGAGACTGATGAAATTTATGTGCAAAGATTCTCTCTCACCGAGACCTTACTTGTTTTACGATGTAACTCATGGAAGAGGATCTCATGATCTGCGGATCTGTTTCATATTCATGAGCACAATGGAAAGGAATGGCACCCAAAGCTTCTTGCAACATATAAGGCATGCTTGGATGTCTGGGTTGGTTTTGACATGATTTCTGCATTTGATAATTTTAAATGTTGAAGATGGTGTGTTTGATGTTGTCTACCAAATGGTGCATGCATCTGATGAAGGCAAAAGGTTTATTGGGATATCTTTCACACCAATCTTTCTCAATGGGTGACAACAAATTTGGGGTAGGGACTTCAGATAGGGATTTCCCTACAAGTAAATTCCTCTACAAAATCATTTTGGGTAATGGGAAAATCGTTCTACCAGTGTCTTGTTGACAGGTGGGAAAAGAGATGCTGATTCAGAACTCTTGATCTATGTGCTTTGGAGACATCTCTGTTGGGAATGGTAGAGATAGCTATTCGTCTTCCCTTTACATGGAAAAGGTCTCTAGACCCCAAAATGGTGAAAAGGAAAATTGTGAGAACCAATGTGATAGGGAAGCAATCCCGGAGTTGCAAAATGGGCTGAAGTGAGAAGGTCCGAGGAGTTGGAATGATCCTTTCTTAAACAAAGTGGAGTCGGATGGTGAAGGGCTAGTTGCGAGATGCTCATGTATTGCTATTGAATGTTGTTGAGGATTTTTTGGAACCGTATTTTAGCCTCTTCACCTGCCATGAACTCCTACCTATGCCATAGACGAGAATGGAGCTTGAGTGCCCAACCATCTTGAAAAAATGGAATTTGACTTGAGGATTGTTGTTGTTGTTCCGGCGGTGTCCATGAAACCTTTTGAATCTAGAGAAAAAGGCAAGATATTTCTACACTTTTCTACTATTATTTTATTTAAAATTATTGTGAAATCGAACCACTTTTTCCTTGCATTGATTTGTCAGTTGGATGTCATGATGGGAGATTTCCCTTTCTGCTTGTTTCTTCTTGTTTTAGCTTTTATCATTGTCAGTATGTTGGTCGAAAGGATGCGTGTGCCCTCTCCTCTGGGTGTTATGTTTCTCTTGCTCGAGTGATAGACCTTCATCTGTTGTTTATGTATTTATTCTTCTCTGCGATTGAGTTGCTAGTTATTATGTTGATCAAACTAGTATTTTCGATATCATGGAAGTAAGTTTACGATAACTATGAAACCCCCTCCCTAGCACCCAAGTTTGTCTTTGACGTTTTTTTGTTAGCTCCTTCGCAAGTCCCTTTGATAACCTTTTGGCATCGAGAAAGGAAGGTCGTAGGATTAGTGTGATCAATGCTTGGGCTAGCCAGCTTAGAGTTTTGGTATTAAAACTTGTAGAATGAAAAGGTTTGTGTGCAATGTGTTTTCCGTCTCGCGTGTTTAGACTCTTATATTATCTTTCATCTTGTTTCTAGGCTTTTAAGGCCATCCTCAAGAAGTACCTTGACCATCCCTATCAACTTGAACCATAACTAGCCTTTCGGATCAACTAAGCTCGAGGTTTCATTGTGCGAATCCAGTACCTCGTTGACACTAGAATAGTTTTGGTCTAATCCCCCTCTCGGAATTGTTGTTGATGGCACTCTTCTATTTTTCCTAACTTGCATTATTTCTCCTTTGTAATGTTAACGCTATTAATTAATATTGGTCGGTTTTTATGCACGTAATTACCTTAATATTTTGTGATGGAAATTTCCTTAAATGTGATTAATCTTTGGGAAAAAAAAACTCATCTTTCATTTGATAGTCTTATGGATTCATAGCGGAAGGTTTTGTTTTGATAATGTCACTTAGAAATTATGTTTGTATCTATTGTGTGACGGTTGACTGTGTTACCAAGGGTTGCCTTAAAATATGGTTGTTTTGGGAAATGGGTAATTTATTTTAAATTAACCAAACATTAGTATTGTTGTGGAGGTTTGCAAATATTTAGTGTTATAAAAATTTGTTGATGACATTATTGTATACTCTTGTGTGATGGAACTCCCTTCTTCTCTCGCGTGCTTCTTTCTACTAGCTTGTAAGACTTTGACCCTTCTTGAATGATTGGAAAATCTTTGTAGTTAATGGTCAAAACTAGTATACTTTGCCTTCACTTCGAAACTTATGTTGTGTGTATACTCTATTTGATTTCCGGTTTGAAACTCAATTATACATGGCTTTTTGTGTTAATTTTTGAAACCCGTGGTTCCCCTTTCTTGGGCCGATCAACTCTTGTTCTTTTAGAAATATATTATTTTAGCCTATGCGTTTGGTACCTTTGATAAATTTCTAGATGGTTGGTATATATATCAAATCTCAATCTTGTAATTATTATTTAATTACTTACTTGATGGGAATTCTGTTTTTTGCTAGATTGTTTATTTCTCCTTATAGGGCCAAGGGCCATTCTCATACGATTGCTATACTTTCGTTGCTTTTACTCCTAACTAAAGTACAAGGTCTTCTCCTTCTTTGATTGGCATGATGGAGACTTTATTATAACTTGATGTGTTGATAGTGTTTAGAGGTTTAACCCAATTCTTGTAATAAAGTGCTTCCTTTTGTGGTATTGTTAGATAATAGTTATGGTGGTTTTGTGTAGCCTTATCTTGCTCAGTTCTCGCGAACTGACTCTTGTGGAAAAATTTGTTGCAGATGGATTTTACGAGTAGATGAGGGATAGACTTGTAGAGTTTTGCATCAACCTCAGTTGAGAAGTTCTTTTGCATGAATCCTTTTTATATTGTTCAACTTCTGATAACATCTAGTGGAAAATTTAGAAAAGGATCAATATCTTAGTTTATTGTATCATGGATTATGTCGTCTTAACTTTGGAACCTTGAATTGTTTGTCTATCTTGGAAAATAAAAGAAAGTTGGATTACCTCTTGTTGAGTGACCTTAATGGATTATCGGTATTCTAAGAGTTGATGTAACCTTGTTTCGTTTTCGTAAATGAATAATGCTAAACTTTATCCCTACGATTAAATGTTGAGTTAAATCTTTCTAAGACTTAGTAATAGTGTGTTATAAGTAAAATAAAATGGGTTGTTTAATACTTATAGAAGTTAAACTAAAATTTATATTGCAAATAAATTAGTGTAGAGGTGACCAACTTGAGAGCATGTAATTCCATAAGTGATCAAAGATGAAACTATCCTTTGTTAAGTAACATTATATAACTTGATATCCCTAGCTACACTAATGAACACTATCCCTTTCATGGTGAAATTCTTAAACGATCTTAAAGGAAATCTATGGTTAGTTCTGGAAGATAATAAGATTTGATAAGCAGGAGATAACACTTTAGAAACCACGCAATCTATCTCTTAGCCATTGGATGGTAAATGTTTTATTTTATAAAACTCATTTAGTAAAGCCCAAGTAAAATCTTTAATAATTCTGGTTAAGTTTTCAAGTTTCAATTATATCTTGGTAATAGCTAATGAGGCCTTGAAGATGATTTCAACTCAACCTTCTCCCTCTAACCTTTTTCCAAGGTGCTTTGTCTTTCTTCTCTTAAGTGTGTTGAACGCAAACCCATGTTGTCTTATGGGCATGAACAAGTTCTAGTAGTGTAAGTGTAAATAGATGGCCTTGTGAATTAAATTACCCCTTTCTCTAAATAAATGAATTAAGCAAATAAATGTCATAATAGAGAAGATTTAAAGATGATTACTCAATGTCAAAAGAATAAACTTAGCTTGGTAAGATGAATTGTATGAATCATATCTTGAGCCTCCTTGAAAACGTAAGCTAAGAATTGCAAGATGTCTTTTTAAAATAAATAACCCTCAAGAATATCTCATTGTGGTTGGCCCTATTTGTTAGAGTGTTCTGTCGTTGGACTTCTATGTTGTCTTGAAAAAAAAAAAAGTGTATTATCCTTTTGGGTGTGAACATTTCCGTGCTGACCTTGTGGTCATCCTCGTAACAAGTGGTTCCCAGAGTTGGTTGTAACTTTGTGACGACATGTTGTGTCATGTTATGTGTCAAGCAAGTCAAAAAAAATTTATCCTGTCTTTTACTGTGTTGTTCGTGTGTGTGATTTTTGGGTCGTTACGGTTGCATAACATGGAGACCTTTCCTTGGGACTTTATAACCTCAAGCAAAATTGCAAGTCATGATCATTATGTATAAAATTTCACACTCTATGATGTATGAAGTATCTTCACCTAATATATATTTAGGACAATTATGATTAGAGACAAATGCATGAGGAAAACTTATACTTAGAGCAGATTATAGGATAATTTGGAAAGTTTCTTGAGTTCACACTTCCAGAGCGGTATGGAAAAAACTACACATTCATATTTTCACTTGTGAAAGTAATATTGGAAGATACAACACCTTGAATGTGGGCTTTGGATAAATAACGAGCACTTAAGATGTGGTTAAAGACCAAAAATCTATCATACCCTAACTTGAAGTTCAAAACCCATGCTCAAATGAAGAAGATATCTTGCATTACAAAAATGCTCATATCTTTTCAAATACATTTCCTTTGACAAACCACTTTATACACATGATTTATAGGAAAATCTAATCAAAAATATCCTTCTATGATTTATCCGAAGGAGTCTCTATATTTTTGCATAATGAGAGAAAAAGAGGAGAGGAGGAATTTGAAATGAGCTTTAACCACCCAAAACTAGTTTTGCAAAACTTACAAACTTGCTCAAATGACCTCAAACAATGACCTGAAATTTTACCTCATGAAGAACAATGAACCTTCCTCCATCATTTCCCATGATGTTTTGATAGTATATATCTGAAATTTTCCAACCCATCTCATTTTCATGCAAAACAATAGAATTCCTCAAGGGAAAGTTTGGCTATTTTTAAATTTTGACTTTAGGACCTAGACTAAACTTTGTTTTTGCTCAATATTACCTGGAAAAAATTACTAGGTTGCTTCCATTATCTCATGGTCTTGTAATGACCATGCACATATCCGATCCTTTCACGCGTCATTAACGGCTCAAGAAATGGGCCTTAATGAATCGATTTGACTATAATTCCATTAATCTCTCATATACTCATTATAAGAGATTGTTTTCATGATTATACCACCGTCTTGACCTATATCACATTTGAACTTTTGTACCTACCATTTCCATGCTTCCACTAGACTCCTCTTTTTACCGCCATTTCATTGAGCATTGAGATCATCCCTAACTCTTTCTTGTTTTGAGGACTCCAAAATCCTTTTCTATCAATGCCACTTGACATCAATGACAACACCAATGACCACCTTCAACATGGCGTGACACATGAAGAATTGAGGATTTTCCCCTTTAGTGTTGGTATTTTTGTTTTCCTCTTGGTAGGTGCTCAAATTAATTGTATGAAAAAAAATTTCATCCACCCCATTTCAGAGAGAGGGGATTTTCATGGCCCAAGTATCGTCCTACTTCTATCTCATATGTGTGGAAAGTTGGGATGAAATTTCACGTAAATGTTCTATCTCTCGCATTATACGATCAACTTTGTTGATAGGATGCCATATTAGCCTTTCAAAAATATATAAGATACCTGGCTTAAAAATATTTACACCATTCACTAACCTATGGCCAACCTTGTTCTCCCTTTGAAAATTTTGTGAATATGCCATTATTCATTCTATAGCATGGGATACAAGATATCAAATTTGGAGGGGCCCTTGATGTAGGCTCAAATTTCCAACTAAGCATTTAGGTCTTTATTTCTATTTTTTGCTTTTATGTTTGTATATCCTCACAACTCAAAATTGTTGACTATTCATTCTCTTGTTCTAAATGTAATCAGATGTTTTTAAAAATCGAGTTATCTTATAACAAGTAGATTCACAACAAATAATTAAAATGTCCCACATATACCGGAGGATTATGGGTCCTTCACCATTTTCTTTAAAGTTTGTGTGCCTCTATTGAGAAGATCGGTTTTGTTTAGCCTGTGGAAGTTGAGGAAGAACAATGTTTTATTAGGTTTGAACTCCTATAATGCATTGTCACTTGCATGGATTTTGGGGGTTGATACTTAGTATTCATATTGAATGTTTTATCTTGTTTGGAAAGTATAAAAATCATTCATTTTTATGCCGTTAGTAATTTTCCTAGATACGTTGTATATGGATGGAACATTCCCTGCTCTTACATTATGTTGATTTGGTGGTGAATGACATATAATATTAAATAGATGAAAAAGTAATAATTCTATGATACATAACATGTGATGAATTAAATTATGATGCACCGTGTCATGCGTTGGAAAGGAATAAGATGATTTCCTAGAAGTGCAGCAGGAAAAATAGAGAGTTATGCCAAATTTACATGGTCTAGGACCAATGTCGTACGACAACATAGTCCACATCTGATTCACTAACCACTTAAACCACGAGAGCATCCATTTAAACGTAATGAGCTTGCCGACATCTGGGAGTTAGGGTTATAACCAATGCGATGCCCAATGCCTATCCATTTAATAATATTTTTAAAATCGGTAAACTTGATGCCAAAAATTAAAATAAAATAATACCAAAAGCTCTTTTTATGTCGAAATTGTGATGTTACCATTGGATAACCCTTCCCACATGTTGAGAATGGTTGTCCTCCTTGTTGATAAAAGTATAGGTAGAACCTGCATGAAATACATAGGATTCATTTCTTCCCAAGTCATAACAAAGAACATAATATGTTGTATTCAAGAGGTTTGGTTTCAAGCGCAGATGTATTGGATTTTCTCCATTTTTATTTCGACACCTTTAAGAAAAATTATACTCTCATGAAAAATTCAAGTGAGATGGAGAGAATAAAGTGGATTATGGTAAAAATAACAAATCCCATTTTCTCTCGATGATTATTGATGGAAAAATCTATCAAGATTGTTGATAAGCCAAACCCTAAATGTTAACCTAATCTAGAGAGAGATTCCACTATCAACAATGTGCATGAAATTTCTACCCTCATATGTCAAGTTTATAAAACATATCCCTATCTCTAAAGCTCTCTTGTAATATGCGCAAGCAAATTCATTTACACTTATGTGTGTTTCAATAAAAACACAAGGATTGATAGTCTAAAATCTATTAACAATAAGTACTATTGATCGGCCACTCCTTTCCTTCTAAGATATCTCTTAAATATGTAGCCTTGATATCTTGAACTACTAACAACTTTCTCCTTCTATTAATTCAAAAAGACTAGCTATTGCATGGTATGTAGGAAAGAAAAGTTTGGAATCGGTCACCCACAATACTTATACATGTCCTTGTACATCTCATCCCTCTACCCCCATTTATCGACCCTCTTTCTATAGTGCCCACTCTTCTTCGACATGGATATTACTCCGAGTTTGCTTATCTTGGATTGGATTTATAGACATTGTTATCATATTTTCGATATTGATAGATGAATATTTTATATTTGATTAGCCTATTTGATAGACAATATGGATGTTTAGACTTATAACATGATTTACATGATGGATTATATGCACGGATTGACATATCGCATTTGATGATCTTGGGCTACTATCCTCATTTGACACATTTTTGATATATAGATTTTGCTAGATGATTTAGTTGGTTTTGTGATCTTATTGCCATTGATTAATTGATAAAATTGAAATATTTAGAATTGTGAACAATTGGTGAATTACTTAATTTTAGCGATGGTTTAGTTATGATATTGATTATGTGAATTGATATGCATATGTGTGCATCTTATTATCTTGATGTCGTTAATATGGCCACGAGGCCGATTCCAAAGGTATTGTTTTGATTATTTTCAAGAACTTTTAATGTCAACAAACTAAAGGGGATAGGATACTCAGGTGAAGGAATTTGAGGTATTGTGATAGGTCACCCGTAACACACCAAAAATTCACACACGAACAACACAAAAAAAGACAAAAATTTGATAATTTATTTTTTTCACTTGCTTCAACACATAACATGACACAACATGTCGTCACAAAGTTACAACCAACTCACAATCAACCACTTGTTATGGGGATGACCACAAGGTCAAAGCACGAAATGTTCACACCCAAAAGGATAATACACTTTTTGTTTTTTTTGACAATAACAACATATAATTCCAACCACATGACACTCTCTTATATTAGGGAAAACCACAATGAGATATTCTTGAGGGTTATTTATTTAATAAGACATCTTACATTCATTATCTTATTTTCAAGGAGACTCAAGATATGATCTGCACAATTCATCTTACCAAGCTAAGTTTATTCCTTTTACAACTTTGAGTAATCATCTTTAAATCTTCTCTATTATGACATTTATTTGTTTAATTCAATTATTTAATAAAGGAGGTAATTTAATTCCATGAGGCCATCTATCCATACTTACGTCACTAAAATTCGCTCAAAACTTGTTACCACATGGATTCGTGTTCAACATAATTAAGAGGAAATTACAAAGCACCTTGGACAAAAGTTGAGAGAAGGAGGTCAAGTTGAATTCCTCCTTAAGACGTCATTAGTTATTACCAAGATTTAATTAGAGCTTGAGGTTTTATCCATAATTATTAACGATTTTACTTAGGCTTCCACAAAGAGCTTTACAAAAGGAGATTATTTACTTTCCAAAAGGCCGAGAGATAAATTGAGTGGTTTCTAAATTTTCTTCTCCTACTTGCTAAATCTTATTATCTTCCGAAACTAACCATTGTTTTCCTTAAGCTTGTTTAATAGTTCACCCAAAAGGGGTAGTGTTTATAGTTTAGCTAGGGATATAAAATTATAAAATTTTACTTTACAAGGATAGTTTCACCTTTGATTATTTGAAGAATCTATTGTTCTCAAGTAAGTCATATCTACATTAATTTATCTGAATATATATATTTAGTTAACTTCTATGAGGGTTAACCACTCCATTTAATTTTACTTATATCACATCATTACAAGGTGTGAGAGAGTTTTGACTTAACAATTTATTCTCAAAATCAAGGTTTTACAATGCTCATATGCCAATGTAATGATTGAATATCATTTCTCACCAAGGTAAGTTACTAGTCTAACAACAAAAGGGAAAGAACACTTCACCACGTGGTTTTCCGAACATACCAAGACAAGAGATCTTCTAAACTCCTTGCAAGCAAAGTTACAAAATTTACAACGCATTGAACTTTCTACAAAGAACTTCATAATTTGAACTGATGAAACTTTTACACTCTTTTCCTTTAATCTACTCGCATAATCCATCTGCACAAATATATACTAGAGTCAGTTCGCTAGAACTGAGCATGATAAGATATAAACCTCACCTAATAACTTATGCCATCTAGCATTTAAATAAATGAAAGTTTGCAATACTCCCTATCAAATAATTTCTAACATACATTCAAAACTTAACTGCACATCTCATGATAATACATTTCATACTCATTAATGTTCACTTCCTTAAGATCTGCTTACATAAGAACACAATTCCAAGTGACTAGATATACAACCTTAACCATGCAATTAATCATACTTAAATTACAGTAATAATAATATCGCTCACTTTATACCTTCAATCTACTTCTCCCACATATGTATCCAATAATATTATCTTTTAATTAAATAACAGCACCAACGACGTTAAGTTCTATAATAAATACAAGTATCAATCTTATATTATTCATCGATATTACTCAAGCATCAAACCTTCATAGATAATCAATGATTATATGTAAGTATAATTTTGATATTTACCTCACAATTTTAAGAATATACTTATGTTAACAAATATTTCACCAATCCATGAGTTCATATATTACTTAGATATCCTTTTGGTTGCTTATTACCATGTCTTTATATGTTTCTATTAGTATAAGAGTCCAACTCATTGGAATGAGTCATGATCAACAATATTGTCATATTTTGCTAATATGTCAAAGATATATTCGACTAGCTAAGATATGTAAGCATGGTCCAAGCCACTATAAAAACAAGTATCAACATTATCTCAACTCCTAATGAGATGCAAGTATCAATTTTTTTAGCTAACATAATAATCATCGTAAATGCCAAAAAATATTCCACTCGTTAACCAAGTATTGAAATAACATATTTATCCTTACTGGTTACCTGATAACCTAATATATCATGTTATATAATTCAACCTCCACTTGCATACCCCAATTTATGGGTATTAATTATTGTTCTATATAGTGAAGTTAAATAATTTCAGTCGACTTCTATCCTTACTGTCATATATGGTATGTACAGTCCCATTATAGTAGTTGTCACCTTTACTTAAGGCTATGTATGAATCCATTTTAGGGTAGTTCTCATAACTTCCCTATTCATCTGCTTTTCCTACCAAAAGCATTTCAACAAGCTTTGAATTCAAAGTATAGGATAAATTTATAATCTCATATTTCAAGCATTGTTCAATTCATATGCATAAGGGCCATCACATATCAATCAAACTTGAAGAATGTAGACATTCATGAGAGTTCAATGTATCCAATATTACTTTAACCGATTCTAAGATCTAAGTAGTGCCTCAAACTTAAGCCATATAGTTATCCACACAAGCTAACTTCTTGAGGGCTTACCGTATTCAAAAGGTCACACAATAGAAACCCCATTAACACCTACTTCAGAGAGCGTTCCAATATAAAAAAGCTCATAGTAATAATAATAGTAGAGGGCCCGGTGAGGGGTTTTCAATAATCCCCAAGGTAAACGGTAATCAAAAGAGTCAGATGGTATCTAGAAAGACCAGTAAAACCAGTACGACTCCCCAAATAGAAGCCCCCAATTCTAAAGGGGTTTATATCATTATCAAACCACATTAAAAGACAAACATAGTCTTCCAAGAAAATTCCCGTTTTCAAGCCATGTTCTACAAATAAAAACAATACAAGGAATATTCTAAATCTCATTCACACACCACAATATTTTCTACAGAAACCACTGTTCACAGGAATAATCATGGCAAAAAGATAAACCAACTTTATAAGGTCGATAAGCAAGAATCATTGGAGAGAGATTTCTTCTTGTCAAAAGGTAATTAAGATAAACTGTAAAGGGGAGAGAGATCAGCTCATGCAATTATGACTAAAAGTCATTTGAAACCCATCTCTTTCTGGGCATCTCTTTCAAGAAAGAGTCAATATATGTCAATACATGTTATATAATATCCAGAGTCCAAATGCTATTTACTTAGTAAAACAAAAACACATCAACATTCCAAAAGAAACCCACATCTACAGCATTCGAACAAAATTGCAAAGATTGATTTACCCAAATACTAAAAGGGATAAATCATTAAGAGAGAGGGTTAGTCTTATCATGCCTATTTTAAACGCATCCACCAACAACACATCCAGCAAGGACTGCATAAGCCACACGTCCCACTGATCCACTTCTTTTAGCTTTGAAAAACACCACTCTAGGCTCCCCTTAAGACGACACAGCCAGGAGGAAAGAAAAGGAGAAAATGCCACTGTCTAACCCCTGCTAACTGCACTGGGTGCTGAGCTCCAATGGTTTCAAAATCCCCAACAACATCCTCCCAAACTCATGTGGCCAGAGGAAAAATGGCACGCGTGGAAGGAATGATTGGATTCACGTTTGGTATAGGAAAGAGGGGGGGTAGGAATACGCAGCAAGGCAATTTGTGCTTCATGAATATTCTGATATGAAACAGATCCACCTCTATGAGATTCTCTTCCATGAGTTACATCGTAAAACAAGTAAGGTCTCAATAGAGAATCTTTGCAATAAATTTCATCAGGTCTCCTGGTAACACTCTTACTATCACTTAATCGATTTTGATAAAAATATCTTGAAGGAGAATCCCGAATTTGAGGATGCATTCGATACTGAATAGATAACAACATAGTTGGACATCCTGCTTGTTGGAAGCGCTCAAAAAGGCTTCTATTATCTTTGCAACATGCCTTCCACTCAAGCTAATTCTGTTGCAGGTCGTTCTTTGTGGATCCCGACAAGAACACACCTCTCAAAGACCCCAAAGAAAGTGGAGGTAACACGCCTACTTCACTAGGTTGTAGCTTCATCTAAAACCACCATATAAAATCCATTCACCGTGCCCAAGGAGAAACCATGCAGTGTAAGAGCTCGATAAAAAAATGAGTCCAAGCGACCACACCAAGCAAAAAAAAAATCCCTTCACCACACAACTCACGCGGCTAGGGCGTAAAAACAACGAGGCATACCATGAGAGATAACAGATTACAAATCAAAAATTTAATAAATGGGGCATGTGCGGCCACCAACAAGGAAGGTTGAACATGCCAAGAAGGATGCAGGGGTTTTTAATGCAATGGCAGGTAAAAGACAAACACAAGGAAGATCAATAATAAAATCCGATTTGAAAGCTAAGCGGCCAGCAGGGAGGAAGACATACGGTGGGTGGGTAATAAAATTAGTTTCATTAATTCTCACCAACCATATGCCAAACAAGGCACCAAAAGAAATAAAAAAAGAATATGGCAGGAGGCCATACACTCTACCACGCACCCCTCTTGCCAGAAAACAAGGAAACCCTCCACCCCACGCCAAACAGAAGGAATATGAACCATAAAGGCAGGTCGGTGGTTGAAGGCACACTTCCATAATTATGAAATAAGTATGCGTGGATGCCTGAAAAGGCTTAGTTTATTCGACATAAAATTTTATTAATTATTCACACAATTAAAGTATAATTGATACCGATTCATTTATTATCTATTCTTATTACGCTTTAAAAAGTCATGACACCTAAACGGGGTTCGAATAATCACTTAGGACCTAACACGATAGTGACAAAAATAAAATAATTTGATCGAGGGGTCGAGCACAAGAGTGATCAACACTATGGTTAAATATCTTGCAATTAATTAATACAATATTGCTAAAAGAAATGACACTAACATAAATAATCGCAAATTGACAAAATAATTTAAAATGTTATTTTTATCATTATTTTTATGATAGATTTTTTTTTTTGCACAAATTTTATTAAAACCATAAAATTATTAATCAAATTACTAGCAACCAACAGTTAAACTCGACAAGGTGAAAACACTAACGTTTCAAAGGAAATGCAACAACGTTCAACTCTAAGAAGCACGGTCATCGCAGAAGCAAAGGAGCAATGATGAACGGGGCATTACATTCTCCTCCCCTTAAGAAAGCATCATCCTCGATGCGACATTACACAGAGGAAAGGAAATGGTACGCAACAAGGAATAGATAAAGAAGAAAACACACCCTATGGTTTAAAATTTTAGTCGATTAAAGCACGGCCACAGGGTAGCCTTAGGAACATTTGGTTGAAATTTTAACTTTCAAGGTTCTGTGAAGATTGGCAGTTCCCTCTTATTTATTATTTCATTAGTTCCTTTCCATTAGCATTATTCTTAGTTTAATTTCTTTTAAAATTTCATCATTGAAGAGTTTTGGTTTATTCCTTATTTGGGTATTGGCAATAGGTCACCCGTAACACACCAAAAATTCACACACGAACAACACAGTAAAAGACAGGATATATATATTTTTTGACTTGCTTCGACACATAACACGACACAACATGTCGTCACAAAGTTACAACCAACTCTGGGAACCACTTGTTACGGGGATGACCACAAGGTCAGCACGGAAATGTTCACACCCAAAAGGATAATACACTTTTTTTTTTTTTTTGACAGAACAACATAGAATTCCAACCACATGACACTCTCACAGCTAGGGAAAACCACAATGAGATATTCTTGAGGGTTATTTAATTAATAATACATCTTGCATTCTTAGCTTACGTTTTCAAGGAGACTCAAGATATGATCCGCACAATTCATCTTACCAAGCTGAGTTTATTCCTTTTACACTTTGAGTAATCATATTTAAATCTTCTCTATTATGACATTTATTTGTTTAATTCAATTATTTAATAAAGGAGGTAATTTAATTCCACGAGGCCATCTATCCATACTTACGTCACTAAAATTCGCTCAAAACCTTGTTACCACATGGATTCGTGTTCAACATAATTAAGAGGAAATTACAAAGCACCTTGGGCAAAAGTTAAGAGAAGGAGGTCAAGTTGAATTCCTCCTTAAGATGTCATTAGTTATTACCACAATTTAATTAGAGCTTGAGGTTTTATCCATAATTATTAACGATTTTACTTAGGCTTCCCTGAAAGAGCTTTACAAAAGGAGATTATTTACTTTCCAAAAGGCTGAGAGATAAATTGAGTGGTTTCTAAATTTTCTTCTCCTACTTGCTAAATCTTATTATCTTCCAGAAACTAACCATTGTTTTTCCTTAAGCTTGTTTAAGAGTTCACCCAAAAGGGGTAGTGTTCACTAGTTTAGCTAGGGATATCAAATTATAAAATTTTACTTTACAAGGATAGTTTCACCTTTGATTATTTCAGGAATCTATTGTTCTCAAGTAAGTCATCTCTACATTAATTTATCTGAATATATATATTTAGTTAACTTCTATAAGGGTTAACCACTCCATTTAATTTTACTTATATCACATCATTACAAGGTGTCAGAGAGTTTTGACTTAACACTTTATTCTCAAAATCAAGGTTTTACAAAGATTTATGCCAATGTAATGATTGAATATCATTTCTCACCAAGGTAATTTACTAGTCTAACAACAAAAGGGGAAAGAACACTTCACCACGTGGTTTTCTGAACATACCAAGACAAGACATCTTCTAAACTCCTTGCAAGAAAAGTTACAAAATTTACAACGCATCGAACTTTCTACAAAGAACTTCATAATTTGAACTGATGAAACTTTTACACTCTTTTCCTTTAATCTACTCGCATAATCCATCTCGCACAAATATATACTAGAGTCATTTCGCTAGAACCGAGCATGATAAGATATAAACCTCACCTAATAACTTATGCCATCTACCATTTAAATAAATGAAAGTTTGCGTACACCCTATCAAATAATTTCTAACACACATTCAAAACTTAATCGCACATCTCATGATAATACATTTCATACTCATTAATGTTCACTTCCTTAAGATCTGCTTACATAAGAACACAATTCCAAGTGACTAGATATACAACCTTAACCATGCAATTAATCATACTTAAATTACAGTAATAATAATATCGCTCACTTTATACCTTCAATCTACTTCTCCCACATATGTATCCAATAATATTATCTTTTAATTAAATAACAACACCAACGACATTAAGTTCTATAATAAATACAAGTATCAATCTTATATTATTCATCGATATTACTCAAGCATCAAACCTTCATAGATAATCAATGATTATATATAAGTATAATTTTGATATTTACCTCACAATTTTAAGAATATACTTATGTTAACAAATATTTCGCCAATCCATGAGTTCATATATTACTTAGATATACTTTTGGTTGCTTATTACCATGTCTTTATATGTTTCTATTAGTATAAGTGTCCAACTCATTGGAATGAGTCACGATCAATAGTATTGTCATATTTTGCTAATATGTCAAAGATATATTCGACTAGCTAAGATATGTAAGCGTGGTCCAAGCCACTATAAAAACAAGTATCAACATTATCTCAACTCCTAATGAGATGCAAGCATCAATTTTTTACCTAACATAATAATCATCATAAATGCCATAAAATATTCCACTTGTTAACCAAGTATTGAAATAACATATTTATCCTTCTTCGTTACACTGATAACCTAATATATCATGTTATAAAATTCAACCTCCACTTGCATATCCCAATTTATGGGTATTAATTATTGTTTCTATATAATGAAGTTAAATAATTTCAGTCGACTTCTATCCTTATCGTCATATATGGTATGTACACGTCCCATTATAGTAGTTGTCACCTTTACTTAAGGTGTGTATGAATCCATTTTAGGGTAGTTCTCATAACTTCCCTATTCATCTGCTTTTCCTACCAAAAGCATTTCAACAAGCTTTGAAGTCAAAGTATAGGATAAATTTATAATCTCATATTTCAAGCATTGTCATTCAATTCATATGCACGAGGGCCATCACATATCAATCAAACTTGAATAATGTACACATTCATGAGAGTTAGATGTATTCAATATTACTTTAACTAATTCAAGATCTAAGTAGTGCCTCAAACTCAAGCCATATAGTTATCCACACAAGCTAACGTCTTGAGTGCTTACCGTATTCAAAAGGTCACACAATAGAAACCCCATTAACACCCTTCAGGAGCGTTCCAATCTAAAAATAAGCTCATAGTAATAATAATAATAGAGGGCCTGGTGAGGGGTTTTCAATAATCCCCAAGGTAAACGGTAATCAAAAGAGTCAGATGGTATCTAGAAGGACTAGTAAAACCAGTACGACTCCCCAAATAGAAGCCCCCAATTCTAAAGGGGTTTATATCATTATCAAATCACATTAAAAGACAAACATAGTCTTCCAAGAAAATTCCCGTTTTCAAGCCATGTTCTACAAATAAAAACAATACAAGGAATATTCTAAATCTCATTCACACGCCACAATATTTTCTACAGAAACCACTGTTCACAGGAATAATCATGGAAAAAAGATAAACTAACTTTATAAGATCGATAAGCGAGAATCATTGGAGAGAGATTTCTTCTTGTCAAAAGGTAATTAAGATAAACTGTAAAGGAGAGAGAGATCAGCTCATGCAATTATGACTAAAATTCATTTGAAACCCATCTCTTTCTGGGCATCTCTTTCAAGAAAGATTCAATATATGTCCATACATGTTATATAATATCCAGAGTCCAAATGCTATTTACTTAGTGAAACAAAAACACATCAACATTCCAAAATAAACCCACATCTACAAATTCGAACAAAATTGCAAAGATTGACTTACCCAAATACTAAAAGGGATAAATCATTAAGAGAGAGGGTTAGTCTTATCATGCCTGTTTTAAACGCATCCACCAGCAACACATCCAGTAGGGACTGCATAAACCACACGTCCCACTGATCCACTTCTTTTAGCTTTGAAAAACACCACTCCAGGCTACCCTTAAGACAACACGGCCGGAGGAAAGCAAAGGAGAAAATTCCGTTGTCTAACCCCAAGCTAACCGCACTGGTGCCGAGCTTATACGGTTTCAAAATCCCCAACAACATCCTCCCAAACTCATGTGGCCAGAGGAAAAATGGCACGCATGGAAGGAATGATTGGATTCACGTTTGGTAAAGGAAAGAGGGGGTTTGGAATATGCAGAAGGTAATTTGTGCTTCATGAATATTCTTACATGAAACAAGATCCACCTCTATGATATTCTCTTCCACGAGTTACATCCTAAAACAAGTAAGGTCTCAATAGAGAATCTTTGCAATAAATTTCATCGGTCTCCTAAGTAACACTCTTACTGTCACTTAATCGATTTTGATAAAAATATCTTGAAGGAGAATCCCGAATTTGAGGATGCATTCGATCTTGAATGATAACAACATAGTTGGACATCTTTCTTGGTGGAAGCACTCAAAAAGGCTTCTACTATACTTTAACATGCCCGCGCCTAGCTAATTCCCCGTTGCAAGTCGTTCTTTGTGGATCCCAACAAGAACACACCTCACAACACCCAAAGAAAGTGGAGGTAACACGCCTACTTCACTAGCTTGTAGCTTCATCTAAAACCACCATATCAAACCCATAACTTTGCGCCCAAGGAGGAACCAGTCTGCAAGAGCTCTGATAAAAAAATGAGTTCAAGCGACCACACCAAGCAAAAAAAATCCCTTCACCACACAACTCACGCGGCCGGCGAAAACAACAGGCAGACCACGAGCGACAGCAGATTGCAAATCAAAAATTTAATAAATGGGGCATGTGCGGCCACCAACAAGGAAGGTTGAACACGCCAAGAAGGATGCAGGGGTTTTTAATGCAATGGCAGGTAAAAGACAAACACAAGGAAGATCAATAATAAAATCCGATTTTGAAAGCTAAGCGGCCAGCAGGGAGGAAGACATACGGTGGGTGGGTAATAAAATTAGTTTCATTAATTCTCACCAACCATATGCCAAACAAGGCACCAAAAGAAAATAAAAAAAAGAATATGGCAGAGGCCATACACTCTACCACGCACCCCTTGCGAAAACAAGGAACCCCTCCACCCCACGCCAAACAAAAGGAATAAGAACCATAAAGGCGGTGTCGGTGGTTAAAGGCACACTTACATAATTATGAAATAAGTATGCTTGGATGCCTGAAAAGGCTTAATTTATTCGACATAAAATTTTATTAATTATTCACACAATTAAAGTATAATTGATACCGATTCATTTATTATCTATTCTTATTACGCTTTAAAAAGTCATGACACCTAAACGGGGTTCGAATAATCGCTTAGGACCTAACACGATAGTGACAAAATAAAATAATTTGATCGAGGGGTCGAGCACAAGAGTGATCAACACTACGGTTAAATATCTTGCAATTAATTAATACAATATTGCTAAAAGAAATGACACTAACATAAATAATCGCAAATTGACAAAATAATTTAAAATGTTATTTTTATCATTATTTTTATGATAGATTTTTTTTTTGCACGACTTTTATTAAAAACATAAAATTATTAATCATATTACTAGCAACCAACAGTTAAACTCGACAAGGTGAAAACACTAACGTTTCAAAGGAAACGCAACAACGTTCAACTCTAAGAAGCACGGTCGTCGCAGAAGCAAAGGAGCAACGATGAGCAGGTATTACATCACCATGGAAACTAATGTAAATGTATGATGTTATTGTTGTTATTTTGTTAGGAGGTACCCATTGGGGGTGACCTCAAATGTCACCTTAGGTAAATTGTGGTTTTCTCTTTTTAGTTTTATTTATTTGTGAGTAATTGTATTTTGTTAGTATTGTGAATCACTCTTATTATTGTTGTTAAGTACTCTTTTAAGTTAATTAGACTTGATTAATTAGTGTAATTTAGGATTTGACAAAAGGGCGTAATTAATGTGGGTTGGTAGTCTTGGTTTGGGTTGGATTTGAAATAATTTAATTACTTTTGAGTGTTGTGCACTCAACCTTGCATGCAAATTTCTAATTTTGACTTTCAAGACAATTTTAGAGGCTTGTGGGACAAGTTAAGATTGTTCCTTACCTCTTAAAGTTACCCACCGTATATACCTATGATGTGAGGGGCTTATTTTTGGCCTTTTTTGTGTTTTAATGGAGAAAAAAGCAATTAATTGCACCTTTCTTACAAGAGTCTTTAATTGTGTCCTTTGGGGGTGTGGGTTTGAGTTTGATCTGTATAAGAGGGTTGTCATTCCATCAACCACCAATTTATCATGCTTTGGAGATTAGGTTTGACCTTGTGATGTGGAATGGAGGAGAAATGATGTGGCATCCTACATGGATCCAAATCACCTCTCTCTCCTCTCTTTTCTATTTATTCTAATTTGTTTGAGGATTTGGGGGTTACTTGTTTTATTTTGAGACTTTTGCTTTTAGAGGAGCTTTCTTTGAGAGTGTTGTTTGGAGCTTGGAGTTGGAAAAGGATTAGAACTTGCTTGTGGATTGGAAACTCTTGCAATGGAAAGGTAGGGTCTTCACCCATGTTTTCTTTTGCTAATTTGTTGTGCATATGTTTTTGAATGAATTGTTGTTGCATGTGTGTTTTTGGGAAGTAAAATGGCCCTTAGGTTGTGTAGGAGAAAATGAAAATGGGGATATTTTGGAGGGAGACATAAGAGTTTATTGGGTATTTTAGGAGGGAGTTGGGTTGGGGTGCCCCACCTTGTGATAAGTTAAATTTGTGCTTATCTTGTTGTCTTATTGTGGGAGGCATAAGAGTTGTTTTTCTTTGAGGGAGGCATAAGAGTTGTTTTTCTTTGAGGGAGGCATAAGAGTTGTTGTTATTTGAGGGAGGCATAAGAGTTTTGTGGGTTTTGATTGAGTTCTTGGAGGTTTTAAGGTGGGCACCCAAACCCTTGGGAGGCATAAGTAGATCCCCAGTTCCTTTCTATTTATTGGCTTGAGTTTAAAGCCTTTGTGTTGGGAAACTTGTGTGTGATGATGTGATTTTGTTGTTGTTCTTGTTGTGTTGAATGTTTGGTTTGAATGTGAATGTGGAAACCTTTTTAAGCTGCATATGGTTGTCTTATACCCCTCATTGCTTCATTTTTTAGGCTTGAGGTCCAATGCAAAAGAAGGCTTCTCTGCCTCATTGGATTATTGGTTGGGTAGAGAGTGTTTCCTACTCCCCTATTTTGGTTGTTGTGTTTAGAATTTTCAAAGATGGTGTCCAACTCAAGTGAAGATTTGGTCTTTGTAGCACCTTGAAGAAATGGAGAAGAAATCCCTCTTGTAAAATAAACTTTACCATGTTGTCTCCTTTAAATGGAGAGCTTGTAACTTGCATTTTTTTATATTGTCAACCTCTTGTAAATGTGTTGAGAAATGGTTGAGTTGTATTAAGTTTTCAAATTTATGTATATGGGAAAATAGGCAAAGGAAAGTTGCATTTGTTACTTGAAAATCCCTTCAACTTGTAAATTCTACTAAGATTGTTTTGAATGGAAAAAAATTGCATTTTAAATGTATTAGTTCTTGTAAAGGAAAATCACCAAATCTTGCATTGTTAAATGAAGTAGAAACTTTGAAATGGGATTGAAATGAAAATAAAGTTCTTCCAACCTAAGTTATTTTATTGTCTCCAAAGTGTGAGATGTTTCACTTCAAAAATATTGACAATCATGTTGAAATTTTACTTGTTGCTTAAAATGGATTGCCATTTAGTTATTATGAATGCAAGTAAATGGTAGTTTGTTTCTATTGAAATGAAAACATAGTGAAAATAGTGAAACTATGGTTACATTTTTGTTATATTGAAGGAAAGAATAGAGAATGAGTTGATGTTGTGCAATTTGAGTATGAAACTAGAAATGTTATCAATCTAGCAACTAATGAATAGAAGACACCTTAGTTTAATTTATCAAATTACTTTAAAAACCAACTGAAATAGAAGAACTATTGAAAAAATGCATGTTGGAAGGTTTTGTTTTTGGAGAATAGAACCGCCGCCCCGTGCAAAGCGGTGGTTTCGAACCTCCGCCCAACACAGAGCGGTGTTTGATGAACCGCCCCTAGGCGGGGTGGAGGTCACAGGACTGTCACCTGCGTAGGGTGGTAGTTTCATCACTTTTGACAAAAAATAAAATTCATTTGTTAAAAACCCAGATTTAAAATTTAATGAAATCTAAGCCTAAAACAATTAAACGGTAACTTATAAAGAACTAAAAATGAGTTGAAATTAAGTGTTAAAGCTCTCAAAGCTTTTTGATGGCACCCAAATGTGTAAGATTCTTAGATTAAAGGAAATGGGGTTTTTTCCTAATTGTTGAACTCAAAACAAGAAAAAAAAATTCATTAAAATACAAAACAGATCCATTGTAGGATCTCTACATTAAAAAAATGGACAATATTACAATAACGGAATCTTTATAACTAAAACCATGAAATTTTTTCCAAAGTTACTCTTCTTGCTCTCATGGCTTTTCCTCTTTCTCCTCTCCTAAAACTTGTAAAACAAAAATGAGAAAATAAGTCAAAGGAATGAATAAGAACACTCCATAGAGATGATTAGGGTTAGTGTGAAATCCCTAAGATCCTAGGGCCCTCATTGAATCCATCTAAGGGTTGTGATTCATCCCTACAAAAGTTAGGTGAGAATTAGGTGGAAATATGTTTTAAATGAAATGTATGTGTAGCTTGTGAATGGGGCCTTTTAAAGAGTGTTAGAAGATAAACTTAAATTTTAACCTTAATGTGTAGTTGGTGACTCTTACAAATTAAAAGCCCTTGAATCTTGTATTTAATTAAATCAAATTCATGCAAGGGTAACTGACAACATTTAATTTAGGGATTAAATTTATTTGTATTTAACTTAATGTGAGGGTAAGTTTAGATTATTCCCTAGAATAATAAATTAATAAATGACATTAGAACTATTTTACTAAAATAAATAAATATTGTTCATCAGGTTCTTCCGGTAATACTCTCATATTTGTCACATAGTTGATTTTGATTGAAAAAAACCTTGAAGGAGAATCCCGAATTGAGGATGCAGTTGATACCAAACAGATAACAACATAGTTGTATGACCTGCTTGTTGGAGGCACTCATGAAGGCTTCTACTATACTGCAACATGCCTGTTCGCCTCAAGTTATTTACTATGCAGCCGTGCTATGGATCCCCGACTGCAAACACGCCCATGCAACACCCAAGAAAGTGGAGGTAACACGCCTGATCCCCCAGCCTGAAGCTCCATCTACACCCACGTGCACAGGAAGGAACCAGGAAGAAGACGCCATGACAGAGAAGGTTCGTGGTAGAACAGGAACAACACTGCGCAAAAGGACCAAAACAACACTCAAACACATTTTTCCCTCCATCAATGCCTCGCAGCTCAAGAAAGACGTGCCTCCCAACCATACGCATTGAATAAATGATCAAATAAGATCCAGGTGAGGAAAAACGGGACTCCACCGACTCCCATCTCCCTCACGCAAGGACAGAAAACATAAACTACCACCCACTCGCCAAATTTCCTGACCTAGTTGACTGCATTCTTACTTCAATTTCCATCCTGATATGCCACGCAATGCTTATGTTTTCATTGAGAGAAATATTGTATTATCTAATTAAGGCCAATCACCCTTGCGGTCAATTAGGAAAATGGTCCTACTTTGACAATTCAAGTATATCTTGTCTTTTAGGAAGATAGCTACAAATCCAACCCCATGATTTGAAGCTCGGACACAAGACATAATGATTACCTCACGCTCCTGGCTCTGAAAGGCATCTACCGTAATGATATATAAACCTTTTCCTTCATCATATTTGAGGACAGCATCAAACTCTCGGTGCAAACATTTCAGCTGTAGCTTGTAAGGTGTGATAATTCCAACAGAAACCTTTATGCCTGCCAACTTAGTGACTCGTTGAAGAAGCTCATATAATTGCAAAGCTAGGCAAGGGAAAAAAATATAATGGCGCATAGGCTAGGAGAAGAGTAAGATAAATGTTTTCTTCATTCAGTTGGGTGGAACGCATTAACTGCACAAGACTAGCCACAACGACCTCCTCCTTCCAATCTCACGCAAAAGGACAAGGACGTAACCGCGAAAGTCGATGCCGAACAGGGCATTACATTCTCCTCCCCTTAAGAAAAGCATCGTCCTCGATGCGACATAACACAACAGAAAAAGAAATGGTTCACAATCAAGAACAGGTAAAGGAGAAAGTACACCCTATGGTTTAAAATTTCAGTCGATTAAAGCACGGTCACAAGAAGCCTTAGGAACATTTGGTAGAAATTTTAACTTTCAAGGTTCTGTGAAGATTGGCAGTTCCCTCTTGTTTGTTATTTCATTAGTCTCTTTCCGTTAGCATTATTCTTAGTTTAATTTCTTTTAAAAATTTCATCCTGAAGAGTTTTGGTTTATTCCTTATTGTGGGTGCCCAACATGAACTGCTAACACAACACCCTATCAGGTTCAAAAGACACTACAGATTCACAAGCACACAAGTATATACTTCATGATTGTATTACACCACAAAAGGTTACTCAAATACGGAATAGAATAGGCACAGTCCACATAACATAGTACTCGTCACACATCAATGACTGACATACAAAATACTCAACCAAAAGAGTACTACAATCCACCAGACATTTCCTCAATTTGCATCAATGAAAAATTCACATAACACCAAACCATGCTACAGGTACATAGTGTCCACAAGGGAATCAATGACATATCCACAACATCACAACACATATCCATCTGACATGAGTAACACATACATCAAAATACCACTACCAAACATCACAATAACTCAACATATATCCTGAAACATCAACCATATAGACAAATATCATAAGCCTCCCTCAAGCTCTTATGCCTCCCTCAAGCTCTTATGCCTCCCTCAAACTCTTATGCCTCCCTCAAGCTCTTATGCCTCCCTCAAACTCTTATGCCTCCCTCAAACAATTATGCCTCCCTCAAGCTCTTATGCCTCCCTCAAGGAGGCCGGTTGACCCTATGGCCTAAGACACATAGAGTTCGAACACTCCTAGCCCAAGTGACATAATAACGCATGGTTCAACAACCTACTAGTTATCTTTACTCCTTGGGGTGTACCCCTATACAACGAAGTGGGTCCATAGGTCCAACCATTTCATGGTGCATCCCATGACCCTATTTCACACATCACGACAATAGAACTAGCACAACAATCCAATCAAAGTGCCAAGTGGCAAAGTACAAGCCTTGGGCAAGGCGGTAAAAATTCCAAATTTAAAAGAAGACCCAAAATCAAGCAAAAATAAATGGCTAAATAGCCATAGTTAGTATCAAAATCCCCATGTTAGTGCCACAAACCAAGGAAATGCCCAAAATTGTAAAGCATGGCAATCAAGAAAGGTTCTAAAATCCTAAATTTTTAAAAAATATCATCACGTCTGGGTCCTTACAAATAAAGTAAAAAGCTCAATTTACGAATAAAATCAAATTATAATAATGTCACATTACGATAACTATGTGGCCTTATCTGGCCACCAAGGGGTACTCAACGAGTTGCTTTGCACTTTCATAACATCAAGCCTCAACTTGCAAAATAAAACATCAATAGTAAAATTTCATCACCTCTGTCTGAATCATCCCGCCACCACTTCTACAAGGCTAAACATAGTCATAGATACACTAAGGTTGTACCCATAAAACAACCACATAAAGAGAGAGAGAGAGAGCACGGTCCACCATCTACTAAGCCTAAGGTTGGCTCTATTGATTGGTCAACTATACACCTTTCCTCACTCTAAACACACACTTTACCGATTCCCTTTAGGGTCGGTTAGCGTAAGGTTCACAACATAACATACAAAAACATCACTAACATAATGGTGGCACACACATAACTACCATAACGTCTTACATATGGTACATATACGGGTAGTAGATCACAATCATCACACATTCACTAAGTGTAACACATCACTTTACCACATTCTCCGCACTCAAAGTGCAATCACTATACAATAGGGTTCATACACTCACCGTATGACCCAAAATCACAACATGAAGCATTACATATTTGCACAAATCATACATACGATGAACATAGTACATCTCAACATAACATCCATTGCTGCATAACCAGTAGTACACACATTTCTTCAAAACATGGTAAAAACATCATGATACAACTCATTTCTTTTAACATCAATCTAGTCATACAACACATTGATACACCTACATATCACAATATGCCACAATGCTCCAACACTATGTCATCCACATTATAATTCTTTTCACACGCCACAAACAGTAATTCACACGTGAACTCTTCATAGAATCCACAAGAAGGAGAGAGAATACTCCCATCCCCAACACATCAACATGATCACAAACACGCACAAGGTGACATACCCATCATGTGCGTTCACAATATCACAATTACGACATGGATCACATCACGCTTAAAGCACATTACTCTTCCAATATCTACCACCATCATGCAACATCATCATCATCATGCAGTATCATCATGTAACATCACCATACAACACCAATCCGGCCCATAGGTTTGAGAGCATGAACCTATGCTCTGATACCAAGTGTAACGACCCAAAAATCACACACACAAACAACACAGTAAAAGACAGGATAATTTTTTTTTTTGACTTGCTTGACACATAACATGACGCAACATGTCGTCACCAAGGATACAACTAACACTGTGAACAACTTGATATAAGGATGGCCATAAAGGCAAAGCATGGAAACATTCGCACCTTTCAAGGACAATTTACTTTTCTTTTAGACATGACAACATAGAAGTCCAACCAAAAACACACTTACGATTAGGGCCAACCACAATAAGATATTCTTGAGGGTTATTTATTTTAAAAGGACATCTTGCAATTCTTAGCTTACGTTTTCAAGGAGGCTCGAGATATGATTCATATAATTCAACTTGCCAAGCCAAGTTTATTCCTATGACACTGAGTAATTATCTTTAAATCTTCTCTATTATGACATTTATTTGCTTAATTCGTTTATCAAGAACAAGAAGTATTTAAATTCCACAAGGCCATCTGCTCACCACTAACGCTACTAAGATTCATTCTTGCCCACAAGACAACATGGTTTT
Organism: Taxus wallichiana var. yunnanensis; assembly: GCA_018340775.1. Classification (NCBI taxonomy): domain Eukaryota; kingdom Viridiplantae; phylum Streptophyta; class Pinopsida; order Cupressales; family Taxaceae; genus Taxus; species Taxus wallichiana. The sequence goes on along the minus strand of CM031241.1, from coordinate 379,214,874 downwards.
AAGTTCAACACACTTAAGAGAAGAGATACAAGGTGCCTTGAAAAAGGGTTAGAGGGAGAAGGTCGAGATGGAACATCTTTAGGACCTCATTAGTTATTGCCAGTATTTAATTGAAGCTAGGGCTCTTAACCAGAATTATCAACAACTTTACTTAGGCTTCGCTAAAAGTAATAACAAGGAGTAAAAATTTACTTTCCAAATGGCGGTGAGAAAGATGGTGAGGTCTCCAATTTGTTTTCTCTGGCTTATTAAATCTTATCATCTTCAAACAACTAACAGTTCATTTCACCTTAGGGTCATTTTACAAATTTCACCATAAAAGGAATAATGTTCACTAGAGGAGCTAGGGTTATCATGTTATAAAGTTTACTTGCAATGATAGTCTTGCCCTTGATTACTTAAAGAATTTCTTGCTCTCAAGTTGGTGACCCCTACGTTACTTTATTTGAATACAACTTTTAATTTAACTTCCAGAAGTATTAAACAATCCTATGTTAGTTTACTTATGACACTTTATTACTAAGTCATAGCAAGGTTTAACTCAAAATTTATTCTCAAGGCAAAGTTGTAGCAACACTCATTTACAAGAACAAAACAAGATTACATCAATTCTTAAAGTACTGATACTCCAACAAAGTCACTCAACAACAATAACCAAATTTTCTTATAATTTCAAAGATGGTCAAACAATACAAGGTTTCCAAAGTTCAGATGACAAAGTCCACAATACATTATACTAAGACATTAATCCTCTTTTAAACTTTCCACTGGACGTTAACAAAAGTTGAACAACATAAAAGGTTTCGAGCAAAGGAACTTCTCAACTGAGGTTGATGACAAAAGTCTACAAATCTATCCCTCATCTACACGCAAAATCCATCTGCAACAAATTTTCTACAAGAGTCGGCCACAAGAACTCGAGCAAGATAAGGCTACACAAACCCACCATAACTCATTATCTATCAATATCATGAAAAGAAGCACTTTATTACAAGAATTTGGGCCAAACCTCTAAACACTATCAACACTTCAAGTTATAATAAGTTTCCACCATGCCAAACAAGGAAGAAGACCATGTACTTCTCGTTAGGAGTAAGGACAACGAAAATATAACAACCGAAAGAGAAAGGCCCTTGGTCCCATAAGGAGAAATAACCAATCTAACAAAGCAGATTCCCACCAAGTAAATAATTAAATAACAATCACAAGAGTGCGATTTGATATAAAGTACCAACCATCCGAGAATTTTATCACAGTACCAAAAGCCTAGGTTATAATATTATATTTCTAGAGGAACAAACAAGAGTTGATCGGCCCAAGAAAAAAAAAAGGAAACCACGGTTTCAAGAATTAACACAAAAAGCCATGTATAAATGAGTTTCAAACCTGAAATCACATAGAGTATCCACACAACATGAGTTTCAAGCATAAGCAAAGTAAACTAGTTTTGGCCACTAACTCCAATAGATTTCCCAATCATTCAAGAAGGCCAATGCCTTGTAGGCTAGTAGCAATCACGCGAGAGAAGAAAAAGAGTCCGCCAACCGAGAGTATACGAAAATGTCATCAACAACTTTTATAACCATAAAATTTTACAACACTCCACATCAATTATTAGAGTTCGAGTTAATTTAAAATAATTTTCCTATTTCCCAAAACAACAATATTTTTAAGGCAACCCTTGGTAACATAAACAACCGTTCAAACAAAGGTACAACATAAACTACTAAGTTCCATTATCAAAACAACTCCTTCTGCTATAACTCCATCATACTATTGATTGCAAGAAAGTTTTTCCCAAGGTTGACAACATTCAAGGCAATTTTCATCACAAAACATTAAGGTATATAAGTGCATATAAGTCATCCAATCCTAATTAACAACACAGTCATAATAAATGGGAGGAAACACAAGTTAGAAGACTAGATTATTTCACCAACAATCTTCCGAGAGGGAAGAAGACCAAAATAATTCCAGAAATAGCGGGGGTACTAGAGTTGCACGATTAAGACCTCGAACATAGCTAAATAAAAAAACTAGTTACGATTCAAGATGAAGGGGGCAGTCAAAGTACCTCCTAAGAATGGCTATAAAACCTAGGAACCAGGCTGAAGCTACGTAGGAGTCTAAACACTTGAGGTTGAAACACGTTGCACGCAAACATAAACATTCTAAAAATTTTAACACCGAATCTCTAACCTGAAATAGTCCAAGCGTTGATTACACTAATCCTACAACCTTTCCTTTTCGATGCCAAAAGGGTTGTTAGGTGGCTTGAGAGATCCTTAACAATATATGACAAAAGACAAGGAAGGACAGCCTTGGTTGATAGGAGGGAACTTCATAGTTATTACACGCTTATAATAACGACTACTAAAAACTAGTCGCAACAAATAATAACCTGGAACTCTATCGTAGAGAAGAGTACACACACACACACACACACACACACACACACACACACACACACACACACACACATATATATAAAGGAAGATCAATCACTCGAGCAAGAAAAACATACACCCAAAGAAGAGAACACACGCATGCTTTCCACTAAACTACGAAATGATAATAGCTAAACAAGAAGAAAGCAAGTAGAAAGGAGAGACTCCCATCAAAAGAAGACAACCAATTCAAAGAAATGGTGGTTTGATTTCACGATAAAAAAATAAATATAGCAACGGTAGAAAAGTGTAGGAATATCTTGCCTTTTTCTCCAGAGTCTTTCCTATCTTCTTCTCCCACAAAGCTACCAGGTCATTGAAAGAATATGTATTGGCAGGAAGCCTCAAATACAATTTCTTGTTCAGAGTTCTTGGGTCACCCACTGCCTTGATGGTAAAAGTGCCAATATCTTCCTCTTTCACAAACACAACTTTGGCATTTCCATCCCCTAAAATCGAAACTGTATCCCTTGGTAGGGCAGTAAGGCCTGGTTGCCCCAAATTTGGCACAAAATACGTGGCAAAACAGTTGCTGCAAACATATGTGTAGGGAATTCCTTCTGCCTCAATGGCCCTACGGACTTTGACCTTGTAACCCCATGCAGTATTTGCAGGCTCGACTGCATGGACTCTATCAAAATCATTTCCAAATTCAGATGGCAGAAATCTCTTGATGGTTCCAACCTCTTTGATTGCCTTGATAATGTTAAGCTGATCCATTATCTGCGTCCCTCCCACTGTGGAGATGACCACATCCACTTTTTGATTGTCTCCACAAGACTTGCATGATCTTCCAGAGATCCATGGACTATATTAGCACCTGAGGCCTTGAAGGATTCAAGAAGCTCGGCCTTCTGAGGATTTGAAGCTGTGGACTGTCTAAAAACCCGCCGAAGGAAAACTCCAATCAATATTAATCAAACAACGTATCTTCCATGAGGGTATCTCTTCAGGCATTCAATAAAACAGCTAATATGCCTTGTCTATGCTCTTCAAACCCCAACAAATCTACCCACACAGTCAGCTACTAAAAAAATTGGCATGTTACTGGTAAAGATTAGAGCTCCTTCAGGATAGCCCGTGCAGACAAAAAAAAACCAAGCAAGCAAATAATCCACGCCTATGAGGTTCTCTTCCATGAGTTACATCGTAAAGCAAGTAAGAAATCAATAGAGAATCTTAGAAATAAATTTCATCAGGTCTTCTGGTAATACTCTCACTGTCACATAGTCGATTTTGATAAAAAAAACCTTGAAGGAGAATCCCGAATTGAGGATGCAGTCGATACTAGAATAGATAACAACATAGTTGGACGACCTACTTGTTGGAGGCGCTCACGAAGGCTTCTACTATATCTTTGCAACATGCCTGTCGCTGGGCTATTTCTTATGCGGAGCCGTCTTATATGGATCCCCGACTAGAACACACCCCACAAAGACCCAAGAAAGTGGAGGTAACACACCCGATCCCCACCAAGCTCCATCTACACCCATGCGCAGCAGAAGAAGAAACCGGAAGAAGACGCCATGACAGAGAAGGTTCGTGGCAGGAACAGAGAACAACACTACGCAAAAGGACCAAAACAACACTCCAAACATGTTTTCCCTCCATCAATGCCTGCAGCTCAAGAAAGACGCACCTCCCAACCATACGCATTGAATAAAGGATCCAAATGAGATCCAGGTGAGGAAAAACGGGACTCCACCGACTCCCATCTCCCTCACGCAAGGACAGAAAACATAAATTACCACCCACTTGCCAGCTACAACCTAGTTGACTGCATTCTTACTTCAATTTCCATCCTGATATGCCACACAATGCTTATGTTTTCATTGAGAGAAAGATTGTATTATCTAATTAAGGCCAATCACCCTTGCGGTCAATTAGGAAAATGGTCCTACTTTGACAATTCAAGTATATCTTGTCTTTTAGGAAGATAGCTACAAAGCCAACCCCATGATTTGAAGCTCGGACACAAGACATAATGATTACCTCACGCTCCTGGCTCTGAAAGGCATCTACCGTAATGATATATAAACCTTTTCCTTCATCAGATTTGAGGACAACATCAAACTCTCGGTGCAAACATTTCAGTTGTAGCTTGTAAGGTGTGATAATTCCAACAGAAACCTTTATGCCTTGCCAACTTAGTGATTTGTTGAAGAAGCTCATATAATTGCAAAGCTAGGCAAGGGAAAAAAATATAATGGCGCATAGGCTAGGAGAAGAGTAAGATAAAAGTTTTCTTCATTCGGTTGGGTGGAACACATTAATCGCACAAGACTAGCCAAAACGACCTCCTCCTTCCAATCTCACGCAAAGGACGTAACCGGAAAGTTGATGCGTAACCGCAAGTTGATGCATTTATAAGTTTATTAAAATGCCCACATTTAAAAATGTGTAACCTAAAACAATACACCATGTTGATGTAAGCAATTTTTTTGCCACTCATTGAATCACTATATTGAAGAAATATCAACTACAATCTATGTATGATGAACAACTATCACTATATATATATATATATATATATATATATATATATATATATATATATCATCTTTCAACTTATCTCCAAACACATGGGGAGAATCGGTGTAGCGTATCATTGTTGACCTCTCCAACTCTAATTTCTTAGGCCAAAAATGTCTAACAAGTGGAATGAATTAGTGTTATCATGAATGGAAATTTTTTGAAACCTTGCGCTCGTAACTCTCTTCTCCCACCAATTTCAAGCACTCATCTTGCATTGGTGAAACTCTTGTCTTTTTGTTTCGAGACCGGTGTCCATAACTCCTCGGGCCACCGATCATTGATACTTGTTGAGCAATCACACGCCACACACCTTAAGACTTCGGTCTCTGTAACTTTTGCCTTGTCGATCCGTGACTTATGGCGTAAAGTCGATTTACTCGCTAATAGTGGGGTTTTAAACTTTGGGTTTCAACCTCGCCATAGAGTATTGATGGACGACATTTTATTTCATTAGTGCTCGGAATCTTTCACACTTTCTCCCAAGATTTCCTACAATGCCAATGGTTGAAATTTGTCTTGACTTGGTGAAACATCGATCTCGCCACGAGTTTGATTGCTATCTACAATTTGATGTCTTTGATTCAAATAGAAAACAAAGAGTTGGCTATCAAGTGGGCGTATCAAAGATATTTTTCCTCCAAAACCAACAATCGTATGATCTTTCCTCATTTTCCACTTTGTACACGCATGCTTAACACATTCAACATGAAAGAGATACAAATAATTAAAGGTATTAAAAATGTTTATGAAAAAAATAAGTATATGAGATATCAAACAATACAAGAGAGATTCTGTAATAGAAGTGGTGTAATGGAAGGGATTATTACGCGGAGGCATTCTTGTAGTGAACTTGTTTGGTTTGATACATTCCGAATAATCGAGGGTGGAGAGGAGTTTAAAAGAAATGCGTTGAAATCATAGGGTTCCTGTTCATTCGCTTGGCTTAGATGTGTTTGTCATATATTCTTCCTGGGGTAGCCCCTGTCCTCGCATGTAGAGGGACAAATGTGGAGATAAGGCTCTGGAGGACTGGAACACAAGCACATGGGAGGAGGACCAACCTGGAATTTGAGGTCAGTGGATGGGGTGGTTTACTAGGCACAAAATAGCTCTCGGTATTGCTAGGGCGCAAAATAGCTTTTTTTCATCATGGGTGCTTCCCACCTATAATCCATGGGGCATTAAGCACCTCTAATGTGTTGTTAGATGAACATTTTGAGACCCGTGTGGCCGCGGCTGGGATTAGGGACCTTTTTCCCAGCCTCAATTCCATATCTGAAGTCGAGGAAAGTGCAAAGGGATCATTTTCCGCTACTGTAAATTCAATTTTGAAAGCCCGCGGATCTACAACTATGCGAAGCTTTATATCGCGACCAGGGGAGCTTTATATCGCGACCAAGAGTTTCAGCAAGGACGAGATGCTCGGCAGCGGGGGTTTCGGTAGTGTTTATAGGGCGTTGCTTCCCAATGATGGCTCAATCGTGGCGGTGAAATGTGTGTTGGAGAGAGGCTATCAGAGGTTAGAGAAGAGTTGTGAGGCGGGACTGGAAGCCGTCGGTCAGCTGACGCACAAGAATCTGGTGTCGCTCAAGGGCTTGTTTTTTGAAGAGGATGAAATTCTCCTGGTTTATGATTATATGCCGAATTCTACCCTCAACACGATTTTGTTCGCTCGCAAGGGGCCGGTTTTGAAATGGGAGAGAAGTTACAAAATTTTCGATAGACTTGCCGCGACGTTACGTTATCTGCACGAGCAGTTAGAGAGGTATATTATTTACAGAGATGTGAAGGCCAACAATGTGATTGTGTAAGGTTTGTGCTAGATAACATATTCTTTCACCAAGTTTTCCATCATCCATTGCAGGGAAATAACAGTTATTTAAATAAAGTAACAGTTCTAGTTGGCGCCACCGCCTCGGGTTCCACTGAATCCGCTCCCACCTCTTTCTTTAAAAACACCTCAAAACTCGTCTAATCCCAAATCACCGTGATTCAGAATGGTGGCTCTCATGACATCATCCACGTCCCTCGTGGTCTTCTCCTCCATCCAGAACCCAAAACACATGTACAACAACGTGCCTGAGATGGTCTACCAAAAATCACATATAATCAATCTGTATAGATTAAGACAGGATTAGCGTTAGCCTTAGGCTCAAGAAATTAGGACATGGGTGCTTTAGTCCAATACAGAATACATGTAATGTTGAGGGAAAACCAGAGGGCTAGTGCTTCTCAACACATTTATTTGATTCAGACCAAAAACATTACATTTATATGACATATTGAGATCCATTGCATTCAAACAACTAGATCCACTTGAGCAGTCTGGTCTGAAGGTGGAAACGATGGAGAATGAGAGAGTTGCAGAGCCCAATCTTATGGATGCCATGATGGTGGCCTCTCCAAGTTTATCTTCCTACTCTTCATCAGATTTGGACACCGAGGTGAAATAACTTTACCACCCAAATGGAAAAGAGCTTTTTGTTTTATTTTTATTTTTGTAGTTTTGGGTCGGTTCTGAATGCATATTGATTGTTTTTCTCCAATGCTGTCAATGATGGCCCTGATTTTTTTCCTTTTCCATGAGCTATCATGTTTTTGTATTGTTCATGATGACCCAAGTAGTGATTTTGCTCATTTCTTTTGCCAATGCCCCAGGTGAGACCGTGAGGGATAATGGGTTGCATTATTTGATTGCTATTGATTATGAGGAAAATAAAGAATTATGTGTTTTATCATAAATTTGGGGATAAATGATCATGATTCACGTGGATTTTTTGTTATTAATATTTGGTAACTGCTTTTTTTTTTCATATATTAGTGGTGACTTAGACAGAAATGTTGCTCATTGGTCATGCATACATACTCAAGGTGTTGTTCCCATTCCTTAGAGGGAGGGTTCTTTGGTAATGATGATATTCAAGATTTATGCCTGTAATTATGCTTCTGCATTGCTTTTGAGCATGAACTATCTGGACAATTTTAGCTTTTTTTGCTTAAGGGCCAAAGTGAAGTCTTTTTTCTTTATAGGTTTTACTATCTTACTATCTGGTAATCACCCAAGATGCAATTTTTTCATTGATTATTGTACCCAAATGGAGTTCTTTTTTTCTTTTTCTTGTTGATCATATATTCCTCTTTCCCCTTCTGTAAGTGACGAATCATATGCAAATGTTTGTTATGTGCCATATCCCTTTCTATTGCTTTTGATAATGACCTATATGCATATTAGAGACATTCCTAAGTATAACCCCTTTGCATATTTTCCTTGAAGTCAACGGGTTCTTTTTTATAATAAGAGCATCACTTAAGGAAGTTTAATAGGTCTTAAATCCGATGTTGGCTTGTCTGCGCAAGAGTCATTGTTCATGGTCAAGAGCTTCCTTTGAAGATCCAGAGGTGCCAGGAGGAATACAAGGTCTAAAAAATCATTCAAGAGCTTGTGGAGATTGTGCACAAACATGGATGACTACGAATGTCATAGAAATGTCAATCCTTCTCTTGGGAAGTTCCTAGAAGTGGAAATAAGATCAAGTGACTTTGACAACATGGGGCAAAGAATGTACATTGACGTTATATATGATGATTTTACAGGAGGGCAAGCCTTCTCAGATAGAAATTTGTTGTTCTCAGAGGGAAGGACTCTTCCTCCCAATCTACCCAATCTAAAGACCATTTAGCATGTGTATTGGCGATCGATGCTATGTATTCCTGCATTCCAACCGATTGTTGCTTTAGAGACTATGCCCCCGAGAAGGAGCTCGCTTAGAGCATCATCATCCGGAATTCAATCAATGTAATCAAGATTGCATTTATATTTTTGACATTTGTGGAAGAAGAGCTTAGAGATCCAGGTCTAAAGATATATTGTTGCAGATTTTAAATAGTATAATACTAAACTGTTCTAGATGACAACATTAATCCTACATAGCAAGAGTCTTCACGTTTTCATTAATATTTAAAGAGTTCCGAGTGATCTAGAGTATCATCATTAGCTATACCATGAAAGAGTGAATAAAGGGCTCCATCATATTGGAAGTCAGTTCAATATCTCTATTAGTTTGGGCTAGTACTTACTACTCAAGTTACATGGATTACCTTGAAGAGGATATTTGTTATGTTTGCTTCGATCAATAGGATTTTGTAGGGCAAACGCAACACTAACGATTCCTTCACTACCACCATGATTGTGGTTGTAATCATGAAAACAAAATGTACATTTTTCTATGGGTTTTCCTCTTGTTTTCTCGAGATACAATCAAGTATAACGCTGAATGTCATGTGCCTTTGAAACCATATTATTTGTATACCTATTGTTTTCCATGAAAGCATAGTTATCATTAGTCAATTTGTGTTTAATGGTTTTCTTAGGATAACTATTACTCATTGAGATAGTGAGAACATTAAGCTAGGAAAGAGAATTGTGGAGCCCCAACCCCCTCTTGTAATACAAATGATTCATTGTGAATATGTTAGACTGGTGGTATGCATCCTGATCCTTCAAATATTTCTTAAACTATTTTGTATCTCATATTTTACTCGAAAGACTAAACAGGTCATGAACTCCCATGAACTGATGCAATCATACATATGGGTTAGTTGTTTGAAAGAAAAGATCATCTTGTCTTTGCACACATCTTTGAAAACTATATATAGTACTAAAGTTTAATAAAACATGGTGGTATCATGTTGTTCATTAGTAGATCTCTGAGGAGATTGTGAGGACTTTGGTCTATGGCTATTGTTTTAAAAACTAATTGGTATTTTGGTCCATGGATAGGCATATAATCATAAAGAATAAAAACACATAAAACTTTCTTTATATGATGCATATGGTTTACTGGTGGACATTTGATGACGATATTTGTATACTTTTGACAGGGTTATTTATCTTTAATTATGACATGTGATATGTTTAATCATTTTGAGTAGAACTTGATAATTGGACTAATGTGATGATCGTTTTGATATAAATGATATGTGGAATAGAAATGTGCTAGAAAGTGTTAGTGATATCGTACTTGCATAGATGATAGTAAATCATGTGTTGTTTATTTTAGATTATATTGTATATTTGGCATGAATGTTTTAATGCGGCCAACAGGCCGAAGGAGGTATTTTCTGCTCTGCAGGTATATTATATTCACAACAATATTGGGGAGTGGAGACCAACCACATCGGAATTCGAGAAGAATCCAGCTAAGGTCACCATGGCAACAAGTAATTGTGTGTGTGTTAGAATTATCTGGTAAAGGGAAAATTGTGACCTAGGGATCATGTGTTGTTTTGTTTTAATTTTTCCCTTTTATTATGTTAGTATGTGTTGCTCTTAGTAAGTGAAATTTTACTTATGTTATTATTCATATTCTTTGGATTGGAGTTTACCCCTTTGTTAGCCATGGGTTGTAGTGGGTTAATTAAGTTAATTTGAAATTGTCCTAAACTAATTAAAAGATGTGACCTAAGAGAGTTCATTTATTAGGATTTGATTTACTTGGGATTTTGTGTGGATTGATGTGTGTTTGAGTTTGAGTGTAGCACACTCTACCCCACATGGGAAACTCGAATTTGGCCTTGGAGGCCAAATTTCAAAGCTTGTGGGACAAGTCAAACTTGTCCCACACCTCTTAAAACCCCATGCCAACCCTACCTATGGGTTGGAAGGCCAAATTTAGGGTCTTTTAGGTGTTTTGGGGGGATAAAAGGGTAAAAATATTAATTGCACTTTCTTTCAAAATTTAATTTTGTCCTTTGAGGGAGTGGGCTTAGTTGGAGTGTGTAAGGTGCTTGCCTTTCTTTCAACCACTTATTAATGGTGCATTGGAATTTGATGTTGACCAAATGATGTGGAGTGGAGGGAAAAGGAGGTGGCATCCTACTTGGAGCCACATCATCCCTCCCTCTCTTTTCTCTATTTATTTGATCCTCTTGTTTGTTTTGGGGGTTGGAAGTTTCATTTTTAGTCTTGTGTATTTTGGAGAGGAGAGGAATTGGAAGGAGTTTGTGGATTTTGGAGCTTGTTGATACTTGTGGGAATTTTTGTGGGAGCTTGTGGATGCTTGCTTGATCCTTGGAGGGATTTGAGACTTCATACTTGGAGCAAACTCTACCATGGAAAGGTAGGAGCTTCCCCTTTGTTTGCATTATGTTTCTTTTGTCATATGAATGTATTTTTATGTTGTGTTGAATGTTGTTGTTTGAAATGCTTGTTGGGAATGGGTAGAATGCCTAAGTTGGGAGTGAGAGGAGACTATGGGGAGCTTAATTGAGGGAGGCATAAGAGATCATGTTCTTGAGGAGGGAGTTTGGGTTGGGTGCCCACCTTGTAAGAGAAATGCTTGCATTTTCTTCTTGTTTTACTTTGAGGGAGCCATAAGAGTTGAGGGAGGCATAAGAGTGAATGGAGGGATAAGGGGTACTTGAGGGAGGCATAAGAGTTGTTAGGGGTATTGTGTTTTGCATTGGAGGCTTTTAGGTGGCACCCATTCCCATTGGGAGGCATAAGTGGCCTCCCCATATGTCTTACTCTTGTGGCTTTCTTGGTAAGCCTTGTGACTTGTTGTTGTGATTGTTTTCCTCTTGTTGTGTTGTTGATTCTCTTGTTTTGAAGGATTATGGAATGCATGTGAAATGTTATGTTTAGTTATGTGGAAGCTTGTAGTTGCCATGAGTTGGATTCTCTCCCATTGTGATGTGGTTGGGGCTTGGGGGCCAATGGAGAGGATGGCTTCTCTTCTCCATTGGGTATTTGGTTGGGAGGAGAGCGTTGCCTCTCCCCTTATTTTGTTGTGAATCAAGCAAAACTATGGAGGAGCCACCTTGTTGATATTTGGAGCATTGGAACCTTGTTGATGACAATGTGAAACCACCATGTATTTACCCACCTTGAGTGGAGGAAAAATGTAATATTGCTTTGTATTTTAGCTTCCATTATTGTAAATTTGTTTCCACATGAAGTAGGAAATGTTGTAACAAGATTTTGAAGGAAAGTTGTATTGAAATGTTAGTAATTCTTATTCTAAAACTTATTGGAAATGTTGTTGAACTCTTTTGTGGAATGTTGGGAAGAAATTACAAAAAAAATATATTAAATTTTTTTGTTTTGTTACTTGAAAGTGATGTATTGGAAAGGTTGGAAAAATAGTGCATTATCTCTTCTTGTTTAGTATGATGGAAAGACTTAAGTTTTAAATGGCTTTTAATATGCCAATGAAGCAAATTATACCCTCTAGCTCTATTATGTTTTCTTCATTTATGAATTCATTGTAAAATCCATTTGCAAATTAGTAAATGAAATGAAATCAAACCTATTTGAAAATCCCCATGCAAATGTTTATTAAAATATGTAGAAAGAAATTTTAATGCAAAGTTCTAAGCTTAATTAAGTCCATTACCACATATTCATTAATAAGGAAAAACTAATATTTTAAATATAATTCATATTAAAGTAATATTAAAACTAATGGAATTACTATTATAAATTTCATATTAAAACAATATACTATTATATTCCCTTTTATTAATATATTAAAAAGCATATTAATAAAATATAATATATATATAAAACGTATATCCCCTTTTTTTGCAAAACAAACCGTGTCCATAATCTATATGATAATATGATGATCCCTAAATTTCTTCCGTGAGCTAAAAAACCTACGTCTAATAATGCTCTCTATCATAAAAACGATTTTGTAGATCGTTTTTTTTTTTTTTTGTAAAAATCAAATATGGGCTTAAATGAAAAATATGAAATGAATCCACCTCGTAATTCTTTCTCTAAACCAAAGGAGTGTTTTAAAAATTGCCAGAACGCCAATATAATCAATTACAAAAGCAAATCGGGAGATTTGATGGGAATAACACCATTATGATCATCCTCTCTCGAATTCACTCTCACATCCGTCCTCAATCGATTTGATAAAATATAACTTAAAGGCTCAACTCCAATTTGAAATTTATTCGATACTTGAAACATAACAACATGGTTCCTGGTTGGAAAACCTATTGGTTGAAGCGCCACCAAACTCCTCCTACCCGTGTGGCCTTTAGTAGAAACACGATTGGGTGAATTACTATGAATTGTTACTCTTGCTACAAACAGCCCGTATCTTCATCTATTATCCTCCACACTCAGACCCGTGGCAACATGGCTGTCTTGCAGTAGCAGATCATCTCGGAAAAAATAGTTGAACACACGCCAAAGGGACCTAGCTCGGAAATCTTGTCCCTTATTTGACTTGATACATATTTATTTACCTTGAAGGCAAACTCCGAATTTGAGGATGCATTTGACATCGAATGATAACAACTTGAATGGACAACCTGCGCTTTTTAGGCGCTCAAAATGGGAGGGGCGTTTGTGTTATCTCTGCAACGCACATGGTCAACCTCTCACGCAGCCATGGCTGGACTCAAAGAGAGCACTCCCCGCCAAGCACACACCTTGCAGCACCCAATGAAAGTGGAGGTAACTCACCTAACCACCGTCTGCAACCTTCTTTTCTTGCGCCTGTAGCTGCTCCTTCTCCCCCCCTTCATGCTCGCGCGGCCTGGGGATTAATTGGTGTCTACGCCAGCTACATCGGTCTGTAGCATCATTTACAACCTCCACATTAATTTGCGCGCCGGGGCAACATCCAACAACAGCAAGCCGACTTGGTAAGTTAATTGATTTGCAAATCTAAATAAGTAAATGTACATGCGGCCAGGAGAAGTGACTTGCACGCATGGAGAGGGTTTTAAATGAATGGTAGGTGGCTATTAAAGCCACCCACCCCAAGTTTTTTTTTTTTTTCAAATTCAAATTCTAGTGCGCCCACACCAACTTTCACAATCATCTCTCTAATATGTTTTTAATTGTAAATGTATACATGTCAGTACAATCAATCAAAGCAATTTGTCATTGTTGATATATTTCATACTTAAAAGCATAGAGAAAACTAAGTATAAAATTTATATAATATAATAGTGGCATTGCCACACCAACTCCCTTCTCGCTACCACGTGGTATAGTGGTCAACTATATAGTGAGGTGCCCAAATTATTACCACAATGGTGGGAGCATAAACCGTTATACCGACTGAGCTGTTAGATATATATAAAGGCGGAGTTAAATAAGATGTGGGCGGTGGCATATATGTATGAAAGCCAATGTCCATGACTCATAATGGCCAAGTTGAATAGAGAGCTCACCGAGGCACGTAATTAACCACTCACCCACTATAATGAACTTGCCTAATAATAACTCGGTGAACCATGTAGTCCAATTGAATTGGCCAATAACAAATTGAGTGGCTCGGTATAATAATGCGAAGTATTATAAAATTGAGTGGTTAGTGTATTCACTCCAAAATAAATTATATCATACTCTAGAGTTAACATTCAGAAATATTGTTATTACGATATTATCGAGATTATTAGTTAATTAACTCGAAAGACGAAACCTTTATCTTTTGTGAAACGTCGAATGAGATTAAATTAAACATCATTGATCTCGAAGCATTACCGTGACTGTTGTAGTTTTCAAGCCTGTATGCGGACTCACCCTGGAACTTAAAAAAAAAAATTGTCACATTTTCGGGTTGATTGTTTGTGGCGCATCGTCATCATCGTCATCGTCATCGTCGTGTCGTGAGCGTCGTCGTATTTTTGCGGCGTTACATTTTTGGTATCAGAGCCAGGGGTTCGAAGCTTGGACCCTTGGGCACACGCAGAAAACACAAACAGAACATTTAACTTAGTACAGAGCTGATTCTTTTAAAATATAAAACCACAATGTTGATAATTATAGTAAACAACAAATTTAGAAAACTGACACAAGACCTAGAACAATGAACTAACTCTCGCCTTGATCTGTGCAGGAGGCGCGGATTGGGCGAGGGGTCTCTTCATATAGACCTAGACATACCACCGCCAGAGCAGGCCGTAGCAGCCATCCTACCTCAGATCTTGCAGACACTCCAGGATGTCAATGCCACTATACGCGGAGAGCCCTTGGGAGGACGACTTGCTAGACATAGTTTGGAGCCATCAGTAGATGCCTAGGCATCCCCTCGACACAGCGAGGAGCACAGGGTAGAGAACTTCCGTGCGGAGTCGGCTAGGGCAGAGTCACCACAGAGAGGACATGGGGACAGGATCTCAGGACATAGGGACAGGTCTCGGAGCCCTAGACAGAGGGAGGAGCATTCAGATAGACCTAGGATTCATCATACATCAGCTGCAGACCATATCAGGGAGATCCTGAAGCTACGACCATCTCACTATTCGGGTGATACAGGCGGTTTTCAGGCAGAGGCCTGGTTGGTGAGCTTGAGCGGATGCTTCAAGCTCTGCCCTTGTACTAGCAACACGAAAGCTCGTGTTGCAATCCATCTTCTGAAGGATGGAGCAGGAGTCTGGTGGAGGACCGAGGAGCAGAAGCTCCATGTTGACTCGAGACGATTACCTGGGAGCTGTTTGAGGAGCGTTTCAGGAGCAGGTATTTACCCAGGAGATTTATACAAAGCAGCGGATAGATGAGTTTCATGACCTCCGCAGCATCGATGATAGTAGCCGAGTATGAGAGTCAATTTTTGGACCTACTCCAGTACGTCGACTATATGCAGATGAGCAGTATGGATTCACAGTGTTCATCCGGGCCCGAACTTGGATTTAGGTGGCGCAAAGTGCATTCACCGCCACGACATTAGCAGAGGCCGTGGAGAAGGCCTATATTGCAGAGGAGACACAGGGAAGACGCAGCAGGCTAGAGACAGAGTTCGAGCCGTATCCAGCAGATGCAGGATGGTAGGTCGAAGGGGTCAGTTCCTCCTCCACGGGTGGACAGAGTTCAGGGCAAGCTTCATTCAGGCCACCACAGCAGCAGCAGCAGCAGCAGACCCGCCCACCTTACCGACCTCCTCAGAGATTTGATGCACAGAGAGGACGTAGTATGGGGCCTCCTCCTAGGGGTCCCATCAGGACACAGGGTGCACCGAGAGCTCAGTCAACAGAGCTCACAAGAGAGACCTCAATAGTCCATAGCCGGATCGTCAGGATCTGTATCTCAGTCATCTAGAGTACCAGCTGGAGCTGCTTCCCACTGGAGAGGACCAGGCAGCTGTTATGGTTGTGGTGTTGTTGGACATCATTGGAGAGATTGCCCACAGAACCCTAACAAGGGTAAGACGCAGAGCTCAGAGCCTACTGTTGGAGATATGGCACGAGTCATCGGATCTACGCAATGGTCGAGAACCGCCAGGCTGAGCATCAGAGTACTGTGATTGAGACGACAGGTAGTATTGGTGGTATTTCCACCTCTATATTATTTGATTCTGGTTCTTCTGATTCTTTTATTGCACCATCCTTAGTAGAGCGTTGTAGGCTGGTGGCAGTTAGGCTAGGGCCGTAGTTGGGACGTTGAGATGGCTTCTGGAGCCAAAATTTCTGTAGACTCCTTAGTTAAGGAGTGTGTAGTGGATTTGGGACCCTTCACCACTACTTCTGATCTTCGGATCCTTCCATTAGGATCTTATGGCATCATTTTAGGCATGGATTGGTTGTCCGCTCACAGAGCTAGAGTGGATTGTTACCATAAGACTATTTCTTGCATAGATGATCTTGGAGTAGAGTCAGCTGATATCGGGAGTTAGGAGGGTCATCCATTCGCACCATCTGCTATGCAGCTTAAGCGGTGTGCGCGACGGGTTGTCGGGTTGTTGTTTTTATTACGGTCAAGGATGATCAGATCAGAGGATGAGTCGAGAGGACCTTCCCTCGATGATCATCCCATCTTGTCAGAGTTTTCTGATGTGTTCCTAGGGGAGCTACCGGGATTACCTCCCCCACGTGAGATCGACTTCCATATAGATCTAGTTCCAGGCGCAGAGCCTATCTCACGAGCACCCTATCGGATGACTACTCCTGAGTTATGTGAGCTCAAGTTGCAGCTTGAGGACCTTCTGGAGAAAGGCCTAATCCATCCTAGTGTATCCCCTTGGGGTGCACCAGTGATCTTCGTGAAGAAGAAGGATGGATCTCTTCGGTTGTGTATTGACTACCGTCAGCTGAATAAAGTAACGATCAAGAATCGTTACCCCCTTCCACGCATTGATGATTTATTTGATCAGATGAAGGGGGCTACAGTTTTCTCTAAGATAGATCTTAAGTCAGGGTACCATCCTCAGTGATCATGGAGATGATATTCACAAGACAAAGCTTCCGTACGAGATATGGCCACTACGAGTTCACAGTGGTACCTTTCGGTTTGACGAATGCCCCCGCAGTGTTTATGAGTTTGATGAATGGGGTATTCAGACCTTCCTTGATCACTTCGTGCTCATCTTCCTTGATGACATTCTGATTTACTCACGCACACGTGAGGAGCACGAGGAGCACCTTCGCCAGGTTCTTCAGTGTCTTCGCGAACAGCACCTTTACGGGAACTTGGAGAAGTGTGCGTTCTTTCAGCCTGAGGTGCAGTATTTGGGCCACATCATTTCAGGGGAAGGTATCGCAGTCGATCCTTCCAAGATTCGAGCCATCATGGATTGGCCAGCACCCACTAGTGTGACCGAGGTGCGTAGTTTCATGGGTCTAGCAGGGTATTACAGGAGGTTTGTTCAGGACTTTTCTCGGATTGCGCACCCTATCACTTCTCTTCAGCTGGAAAGGGAAGAAGTTTTTATGGTCAGATAGATGTGAGCAGGCCTTCAATACACTGAAGGAATGCCTCACGAGAGCACCTATTCTTGCAGTGCCGCTGATCCTCGTGGTGAGTTCTACGTTTGCACGATGCTTCCTCGGCGTGACTTGGAGGTGTGTTAATGCAGAGGGGTAGAGTAGTTGCCTTTGAGTCTCGCAAACTCAAAGATTATGAGCTCAATTATCCGACCCATGACCTTGAGCTTGCAGCAGTGGTACATGCCTTAGTGCGGTGGAGACATTTTCTTCTTGGCCGGAGATTTACACTCAGGACTGATCACTTGAGTCTTCGCCACCTCTTCACGCAGCCCAATCTCAACGCTCGTCAATGCCGCGTTGGATGGAGTTACTCTGTGAGTATGACATGGAGATAGAGCATGTGAAGGGGAAGGAGAATGTGGTTGCAGATGCCTTGAGTAGACAGAGACATGTGGCTATGGCCACCTCAAGGGCACAGATTTGCATGGAGTAGGATCTTGCAAAGCAGCTTCTTCCTCAGATAGTTTCTACCTTGCCAGCAGAGCAGAGAGATGAGTCTCGTAGACCCCTCGAGGGGAGATTTGATGGATTTTCATTAGAGGCAGATGGTCTTCTCAGACACAGAGGTCGGATATATGTTCCTAGAGATGGAGGCTTGAGACATGACATTTTGACAGAGGCTCATCGTGCACCTTATTCAGCCCATCCCGGGTGAAGAAGATGCACGCCACCCTGAGACAGTTGTATTTTTGGAGAGGACTTCGGAGAGACATAGCTTCATTTGTGTCACCACTGTTTAGAGTGCCAGAGGGTGAAGGCCGAGCATCAATCCAGCTGGCCTTCTCTATCCTCACGCCATACCGGAGTGGAAGTGGGACACCATTTCCATGGACTTCATCGTTGGGTTACCTACGTCGAGATACCATCACGACGCCATCATGGTCACGGTGGATAAATTGACGAAGGTAGCTCATTTTTCTCCAATGAAGACCACCTATACAGCAAGTGCATGGGCACGAGTATACCTTGATGAGATTGTCGATTACATGGGATTCCATGGAAGATCATTTCATGACCGTGACCCTTTGTACACTTCCCATTTCGGACCACCATGCAAAGATGCCCTCGGGACGAGGATTAATTTCAGCACAGCTTATCACCCTGAGACAGATGGACAGACAGAGAGGGTGAATCAGATTTTGGAGGATATGCTCAGGATGTACGTGATGGATCATCAGTCGAGATGGGAGGAGTATCTGTATTTGGTGGAGTTTGCCTACAATAATAGTTTCCAGAGTTCTATAGGCATGGCTCCTTTTCAGGCATTATATGGTAGAGAGTGCAGGACACCTCTTAGTTGGGATAGGATTGAGGACAGGGTTTCCCTTGGGCCAGCATTATTACAGACATGGAGCAAGCAGTCACTTTGATCGACAGAGATTACAGGAGGCGCAGGATAGATAGAAGAAGTATGCAGACCAAGCATAGGACAGATCACAGTTTTGAGGTAGGCACGAAGGTGTTTCTTCGTGTCAGACCGCATAAGAGCCCTATCCATTATGGAAAAGGTTCTAAGCTTGCTCCTAGGTTTGTGGGTCCCTTTGAGATCTTGGAGCGCCTCGGTCCCTTGGCCTATCGTCTAGCATTGCCACCTAGCTTATCTCGCGTCCATGATGTGTTTCACGTTTCTGTGCTTAGGAGATATATTTCTGATCCTTCTCATGTGCTAGATTGGACCGCATTGCAGGTGCAGGATCAGGGGCAGGTGATGGTGGAGCCCGTGTGCATTTTAGATCGCAGGACCCTGGGCCTTCGCGGCAGAGAGATTGATCAGGTTCGGGTCCAATGGGACAGGTATGATGAGACTGCAGCTACTTGGGAGGATGCTACTTTGCTACGAGGACAGTTTCCACACCTTTTCCAGTGACTTCCAGGAGGAAGTCGAGTCTAAGGGGAGGGGGATGTAGTGCCCACTTCCCTTCGACCTCATTTTGTTTTGTTGTTTTCGAGACTGATTACTTCACTATGGATTTATTATGGCTTCTTGATTTAGCATGCTAGTAGATATCATAGACATTGGACTGTTATTGATTTGATCTTTATATGATGCATATGGTTTACTGGTGGACATTTGATGATGATATTTGTATACTTTTGACAGGGTTATTTATCTTTAATTATGACATGTGATATGTTTAATCATTTTGAGTAGAACTTGATAATTGGACTAATGTGATGATCGTTTTGATATAAATGATATGTGGAATAGAAATGTGCTAGAAAGTGTTAGTGATATCGTACTTGCATAGATGATAGTAAATCATGTGTCGTTTATTTTAGATTATATTGTATATTTGGCATGAATGTTTTAATGCGGCCAACAGCCGAAGGAGGTATTTTCTGCTCTGCAGGTATATTATATTCACAACAATATTGGGGAGTGGAGACCAACCACATCGGAATTCGAGAAGAATCCAGCTAAGGTCACCATGGCAACAAGTAATTGTGTGTGTGTTAGAATTATCTGGTAAGGGAAAATTGTGACCTAGGGATCATGTGTTGTTTTGTTTTAATTTTTCCTTTTATTATGTTAGTATGTGTTGCTCTTAGTAAGTGAAATTTTACTTATGTTATTATTCATATTCCTTGGATTGGAGTTTACCCTTTGTTAGCCATGGGTTGTAGTGGGTTAATTAAGTTAATTTGAAATTGTCCTAAACTAATTAAAAGATGTGACCTAAGAGAGTTCATTTATTAGGATTTGATTTACTTGGGATTTTGTGTGGATTGATGTGTGTTTGAGTTTGAGTGTAGCACACTCTACCCCACATGGGAAACTCGAATTTGGCCTTGAGGCCAAATTTCAAAGCTTGTGGGACAAGTCAAACTTGTCCCACACCTCTTAAAACCCCATGCCAACCCTACCTATGGGTTGGAGGCCAAATTTAGGGTCTTTTAGGTGTTTTGGGGGGATAAAAGGGTAAAAATATTAATTGCACTTTCTTTCAAAATTTAATTTTGTCCTTTGAGGGAGTGGGCTTAGTTGGAGTGTGTAAGGTGCTTGCTTTTCTTTCAACCACTTATTAATGGTGCATTGGAATTTGATGTTGACCAAATGATGTGGAGTGGAGGGAAAAGGAGGTGGCATCCTACTTGGAGCCACATCATCCCTCCCTCTCTTTTCTCTATTTATTTGATCCTCTTGTTTGTTTTGGGGGTTGGAAGTTTCATTTTTAGTCTTGTGTATTTTGGAGAGGAGAGGAATTGGAAGGAGTTTGTGGATTTTGGAGCTTGTTGATACTTGTGGGAATTTTGTGGAGCTTGTGGATGCTTGCTTGATCCTTGGAGGGATTTGAGACTTCATACTTGGAGCAAACTCTACCATGGAAAGGTAGGAGCTTCCCCTTTGTTTGCATTATGTTTCTTTTGTCATATGAATGTATTTTTATGTTGTGTTGAATGTTGTTGTTTGAAATGCTTGTTGGGAATGGGTAGAATGCCTAAGTTGGGAGTGAGAGGAGACTATGGGGAGCTTAATTGAGGGAGGCATAAGAGATCATGTTCTTGAGGAGGGAGTTTGGGTTGGGTGCCCACCTTGTAAGAGAAATGCTTGCATTTCTTCTTGTTTTACTTTGAGGGAGCCATAAGAGTTGAGGGAGGCATAAGAGTGAATGGAGGGATAAGGGGTACTTGAGGGAGGCATAAGAGTTGTTAGGGGTATTGTGTTTTGCATTGGAGGCTTTTAGGTGGCACCCATTCCCATTGGGAGGCATAAGTGGCCTCCCCATATGTCTTACTCTTGTGGCTTTCTTGGTAAGCCTTGTGACTTGTTGTTGTGATTGTTTTCCTCTTGTTGTGTTGTTGATTCTCTTGTTTTGAAGGATTATGGAATGCATGTGAAATGTTATGTTTAGTTATGTGGAAGCTTGTAGTTGCCATGAGTTGGATTCTCTCCCATTGTGATGTGGTTGGGGCTCGGGGCCAATGGAGAGGATGGCTTCTCTTCTCCATTGGGTATTTGGTTGGGAGGAGAGCGTTGCCTCTCCCCTTATTTTGTTGTGAATCAAGCAAACTATGGAGGAGCCACCTTGTTGATATTTGGAGCATTGGAACCTTGTTGATGACAATGTGAAACCACCATGTATTTACCCACCTTGAGTGGAGGAAAAATGTAATATTGCTTTGTATTTTAGCTTCCATTATTGTAAATTTGTTTCCACATGAAGTAGGAAATGTTGTAACAAGATTTTGAAGGAAAGTTGTATTGAAATGTTAGTATTTCTTACTCTAAAACTTATTGGAAATGTTGTTGAAATGTTGGTAGATCTTCTTTTGTGGAATGTTGGAAAGAAATTACAAAAATAATATATTAAATTTTTTTTTTGTTACTTGAAAGTGATGTATTGGAAAGGTTGGAAAATAGTGCATTATCTCTTCTTGTTTTATTGATGGAAAGACTTAAGTTTTAAATGGTTTTATATGCCAATAAAGCAAATTATACTCTAGCTCCCTTTATGTTTTTCTTTCATTTAAGAATTCATTGTAAAATCCATTTGCAAATTAGTAAATGAAAGGAAATCAAACCTTTGAAAACCCATACAATGTTTCCTATTAAAATATGTAGAAAGAAATTTTATTGTAAAAGTTCTAAGCTTAATTAGTCCATTACCACATATTCATTAATAAGGAAAACTAATATTTTAAATATAATTCATATTAAAGTATTAAAACTTAATGGGATTTCACTAAACAACATATTTAACATTAATATTAATAAATATACTATCATATTCTTACATATATTTATAAATAAAGTATATATATATCCCCTTTCTTTTGCAAAACAAACCGTATATTCAAATGAGTCTATTGATATGGCCGTAAACAAGATCCACCTCATGATGATTTCTTCTAGCTATACTGAAACTGGGTCTCCTTAGAAAAACGTCGTATAATAAAATGAGTTTTGTTTTTCTTTTTTTTTTGCAAAACAAATTGGAATCATGAATGTTTAAAGATATAAATGAATCCACCTGACGCAAATTCTTTCTCTAAAGTGAAAAAGGAGTGTTTTAGTAAATCATGGTATTATCTCGAAGGCTTCTTCGCTTGGATAATGAGCAGCAGGGCGTTCATCTCATTGATGGGATTAACACCATCGATATCCTCAATCCTCAGGAAAATACCTTGTCCCTTCATCGATTTGATAAGGATATAACTTAAAGGCAGCTCCCGAATTTTGAAATTTCATTCGAACCACTAACAACATGGTTGGACAGCCTGTCGGTTGGAAGCGCCACCAAACTCCTCCTACCCGTGTGGCCAGGATAGTAGAAACACGTTTGGGTGAATTTACCAGCGTTACTCTTGCTACACCGGCCCGTATCTTCATCTATTATCCTCCACACTCTTACCCGCGGCAGCATGGTCATGCTGTCTTGCAGCAGACATCATCTGGGAAACAATAGTTAACACGCCAAAGGGACCTAGCTCGGAAATCTGTCCCTTAATCGACTTGATACATATTTATTTACCTTGAAGGCAAACTCCGAATTTGAGGATGCATTTGACACTGAACAGATAACAACTTGAATGGACAACCTGCTTCGTTTAGGTGCTCAAAATGGGAGGGGGAGGTTTTGTGTTATCTCTGCTGCCTGGTCGACCTCTGTCACGAGCCGTGGCCAAGATGCCGGCCAGAGCACTCCCCCAAGCACACCCTTGCAAAGACCCAATGAAAGTGGAGGTAACTCACCTAACCACCATCTGCAACCTTCTTTTCTTGCGCCTGTAGCTGCTCCTTCTCCCTCCCTTCATGCTCGCGCGGCCTGGGCGGATTAATTAGTGTCTACGCCAGCTACATTGGTCTGTAGCTTCATTTACAACCTCCACATTAATTTGCGCGGCTGAGGCAGCATCCAACAACAGTGACTTGGTAAGTTAATTGATTTGCAAAATCTAAATAAGTAAATGTACATGCGGCCAGGAGAAGTGACTTGCACGCATGGAGGGGGTTTTAAATGAATGGCAGGTGGCTATTAAAGCCACCCACCCCAAGTTTTTTTTTCAAACTCAAATTCAAATTCTAGTGCGCCACACCCACTTTCACAATCATCTCTAATACGTTTTTAATTGTAAATGTATACATGTCACTACAATCAATCAAAGCAAATTTGTCCTTATTGATATATTTCATACTTAAAAGCATAGAGAAAACTAAGTATAAAATTCTATATAATATAATAGTGGCATTGCCACACCAACTCCCTTCTGCTACCACGTGGTATAGTGGTCGAACTATATAGTGAGGTGCCCAAATTATTACCACAATGGTGGGAGCATAACCGTTATCGACCGAGCTGCTTTAGATATATAAAGGCGGAGTTAAATAAGATGTGGGCGGTGGCATATATGTATGAAAGCCAATGTCCATGACTCAGCCCGGCCAAGTTGAATAGAGAGCTCGCCGAGGCATGTAATTAACAACTCACCCACTATAATGAACTTGCCTAATAATAACTCAGTGAACCATGTAGTCCAATTGAATTGGCCAATAACAAATTGAGTTAGCTCGGTATAATAATGCGAAGTATTATAAAGATTGAGTGGTTAGTGTATTCACTCAAAATAAATTATATCATACTCTAGAGTTAACATTGAGAAAATTAAACATCATTGATCTCGAAGCATTACGATACTCACCCTGGAACTTATTAAAAAAATAAAAATTAGTCGCATTTTCAAGTTGTTTGTTGTGGAAGTCTTGGTGCGTAATTATCGTCGTCATGAGCGTCGTCTTTTTGCGGCGTTACAACAACAACTCTTTAAGTATGATATGTCCAAAAGATTAAAATGTACGTGTTATGGTGGTGCTATGAGTTTATCAATAATGACACAAATGGTTTGAGCATTTGTTTTATTTTGTCTTCTATTATGTTTCTGCAATATTTGGCAAATGAAACATTTGATTGATTTCTATCTGTGTCTATTTTATCCAAGTTTTCTAGCTAATTGATTCAAAGGAGATTCATCATAAAAGAAAAAAGTTTTCTGGTGTTGCTCCATTCATTCATCAAAAAGAATTTGCAGATTTGAAATAGCTAAGGTTTTATTTATTGAAGGTGAGTGCATTTATACTTGTAACAGAGAAGGGCTTCTTGCCTGCAATATGTTTTTGTGAACTGTAATGTGACAAGTTACACCAGATGCAGAGAAGTTGGCTTCGAACGAGGGTTTCAATGGGCTATGGCAATTTTGAGTAATATTATTGCTGATAATGTATTTTTGTCGCCTCTTCCAGGGGCTTCCCGGCTTGATGTATTGAATAACAAGGAAACACAGCCCCAGGCCCCCGTTGCACCCATTTTAACCTCAACCGATATGCATAAATCCACAGTTGAGCAATGAGGCGTCTTTGT
Organism: Taxus wallichiana var. yunnanensis; assembly: GCA_018340775.1. NCBI lineage: Eukaryota > Viridiplantae > Streptophyta > Pinopsida > Cupressales > Taxaceae > Taxus > Taxus wallichiana. The sequence goes on along the minus strand of CM031241.1, from coordinate 379,189,808 downwards.
GTATTGCAAAGCTTTAATTGTTTTTCCAATATTACTTAATTATTGTAGTGATATACCAGATGTAAGTAGCTCATCTTTACCATTAGAGACAAATTTGTTGAGCATCCTGGCCTGCGAATATTATTTCTGGTATGGTTTGTGTTTCTGGTATCCACAAGATTCAACATGTTTAATTGCCTTGTCACTGAATCTGGCATATTTAAGTGCGAAATTATGACTGCCTAGAAATCGTAAAAGGTAAATACAAACTGAAAACTGCTGGCAAAAAATTGGAAACCGAGCTTTTAGTTTATGTTTTTCTAAATTGACTCGTACTCAATATTATTTGAAATTAGATCTACAGAGGAACAAATAACAATGACTTTTTGTGTGGAAGGTGTAAAAGATCCATGCCTAAATCCAGGACTATATGGACGCTACCTAAGTGAAAGCATAGTTCAAGAGTGGTGCACAAAATTGCATAATTTGCATACCATGTGCTACTGTGAACCCATCCTCAATAGCCCCGCTGTCCCGTGGGGAAGATGTTGGGACAGGTTCCAAACTTGAAATACATACTGTAGATGTTTCCGGTCTTATCCAGCAGCAGAAACATCTAAAACCCTTATGTATAACCTCCAAAACCCTTATGTAATTATGTTTGCTGATATTGTATTTAAATTACTGCAGTATGTAATTATCTTTGTATACTAAATATACAGAAATTCCTTAACATATTTTGTATAATTTAAATTTTGCTGACTGTGTTACTATATTTTGACTTTCTTCTCAAATTATATTCTACAATTGCATACTGAAAATACATTAAAACACAGTTCAAAATGAACATGTTTGCCAAGGCCTCAAAGTGGTGTATATCAAACCAAAACTACATGTTTGAAGAACACTGATAACAAGCATAAACATTAAAGAGGTACGTGGACCGTGAAAATGGAGAAACACAGTTCTCATAACCAAAGTAGCTATCAAAATGGTGAAACACAAAGTTCTCTTACCCATAGTAACTGTCATCCTGTCATTTTATACTTAAATCATCTTTCTAGGAGATTCCTCAAATGAGGCTTCCCATTTGGATGCTTTCGTTGTCATTTTATACTTCAATCAATGTTTTAGGAGAATCAAAGGAACCACCTCTTTATAATGTTTACGTCGAAATAGGTTTTGCAATTGGATCAGGGGTTCCCTGTTTGACAGTCATTAGAGAATCCATGCTTAGGAATTGTCGAGAGTGTGCGTTGATGCACGGATGTTCGGGAATCGTCCATATTCAAAATTTGGTTTGGATTTTACTAAATTTGTTATTCTTTATATCAAATTGGCCTACTTTCTCAGTTTTCATCACGCTTGAGAATAATGAGTTGCATAGTTGTTTGACATTCTAAAAGTTCGAAATAGGTTCCACTTTTGCAGAACATTTCCTTGTATTGTTGGAATACCAACACACATTTATATTATAGTCATCGTTATATATTATCAATGATGTTTAAATCTTGTAAATGGCAGGCACTTTTCAATTTATAAAATCATAAAAGCGTGAAAAGATAATTGTATTGTATAAAATTTGCACCTAGGGTCGTGTCTTACCTAGGCAACCTAGGCAGTTGCCTAGGGCGCACAAAAAGGAGGGCGCCGAATTTTCTAAAAAAATTCCAGGTGGCACTCCGTGGCAGGTCAGCTGAGTCAAATTAAAATTTTACAAAAAGAATTGATATAAAAGGAGGCGAGGGTGCCGCTGTTAGCCAGTTTCAAATTCATTTTTAATTGTAATTTGTTCTCCGATTCCCGAATCTCCTGGCCCTGTCCCTGCGGCTGTAAATTTAGGAGTGACTATTTAATGTTAGTCTGTTCTTCAATGGAACTGTAGTCTGTGAACTCAGAACTCTGAACACCGTAGCTGAAACACGTCCTGGACTCCTGTGGACCAGAGCTGCAGAGAAGTTTGAATTCTTGTGTGTGGCTGTGCCAAGGCCCAAGCATGGGCGGTGGTCCGTTGACAGTCGGCCTTTGGTGTTTCTCAGTCATTCTTGGCATTTGAAAATATTTTGACATGCTATGCAAAAGTGGAAACAAACCTGTGCGACTAACGAATAACAAATAGGCTGAGCAATTAGCATACAAAGCTTGAAAGCAAGAGACATTGCTGAACATTTCATGGCAGAAAAGCTCTGAAGTCTGAAGTTGGTACTAGGTGCGAGGCGCGCACGCTCCGAGTACTGCCTAGGGCACTCGGAAACCTTAATTCGGCCCTGTTTGCACCTAATATTTTTATCTCCCGGTTCCTTCGCCTACTCCAACCCCATATTCTACACCCCTTTTCCTCCTTTCATGTTTTGCTTCCTCAAAATCAACCTCTTCATAGCCTAACCCTTCGACATTAACATCACACAATTCACGTGCGATTGCTAGTTTACTATCCTATGAATGTGCATGATATGCTACAAGTTTATTTAGTGAATCCTTGCCGTCTCTCACCAAAAACTGTACTCCAAAAAGGCTTTGTAGACTTTTGTAAGCTTCGAAAGTCTACATCCATGGCAATTCAGATTGGTTACATCTACAATACTTAAAGACGATGCACATTTAATTATATTTAACTGCCCTTTGTCTTTGCTGAGTATGAGAGTAATTTTGTAGAAGCCACGCATTGCATATCCAGCTATCATTGCATTCCATGAGGCTGAATCCTGGATGATGCAATACGTCAAATTAGTTGCCCTTGTCCACCCCATTAAAATTATAGATGGTGAAAAGTTTGTTTTGAACGTTTTTAAAGGATCTCCACATCCTTAAAGCTCCCATTTTATCACACGCTACTAGTCTTTTGGTAAAGATTGCCGAGTTTTTGCATGTCCCACAGTCATCACACTCCATGAAGCTGCACCTCAATGAGTTAAAACCATCAAACACAGCTGGATAAAATGCACTTGGTTCCAGATATATATATCAAAATTATTAAACAATTTGTGTCTACTTGGATAATTTCATTCAGAACAACATCTATATTTTGAGGGAATTCAGTTACTGATCAACATTGACTCCCACTTTTGTTATTTCATATAATATTTTTTTCTAGATTTATTATATTACTATGTTAGATCTGCCACATTGGCCTTAATTACATCTACTAGTTTATATAAATAAAGCATTTTCGAGCAAGTGAAATTGCTTTCTAGAATGGTTGAAGATTAGGCTTCACTTTCAGTCGAGTTTAGAGTTTTGCAGGACTATTTTAGCGTATATGTTTGAAGTCTTTGACGGTACATGAACAACATGAGGAATACTAACTCCATCTTTTTAGCAAATAGGGTTTGTGTTAGTAGAGGGCTTGGGTTTAGGGAAGAAACGGTTTCGAAATAATATACTAATTTTATCATTATCCTTATGTTAAAAACCAAAATAATAAAAATGGATAAGAAATTATGTTGGTCCCTAAAATTTAGGTTTTTCTAGGCTATCAATTGACCTCATGAGCACCCTAGAGCATTATGTGCTAATTTTGTTTTTGTCTTCATTATTGGTTGGTTGCAAGGACGATTTTTAGTAAAAGATCCATGTAACTTGTTTTCAATATACATAGATTTAATCTCTTTGGAATGGCCTCGGAGGACTTGGTACTCAGTGATGAAAATGTTGTTTTATTTAAATGAAATCAATTGGTAAATATTTACTTGGTTGTTATCCTTCTAAATAATTACTCCGTGTGTGTTTACGTGGTTATGTTTCAAATAATTACTTTGTGTGTATAATTGTATGTTGATTTTAATGTGTTATAGGAAAGCAGATTATTGATGATTTGTGTTCTAAAAATTAATATCTAATTATTTTTGTATTTTCTTAATGTTAATCAAGAAAATGTTGGAAATATATAATCTTGTTAAATAAGTTCCAATTTTATGAAATTCAATTTTATATAAAAGATATTCACATTTATTGTGAATATTACCTCCTCAAAATATCAAAAGATATTGTGTAGAATATTTATAAAATATCGAGAGATATTATATAGATTATCTAGAAATATCCAAAAGATCTAGAATATCTAATATAAGATATTATGAGATATTTCTTAAGCTAGAAGGTTGGAAAACTTCTATAAATAAGAGGTTTCACTTTGTAATTCAATAAAAAAAAAAAAAAACAAGAAAAGCAAGAGAATGCACTAAAGTACTCTAGAGTATTTTTAATACAAAGTTTGTTTCTATATTTCTCTTGTGAGTTTGTGTGTGTTCATAATATTGTTTTTATCTGCATTATCTTAACACACACCCTCTAGGTTAAGAGTTAGACATAATTCCTTCAAATTGGTATCAGAGCTAGGTTGAGCTTATGTCGTAAGTTTTATTTCACTCTATTAGTCTAGCTCAAAATGGTAGGTATGAGCAGCAGTATCACTCAATTCCAAATCCCCATATTTAATGGGAAGAGTTATGATTATTGGAGCATAAAAATGAGGACCTTATTTTTCACTAGATGTGTAGGAGCTAGTTGAGAATGGTTTTCCCGTAACCCGTAGATCTTCAGCACCGACACAAGTAGACTAGGATTTGCTTTGAAGGAGAACAAATAGAAGGATGCAAAAGTCTTGTTTTGAATTCAACAAGCAATGGATGAGTCCATCTTTCCACGTGTTGCGTAGCAATAAGATCGAAGCAATAATGGGAAAGTCTTCAAATGACTTATCAAGGTACTAGTAAAGTAAAAATTACAAAATTACAATATTACAAAATCTTAGGAGAGATTTTGAAAATATTTGTATGAAGGACTTGGATTCAATAAATTTATTTTTTACCAATGTGATGGGTGTAGTAAATCAAATTAGGTCTCATGGTGAGACTTTAGAGGATCAAAGGATTGTAGAGAAAATACTTAGAAGTCTTCCTAGTAAGTTTGATGTAATTGTTGTTGCAATAGAAGAATCAAAGAATTTAACCCAAATGTTTGTAGACGAATTAATGGGATCTTTAATATCCCATGAGAAAAGATTGAATATATCATGTATCTCATCTCTTGAGCAAGCCTTCAAATCACAAAGTTCAATTGGCGATAATAGAGCAAGAGGAAGACCGAGCTTCAATAGAGTTAGAGGAAGATATTTCCAAAGAGGATCTGGAAGAGAAAACACATCTTATGAATGAGGAAGAACAAATTCAATTTTCTACACTACAAGGGCATGGAAACAAACAAAATCACACTTATGGTCAGGGTATGATAAGTCACATGTTCAATGCAATTCTTTGTAAAATGTATGGACACTATGGTAATGAATGTAGGAAGAAAAAATTTGATATGAGTAAACAAAATGTAAATTTTTGTGAAGAAAATCAATCTGAAAGTTATAACAATGGTTCAATGTTCATTACATGTAATGTTGCTCAAGAAAGTGCAAAGGATATTTGGTTTCTAGATAATGGATGTAGTAATCACATGACCTGGACATAAGGAAATGATTACAAACATAGATGAGACAAGGACATATGAAGTTAAGTTAGGAAATGATAATAAAGTTGCATCATGGGAAAATGAACAATAAATATTGAAACTAGGAAAGGTTAGAACAAACACATTTGAGATGTGTATTATGTTCCTGGTTTGAAACATAATCTAATGAGTACTAGGCAATAAGTGCGAAAGTGATATAAAGTCTATTTTGAAGATGATGCATGTGTAATATTGGATAGAAATCCAAGTAATAAATTGATTGCAAAGGTTGAGATGACATGAAATAAAAAATTTCCATTAATAATCCAACATGATTTGTCATCTATAGAGATTTCTTAAGTAGCATTTAAAGTGTCTCTAAAAATCAGACTTGGTTGTGGCATTTGAGATTTGGACACTTAAGTTTTAGTGGTTTAGATTTATTGCAAAAGAAACATATGGTGAAGGGTTTTCCTTTGATAGAACAATCAAACAAGCCTTGTGAAATTTATATTCTAGGGAAAAAAATAGGAAAAAAAATCCTATTGGAAATTCATATAGAGCTAGATTTCTTCTTGAGATTGTCCATTCGGATCTACGTAGACCTATGCAAACACCATCAATTGGAGGAAACATGTATTTTCTGAATTTTATAGATGATTTGAGTAGAAAAAATTGGGTTTATTTCTTGAAACATAAGTCGAAGTCTTTAGTGTGTTAAAAGAGTTTAAGGCCATAGTTAAAAAGTGGAGTGGTTACTATATAAAGGTGTTACAATCAAATAGAGGAGGAGAGTATGTTTCAAATGAGTTCTTAAATTTTTACAAATTTCATGGGATTAAGAAGCAAGTTACGAAAAGGTACACACCTCAAACTGAGAATGGTATAGCAGAAAGAAAGAATAGAATAATTATGTTGAAAGATAAAAATTTACCAAATGAGTCTTGGGATGAAGCGGTAGCTTGTGTTGTTTACATCTTGAACCGATGTCCAACAAAAATTGTGAAGGATAAAGTTCCTCAAGAAGCATGTTGTGGAAAGAAACACAATGTATTGCATTTAAGAGTTTTTGGATGTGTAGCTTATGCTCATATTCCAAATGAGAGGAGGAGGAAATTGGATGATAAAGGAGAAAGATGTATTTTTGTAGGTTATAGTGAGAAATCAAAATCCTATAAATTATATAACCCCATCACAAATAATTCTATTATTAGTAGAGATGTTGAGTTCACTAAAGAAAAACATGGGATGGAAGTATTGATAAGTTAACAACTATCACTACAGCAATACCTCATCATGAGAATGAGTTTGATGAAAAGAGCGCACAAAATGTTCATCTAGCACCTCAAGGGATCAATGCAGTGACATCTTCTTCAAATAGCACTCCAATTTCAAAAATCATCACAAGAGATATCTCAAGTGGATTTTCATCCCCTCCAACAAATTTACATCCTCATGAAGCATCAGGGCATGGAGGTAATTCTTCACATTCAAAGTCTCACATCGGTGACATATCGAGATCCAACATTGAAAACACAAACACATCACTATATGGACACCCCAAGGAAGACAAGAAGCTTAAGGAGATTTATGAACAAACTCAAGGTGATGAGAATGTTGATTTATATTTTGATTTTGCATCATTTTCTCATGATGATCTTGTATATTTTAAAGATGTGTTTGGAAATGAAACATGAGTAAAAGTTGTGGATGAAGAAATTGATTCTATTGGAAATAATTGTACATGGGATCTTGTGAGCCTTCCGAGAAGGAAAGAGTGTAATTGGCATAAAGTGGGTCTTCAAGACAAAATTCAATGCAGATGGAAATGTTGAAAAATATAAAGTCGGGTTAGTTGCACATGGTTTCTCACAATAACCTAGAATTGACTATAATGATAATTTTGCTCCAGAGTAGCTTGACTAGATACTATCATAATCTGTTTTAGCAATAACAACTCAAAAAATTAGAAAATCTATCAAATGGATGTCAAGTCTCCATTTTTGAATGACATACTAGAAGAAGTAGTTTATGTATAACAACCACTTGGATATGATTTTTTTGGTCAAGAGCACAAGGTCTATAGATTGAAGAAAGCTTTATATGGTCTAAAACAAGCTCGAGAGCATGGTATAGCAGGATTGATTCATATTAAAAAAAAAAGGATTTAGCAAAATAAATGGTGAGCCAACACCATACATCAAGATGAATGATCAATAAAAATTATAATTTTATCTCTATATGTTGATAATCTAATATTCACATGAGATTTATCAATTGACTCGTTTAAGACAACAATGAAGAAAGAATTTGAAATGCAGATTTAAGTCTAATGAAGTATTTTCTTGTCATAGGAGTTAGTCAATCACAAAATGGAATTTTTATATGTCATTCAAATTATTCCAATGATGTTTTGAAAAGGTTTCGTATGATGAATTGCAAATCAGCATCAACACCAGTTGCCACAAGATTGAAGCTAAGTAAAGATGATAAAGGATGCAATATTGATCCAACTAAGTATAAAAAAACTTGTTAGTAGCCTAATGTATTTGATATTCTGAGGCACGATATCATGTATGGTGTAAGTCTTATTTCTAGGTTTATGGAATCCCCAAAGGATTCTCATTGACAAGATGGAAAATTAATTATAAGATATGTTTATGGAACAAACAATTTTGGCATTTTATATATAGCTTATGATATTTTCAAGTTAGCTAGTTACACAGAGAGTGACTGCGGGAAGTATAGATGACAGAAAGAGCACTCCGGTTATGTTTTCCATTTTGGTTCGAGTGCACTTCCATGGGCTTATAAGAAGCAACCTATTGTCACTCTCTCTTCGGTAGAATCGGAATCCGTGGAAGCCACATCAACAACATGTCAAGCAATATGGATGAGAAGAGTATTATCATATCTAAAGAAAGAATAATAAGGAGCAATGAATATAGTTATTGATAACAACTCAGCTATTGCATTGTCAAATAATCATGTTTTTCACAAAATGAGCAAGTATATTGATATTATGTATCATTTTATTAGAGAACTAGTCAACAAAGGACAAATATTTTTGGGGTTTTGTGGGTCTAAAGACCAATATGTTGATATCTTCACCAAGTCATTATCAAAGGACACATTTGAGCATATGAGAGATTTCTTAGGCATCATAGGTCCATATTGCTCCAAAACTACATGAAGAATCAAGATTAGGAGGGAGTGTTGGAAATATCTAATCTTGATAGATAAGTTCCAACTTTATGCAATTCAACTTTATGTAAAATATATTCACATTTATTGTGAATATTATCTCCTCCAAAATATCAAAAGATATTATATAGAATATCTATAAAATATCAAGAGATATTATATAGAGTATCTAGAAATATCTGGAAATATCCAAAAGATCTAAAATATCTAATACAAGATATTATGAGATATTTCCTATGCTAGAAAGTTGGAAAACTTGTATAAATAAGAGGTTTCACTTTATAATTCAATAAGAAAGAAAAGTAAGTAAAACAAGAGAAGGTGCTTTGAAGTGCTCTGGAGTATTTTTAATACAAAGTTTGTTTCTATATTTCCTTTTAATCAATTCATTGTAGGTTCAAACTTAAATAATCTCTAACAGCAAAGTGTCATATAACACCAACTCCAACAATTCAAGAAACACCAAAATAATAAGGAGTTATCAAATAGTCATCAACATCTTCCAAAAGGAAAAGACAAGCTCTTTTGGGTTCCTTAACATATTGTGCAAAACTCCTTTAGTTCCACATATATGGGAATTTCAGTTATAATTATTGTATTTGAGTGTGTGCATGAGGGTTCAAAACAGTACCACACTCACGAAAAATGAGAAAAGATTAAAAAATCAATGGGGAACTAGGAATGAGTTTTAATATAATATTTTTGTAAAACACGTACCACATGGTATCGAGTTGGTTCATTCTTCAAAAACAAAGAATTCAAGAAGCTTTGCGACTCATTTTACATTAATCTTAGCTTCTCATCTCCATACTATCATCAAGCCAATGGTCAAGTCAAAACTACTAACAAAAATCTTTGCAACATTCTTTCTAAGACTATTGATAAAGAAGGTTGTAATTAACATCTTCATCTTCTGTTCACTCTTTGGGCTTATCGGACTAGCATCCGCACCTCTACGAGCACTACCCCCTTCTCCCTCTTTTATGGATCTAAATCTATTCTTCCTCTTGAAGTCCAAATCCCATCCTTACACATTTCTCTTTGTGACTTCATCTCGATAAATATTATCACTAAGAATGTCTAGCACAACTCGATATGTTAGATGAACATAGCCTTCTCACTCGTGAACTCCACCAAGACTATCAAGAGTGCATACAAAATTCTTACAAAAACATCTCAAGGAACACAAATTTAACATCAGTGACCTTGCTCTTACAAAGAATCAAAACATCACTACTCTAGAAAGGAATCAATGTGAAAAGTTTACTCCCAACTAGATTCGACCTTATGTTATCATGGATAATTATGGAGTGCAGGGCTTGTCATTTAGCTTCCATTGATGGTAAATAAGAAGAAAAACCTCTTCATGCATTGTACAAGTGACCATTGTACAGCTTAACATACTTACTAATGTGAATTTAGTCATCTCTTTGGTCATCCATCCATTATTAGCCATTTCTATCTCTCCTTATAATGATATGGAATTATGTGGTCTTCCATCACTTTCCTATTTGTGACCTTGAATATGGGCACCATGGCTCTACTCATAGCATATTCCTTATGGATAGGTTCTTCCTTATTGGTTAGAACTCCATGATCATTACATCCATCACCCTCTTATTTACCTATTGGAACCACGCTAAGGGTCAACATGTATCACTTGTGCATTTATTGTCTCCTCTAAGTGGACTACTTAACTATCTCTAGCTCTCCCTCATGTCAAAATTCCATGGTTGCTCATATTAAAAAAGTTAAAAGAAAACGGAATAATATCTCGAAGGAAAGATGTCCAAGAAAGCATAAAATGTTATAAGGTAGATCTTGTTCACTTGAAGGACAACTATCATGCATGTATTATGCCTATCATTTGTCCCAAAAAAGAAAACGAAAAACAAGAATAAAAAAGTAGAACAATCCTTCTCCTTTATATCATGGTAGTGAATCTTCCCTCATTGATCATCCTTCTATCTCATAAAGAAAAAACATAAAATTCCAAAGCAAGCATCCTAAGAAAGCTTCCCACATCGATCAGCTTTCTTATTCATGGAAAACTTCCCGCATTGACCAGGTTTACACTTTCTCTTCACCCAAAGTGGGAATATACCTAGGGAAACACACATATGGAGAACCTATGTTTCCACATATAAGTCACATCTACACCCCTTTGTCGTGTCAACATTAGGTTTGTAAGTCCACCTTTCCATATTTTCCACATGATCATGGGATTAACTAGATATCATTGGTTATGTGTTAACACGTGCTACGATTGCAAGTGCATTGCTTTAAGGAGATCATTTTCTTGTTTACCTCTAATCCATTTCGAATAATTGTTTCTTTGTGTGCTCCTCGCTATGATTACGTGTCATTTTTCTCGTTGGATCACCTATTATCAAGGTCACATTCATGCATTTCATTTCAAAATTCAAACCATGTCAGCTATATCCATATGTTTACTTGTTAAATATAACATCTATTAACATCATCCATATTTTCACACTTGTCTATTCATTTACCCATAACATCACAATTTTGTTCATCACATATTCCAAACACAATTTCCAATAAAATAATACTAACACATAAACTATCACATCCATATTTAATTAACATTCAACCATCTAATTACACCACATATGTAAATAAGTAAAAAAACATCCATATCATCATCACATCATCATAAATAACCATCTAAATCCATCATCAACATCATCAAAACCATAAGTACAACCATCATGTGTCAACACATCATAGTGAAAATCATATATATATATATATATATATATATATATATATATATATATATATATATATATATATTTATCATGAGTACAAAATACATCGATACATCATAGATAACATGCCTCTAAGGGTCATGTCTAAGTGTAGATACATCATCCCTATCCTTAAATTTTACATTGGACAATCTCAAGCCCTCCCTCTGGGGGAGGTGCTTTGGATCAATCCACGAGCCTCGTCACGTCCTACATGACTTGCCTCTCACAGGTGGCTGAGCCACGCTCACATTACTCCCGATGGTATTGTAATTCTTGCTACAACAACCCACTTGAGACCCAAGAAACAACCTAGGGTTAGTTAGGGAAAATTATGGAATAATTTTTTTTATTAAAAGAATCTACAACCAGGTTACGAGACAACAGTTGTCACTAACAGGTTCCGAACAATTCTAGTCTACTAGAACATAATTTTCTTTTATTAATAATTATTATAGGTCATAAGGTCAAAAATTTAGGGTTAGAAGTTTCAATTAGGTTTAGAGGAAAATTCCTCACCATACCCACTCTCTAATAGGATTAAAGTTTCAACTTGGTTTTTCTCACAGTTAACACATTCAAAATTTTCATAAACTTCTCCCATTGGATAGGAAATTTCCTCACCTTTCTAGTGATATAAAGAAGTCCTCCTAACTCCTTATATTTTTCAAGTTATGGGCTGACGGGCCTTGGGATGAAAATTTTCCCCAAGAGCGGGCTGTGGGCCTAGGGGTGAAAATTTGCCCAAAGGGGCGGGTTGGCGGGCTGCGGGGAGAATTTTGAAATATTTTTCCCACGCGGGAAAAAAATCATATTTGCGCCCGTGCTCCCATGGGTCCGCCCGGTCCACAAGAGACACATGGCACTCCCAAGGCAAGCGGGAAAAACAAGGAAAGGTGAGGCGACAAGAGACATTTTGCAAATTCTCCCGTGCGGTGAAAAGTCGATCTGCGCCCACACTCCCGTGAGTCCACAAAGGACATGTGGCATTTCCTAAGCCAACATAGGGAAGGCGGGGTGATAGGGAGAAAATTGACTTAAAGCCCCAAAGGTGCCTCCGCCGACACCTCGCGATGCCACGTGCAGCCCCGATTAGGTTTGGGCCGGCGGGAAAGGGGAAACTTGGAAATTTTTCCAAAAATTTTCTGAGACGTAAAATACAAAAAGGGACCCATTCCTCCACCGATGCCTCGTGACACCACGTGGCATCACCTAATTGGTTGCGGGGGCAGCGGGAAAATTTGGAAAATTTTCCCAAATTTTTCTGAAAGCCCTAAGTTGAAAAGGGGATCTGCCCATCTGCTGACACCTCATGATGCCACATGGCAGCCACTGATTGGCTGTGGGCTGACGGGGAGGTGGAGAAAATTTTGAAAATTTTCCCAAAAATTTTCCTAAGCCCCAAGGGAAAAAGTTTGAGCCACAGGCCCGCCAAAGAATTGTTTTCCCAAAATTTTAACGCCAAGTGAAGAAAAATTTAGAAGGCCATAACTTTTAATAGAGATCTCATTTTTGGGAAAATGAAGAATTTCTAAAAGTATCTCGATGTCCTCTTTGCATAGAGATCATTAATTTTAGATTTTGATAAAGTTTAAGGGGTCAATTTTAAGAAAACTACTTTGCAGGATTATATAGTGATAGGTGGTAAATTTTAACTTGCTTAGATCCGTTCAATTTGATCTTTCTCCTCTCTCATCATTTCAAATAGACATGGAGGATTTTTCTAGGATGGAAAACCATATTTGATTGGTTTGATTGAGTTGCAAATCAATTTTACAACTTTTAACAACAAAAGGGACTGCAAATGGATTGAGCCCGATTTTACAAGGTCTGAAAGATTTCCTTAAGTGTTTTAGCCCAAATTGAATTCATTTACATCATAGCATGTTCAATTTTAATGTTTCATTTTTATTTCTTGAATTGTAGGTTCAAACTGTTCATTTTAGATAAATTATTTGCCATGATGAAATACAAAACAAAGATCAATTTCTAAAGGATTTATTTATCATTTTTCACCTTCCAAGTATGGAGATTCATTTCCATTCTAGTCTAATACATTTAAGTGATTTAATCAACTCATTTAAGAGCCAAATACAAATTCGATTTCTAATTTTTAATGTATTTCAAAATACAGAATATTACCATTCCTTCATATGTGTTTCTCTCTTTCAAATTTTCCAAACAGAGGTTTCAAATCACAAATTGATGATCAATTTCAATGCAACAATGCAAATTGAAGAAAATTATTGCAATCCTTTATTGCTTTTAAAAAAATAATATAACTTTACAACTTTCATTCCTTGAATGCAAATATGATTTCCAATTTCTTTCTTTCGGATGATCAATAGAGTATATCTCTTTCACAACTTGGAATACATAACTTTCATAGCTTAAAACAAAGTATCTTTCCATTACAAATGATATACAGATCATCCACTTCAAAGTGGGAAAGGTTACAATGAGATTTCATTTCACATGGAACTGTCAAACTATCTTTCTCCTCTGCTCCAGAACAACAACATAAATTTCTCCTTTTGGATTACAACAAAGGCAAGGAAAAGGCAACGCTCTCCACCCAACCAAGACATCCAATGAAGAGGAGAAGCCATCCTTCTTCATTGGTCCCTAATCCCTAACCATAATGCAATAAAATATGTGATTCAACCCATGGCAACAAGGCTTCCACAACACACATGCAACATTTTCACATTTTAAAAACAGTTCAAAACATAATGTTGTTTACAACTACATTAAAACATACAAAAAATACTAAGGCTTCATCAAGCAAGCCAAAGGAGAAAGGAACTATGGGGAAGTTGCTTATGCCTCCCAGTAGGGAATTGGGTATCCACACTCAACAAACCGCCAATATAAATCATCTCACATATCCTTATGCCCCCAAAAATTTCCTTATGCCCCCACAAAGTAAGAAATGCAATGCCATTTCTTTTCCAAGGTAGAAACCCAATCCCAACTCCCTCCACAAGAATTCTGATGCCACTAACATTCCCTTATGCCCCCAACAAGGATTCCCCATAGCCTTCTCTTACACCATTCCTAGGTAATCTACCCAAGCAACCCACAAACATGCTAAAACATTCACACAATAACATGTACATTCATAAAGAAAAGAGTATTTCAAGAGCTAAGCTCTTACCTCTCCATGAAGGAGTTGTCTAAGTTCCAAAAAAAAAACAAGCTTTCCAATGCCAAAATACGGTAAAATCCACAACCAACAAGCATTCAAAGGTCTCCGATCTCCTTCCAAAAGCAAGAGCTCCACACAACAAAATTTCACCCAAAAGGAAGTATGCAAAATGTTCAACAACCCAAAACAAAGCAAGGAGTTCTAAGTTTATACAAGAGGGGAGAGAAGAGAGATGAGGTGGATCCATGTAGGATGCCACATCACACATCCTCAACTCCAACACAAAAGTCAAATTCATTCTTCAATGCACAATAAAGAGGTGGGTGAATAATATGACAATAAACTTACACACTCCAAAAACCCACACCCCATAAGGACTGAATTTAATAAAATGTAAGAAGAGTGCAATTAAAACTTACAATTAGTCATATCAAAATGCATAAAGAAAGTCTAAATTCAACCCTCCAACCATAGGTATGGTTGGTAAATAAAATTAAGAGGTATGGGACAAGTTTTACTTGTCCCATAAGCCTCCAAAATCAACCTCCAAGGAAAAATTCGAATTTCCAAGAAGGTGGAGTGTTTCACACTTAGAAGTAAACTTACACATCACTTACAAGGTCACTTACACATACTTACAACATTTAATACAAAATCCAACCACTTCACTAATTACTTTCTTATGACATATTGATTTGTTTACTTTAACAACATGATTATTCACAACATTAACACAACATTTAATAACTAAAGAAAAAGGGTAAAAGCACCACAAAATAAACACATGCAAACATTGATAAAAGAAACCACATTAATAAATACATAAAGCCCCTTGGTCACATTCAAAGGTAATCCCCCCCATGGGAATCCCTAACAAAAAATAACACACACACATACACAAAACATGTTGCCATGGTGACCTTGTTGAATTCATCTAGAATTCCAATGTGGTTGGTCTCCAATCCCCGATGTTTGTTGTGATAGTTTAACTTTGAAAAACACAAATACCTCCTTCGGCCTCGTGGCCATATCAAAACATCTAACATGATATAAATATAATCACAAAATCATCTATACATATGAATCACAACAACATCAAGGCAATCAACAATATCACTTACAATTTATATCAACAACTATGTAATCATCATATAATGTCCATTTTCTAGGTCTACTCACAATATCCAAAAATCACATGTCCGAACAACATTCATAATATATCCATGTCAAATAGTATATCATCATCCACATATGAAGTGTCTCTAATAATCATCGTGCATCATAACTAAATCAAGATCAACAATAATCCATGGTACAACATTAAACATCATACTAAATCAAAACCATAATAATGTCCATAATGTAATCAACAGTGTCAAGATCAAGATCGTATCAAAAGGTGTCAAAGGGAAGTGGGCACTACATGTATAGTGCCACCTCCTTTGGCTCGCCAAACCACTAGATACTATGTATATCTTAATGTCTGTGGCAGCTTGTGCATCACAATCCTCTCATATTATCTAGCCTCCATTGATAGTGAAGTGTATAAACTCAAGGGCACAATACTTGGAGGATCCATTTGTACATCTCCTGTGATACGCTTAGTGTACCACTGTTTGAATTTGTTGCGAGGATCGGTGTGAGATCTCCAAATCATGTTATGTAGGCCTCTCACTTCCTCTTATACCAATCCCTCTACTCCATCATTTCATCTCTCTCTCAGTAAAGATCTAGGACCTCCTATCTCGTTACCTCTCACTCTTAGTGAGCGGTATCTCTCTCAAGCAAGCTAAAACTCAATCTATGGGAAGTTGTGCTACCTCTCCAATCTCCTCTTCATCATCACCCTCACCTTAGGAGGTACCTCCTCATCCATTGGCACTTCCTCCTCCTTATCTCCACCCTTGGCTCCCTCAGCCACCATCCGTGTTTCCCATGTGGTCATCATCCACTCTTTAAATCCTACACGGAATCCCACATCATCATCCTCATCCCATGCATTGTTTCCTCTTCTAATGGGTTCTGCCATCTTAAGAATCGGAAGATCTCTATCTCCCTCATCTCGTGTGTACGCAATAGGATCTCTAGGAATTGTATGGACCACTCCAAAATGTCTCTAAACCCTATCAAACCGAACAACCTCTACCATATTAAGCCTCCACCTTTTTATCCATCTAGTCAATCTCATCCCCATCAACTCTATATCTATACCGGGCCATGCAGGAAAATCACGGTATGGCTGCCACCTCACCTAATCGGTCTCTAACTTAGCCAATCTATCTCCATACCATGTTGTGTCTCTCTCCCTCCTTTTGTCGTGAGCCCGATAGGCTCGCCATCTCAAAAAACTAACTATCAGGTTCAATGTGGTCACATATAACCCATGATAACCACGGTGGTTTGATCACTGCTATACACTCGTAAGCCCAACAATGTACAAGGAATCCTACGTCCAATCTGTCCTCCTCCCCTCCGTATATGTAAACAAATTGTGATATATATACGCCAAAAGAATAGTACCAAAAGAGAATATTGCCACTGTGATCTACAATATCAGCCAAAACCCCTTCCAGGTGTCCATGGAACCTCACACCCCCGAATACGGTAGTGCATAGCAAGATATGGCCATCATTAGTAAGAAAATCAATCAGCTCCTTATATCCTCGTGATCTTTACTCATCTCATAAGAGAATGCCCCTAAAGAAAATGTGATATGCAAGGCATCAACTCCAAATAGTCACGTCAATACCTCCAATCTAGCATTCAATGTAATAGGAACCAATTTCTCTCCAATCATGTTTAAATCAAACCAGCCAACTAAAGGAAGGTTGAGTGTACATGAATGTACATGTCTATGTATACATATGTATAGGTATGTGTATGAATTCTAGTAGGTGTCACATCACATTCAATTACTAACCAACAAATTCAAGAGTATAGAGAATTTTTATCTCTCTTTTGTGGTACACACACAGTGTGTATATGGAAAACAACACTACCATATGATAATACAACGATCGAGGTATGCGAGACTAATACATATACATATGTATACTCATACATACACATACATATGTATGTATCGGATATGCATATGCATGTATAAACATACATATATAAATACATATATATATGTATGTACATGTATATGTATTCATATGTATAGGTACGTGTATGAATTTAAGTAGGTGTCACGTCACATTTATTGACTCATTAGAAAAGTCAAGAGTATAGAAATTTTTATCTCTCTTATGTGGTATACACACATGTGTGTATATGACAAACAACGCTACCATATGATAATATAGAGGTCCAAGTATATGAGACAAATGTATATGTATACTCATACATATACAAATATAGAAATATATCTATGTACATGTAAGTATGTGCATATGTATATGTATGTATAGATATATATGTATGTACATATAATACTCCAAGTCTGTTCCCTTACGATTCTTGATCTTTGGAAGTCGATACTAATCAAGGATTCCAACTAAGGAGGTTAAAAATACCTTGCAATTATTGTTGTACTCATTAATCAATCAAGGTGTTGTACATTGCAGCTCCAAAACATGTTTTGATGTTGGTGAATGTATGCATACAACAGTGAGTGGGTGTGCAATCTTATTGCTGTAAGAGAATTGTATGATTCAATTTCTTGTTAATGAAAGCAATCTCTAATGTGATTTTGGTTTTCATAACCTCCTAGGTGTAACTATAAAGGAGTGTGCATTATGTTGATTGAATAGCTATGAGTATTGTTCTAAAGCCTTTAGATTTGAGTGAGTGTGCTAAAAGGGCAAGACACTAATTGAATAACTCTCTCGTCTTTATTCTGATTATGTATACCCCAGTAAACTAGGGTTTTGAGGAAACAAAATCGACTATCTCAAGTTTTAACTAATGAAAAATTCCGAGTCTTTGAAGTAATCATCGTTGGGTGTTCACGAAGATATTGCAAGAGAATCAAGTTTATTCATTTCCATTCAAGAGAGATCTTTGTGACAGTGTAGTGTGTCATAGTCATGCCAGCGAAAGAACTGTGTTTCTTGCAAAATAAATTTATTTGCTGAAATTGGGGGACCCTACAACTATTAATATATCTTAAGGAAGACAAGGAGAGAGTTATAAGTCTCTTATACATATACATATTTAAACCTAGACCATTGTATTATACATATACATTTTACTCGTTTCAGGCTTAAATCGAGAGTCATATTCATACACATACTTGCTTGAATTCATACACATACAGAGTGATAAATAGAACCCTTGTCATCAAAACACGGATCTAAAATAAATATTCAAGTGAATGAAATTGCTCATGCTATGCAATTTTTGGATTTTAAAATTGTTCACAAATAGACATTTTTATGAAACCCCTCCATGAAACCTTGTCACATATTTCCGAAAAGAGAGATCATAGAATGAACAGCTTTTATGAAACCCCAACATACGAATATAGCAGATAACAAAATAGGGAAAAAAATAGATAAGAGAACATAATAGGTTTACAAGGCGTCGCTGAAATGCCAAAAATTAAAAATGCCATAAATTTAGATAACGTGTTTATCTAAAGATATAAGTTTTAGATAAATTAGATAAGGTGCTTTCAATATTTTTAGACCTTAAACCCTGAAAAAACAAAACTTGAATGAAATTCCATAAACTTGAAGAAAAATAAATGAATGATGTGTGCACTAACTTAACCGATTTGGGAAGTTGGAGCCGACTGGGAACACAATACCCTAAGCTTTTGCAAGAGATCCCAATCAATGGAGGAGCTTCTGCGTAGAGAGGGGAGACGAAAATGATAGGAATATTTCACAAATGTGGGAGGTAAGGGGCATAAAAAGTATTGAAATGATTACTAATAGGACTTGAGAAGGTGGAAACATCCTCTGCCTTAGGTTGGTGTGCTCAACGTGTCGGCTCATGATATAAATTGGGTCACTTTCCCGGTAGAGAATTTCAGTGGTGACATTTTACTCTAGGTGACATGTTGCCACATTGATAGGCGGCGGTTTGGAAACGTTTATTTTATATACATGGTGTATGTGCATGGGAACCATGTGATATACATGGGGTCATGTGATCTTATTACGAGGATAGCCTCATACTCCCGCAAAATGAGCAAAAATAATAGTTGTGAAGGGTGCCCCAAGCTGATCTCTCTCGATTAAAATTTTGGGTTTCCACACATGTAGATGGGAGTGCCCTTTCCGACGAGTTTGATTGACATGATAATTTTGTAATAGCTTTTAATACTAGTAAATTCACATGAGTTGCAATCAACGCTTGGTGAGGTTAGATTGTAAATTTATTATGGAGGGAATTGAGTGTGACAATGTATTTGATATTTAATTATGCATTCATGTTGTTTCACTAAATTAATTAATTCAAAACACTTGATCAGCAAAAAGCAATGCTTTAGAAAATAGATATGCAAGATAACTCACACTATTTCACCAAATATATTAATTTTGAATACTCTTGCAACTATAAATATCTAAAATCTAGCAAACAACAAATATACAAAATCCGACAACTTTGTAAACATTGGATCTGGGTGGAATTTGATACTTTCTAGCATGAGCATCTTGAAAGGAGAATGCCTACCGGTGAAATTATAATTAATCTACACTTGAGTTGGTAGACTGTGGAGTACTAAAAATATGTTATAAAAATAAATAGAGTACAATTTTGTCAAAATTTGTCAACACCCCCTCCCAACAACCTTTACAGTGACTACAGTTGTCATAGCCAAAAATTTTGGCCCTCAGCGCACATTTTCCCCGCATTTTCACTCATGTGCGGGGCCTTGAGGCAATATCTCTCTATTGCTGATGTTACCTTATAATTACTTGTTATAAAAGTGACCATTTATTATGCCAAAGATGTCTTTACAATTGGGTTGAGCCCTCCTCTCTCGACACGGACAAGATGTGGGCAACTAGGATATTAGCGTACATTGTCAACATAATCATATTTTAATTTGAACGAATAGATATTCTACCTGTCCATGAGGTCTACAAGAGATGGCATCTTCTTAGTGCATCGTTGGCTGGGCCGTCCGGACTCCCATGGGATTGGTGCTGCAAAAGGTTGAATGTCCTCCTTGTTTATGCAATTCGGACTACCAATGAACTAGTCACTAACGGTGAAAGCCGATAGTTTTTGTTTGTTTAGATTCCTTCGCTCATTACAATCATGTTTTTCCTCGGTGTTCGATTGAAGTTTTTAATCTGTTGTATATGGTGGTGAATTGGTTTTGTATTTCTAGTTGTAGATTTAGGTACCCATTTGGGTGGACTACGGACCCAATTTGGTAGTTTTCCACTTGGAGGTTATTTCAAATTTGGGCCCGAGTAATTATCCATGATAATATAATTCTACCCATAGCCTTAGGATTTCCACCAAAATCCCATATTAATGGGATATAAAATATAATAATAGCCTATGAAATAGGCTTTAGCCCCAACTATTTAGGGATTAATATTAATCCTAACATATAATTCTATCATTGATTACTCATATTAGTCCTCATTCTCTACTTAAAAGTATGCTTTAAATATTAAAATAATAAATAGTTATTTTAAATTAAATTAAACATTTCATAAAATCTTATTTATTTAATTTAATTGAATGAAGTATTTTATTTCTTATGGGAGATAGAAATTTCACAACTCTCCCCATTCGATATATAAATAAATTTATTTCAAGAAAACAATTATAATTAACATCCATTTATTACGTTGAAGGCATTGTTTGTTGTGGGAAATCCTGGGGCTTCGATAAGGCAGATGAAAACAACAGCTTTAGATTTAGTTGTCCATGGATGTCAATGAAAGTGTTTTAAATCATTCATCTCCTCCATGCGCATTGCGGGTGTCTAGCAACACCAATTATTCGATCAAGTTCATACAACTCGCGATCTCCCCATTGTAAACAATTTTTCAACAATATTTTTGTGGTTATATGGAATTCCAAAAAAAAAAATTGTGGCATTGGAAGTGTAGATAATCCACGTTTTGATATATTGTTGTAGTTTTCCCACAATTCATTATACCATGGATGGTCCACAATTTATAAAATTTATAGCTAACCTCCATTTTTAAAATTGTACATTGTCCACATTTGGCACAATATTTGTACCTTTTCTACAATTTTATTTTTGTTAGTATTCCCCAATTTTCACTAAAATGTAGGTTTTCTATAGATTCAATCTTTGTAGAAATTCCACAATTTAAAATTTTGTATCTTTCATCAACATTATATTTGTGGAATTTTCAACATTTTTTTGCTACAATTGTCCTTACCACATTAAACTTGTAGGTGGAAGCTACAATTTGATTGCCACAATAATTAATTGTGAAATTACCTTTTAAAAAAATGTAGAAAAGTTATTATCAAAACCCAATTTCAAATTTATTTAAATAATTCTTTATGTAGATTGTCTACATTTAAATCACACACAAATATACAATTTTATTTTAAAATTTGTATTTTTTTTCATTTTTTATTTATTGAAAAAATATATTATAAAAAAATGTTTACTATTCGTATTGTATTATCTAAATAAAACTATTTAACAATCTAAATAATTTTTTCCTCTATGAATGTACTCATTTTTAATTTCAAATAAATATTTAACTACAAACTAAAATAATTATTTAAAATATAAAAAATAATAACATAACAACTTGAAAGAGATCATATCTGGAGAGAAAATGTGTTCTCTTTATTATAGAAAGTGTACACATCGTTATATTTCCAAAATTGCCTCAATAAATATTGTCAAATAAACGTAACATTTAAATAATTCCATATTGTTATTGTCTTTCAAACCTTACAAAACTTTAATAAATAAGAAATTTACTACAATAACTATCGTTATTCAAATCATGTCAAAGGATTTTGTTCATTTGTTGCTACTGCATGACCATCTTCATCGTTTTCTATACCAATAGTTATATCATCTCCTTCAAAAGTATCATCTTCTCCCAAGCATGGTTGTGATGGTTCCTGTATTCAGAAAATGAAAGAATTAATAATGTAAGAAATGTATGGTCATAAAATAAAATATTTTATCTAATACTAAATATGTCTATGCAAAAAGTAGTTCTTATAAAACATTACCGAATCTGACGTATCACTATTTTCATTTGATTTATTAATTTTTCCATCTTTTCATTCCTCATCTTTATAAAACCCTCTTTTCCAGCAAATTTGATTTCTTCTTCAGTAGGAAGTCTTTGATAGCGGCTCCACTTCATGAAAAAAATAATAAATGTCATCCACATTATAAACTAAATAAAATATCAAGATAAATTGAAAAATTAGAAATACTCACCACTGTAGCTTTTAAAGCTCGAACACCACCTCTTCCCAATTTGTGCATGTACCCATGTGCTTGAATTCGATCTCTAGTAACATATTTTAAATGTTCATATTTTTATCCTTTCTACCACGCTTTGTCTCTTTCTTTAAAACATTCCATGTTTCTTTTCCAACATATGGCTCGGGGGTGTCTTTCCATCCTTCTTTAAGACCTTTTTGAAATATCCCCTTTTGTTATGAAGTTGATTGCATGCCATTGACTTCATCCACCTCTTATCAAAACAATGACCATATTCTGTAGCCATAAATTCTTCTAGTTCTTGCTTTTTGTCCTTCGATTGTTGGGGCCAAGGCTTGTCAATTGTTGGTCCAAATAACCTCATTGTATAATCATACAATGTTTGATAAAATTCTATCCCACCCTCCACATGTAGGACCTCTCCTTTACTATCCACATAAAGTGTTGCTTTCTTTCTCCCTGTGGACTCTACCTTTTGTACATTTAATGTTTTATCATGGATTGAAGAATTAAGAGAGAGGGTGTTGTTTGTTGTAATATAATTAGATGGATGATCACAATTGGTATTATGAGATCTTCTTATAGTAGAAGATGTGTTGTTTGAAGGGATTTTTGAATGCCCATCGTTGATTTCATCATTGGTTGATGAAGGATTTGTTACACTATTCATGTTATCATTGATTCCATGGGTATCTGTGATACTATTTGATTTGACTATTGTTTTGTTCAGGAGGACAATTGAGAATTCCTTTTGGAAAAGAAAATCCAATGTTAAGTCTATGGTCACGCTCTCTCAGTTCTAGCTCTTTTTCTTGAAGTTCTAACTTTTTTGTTGGATTTCTAACATTGCCCTTTGGGATGCAATTTTTCTTTCCTCCATTTGAAGAATTCTTTCTTCATGATCAAGGTCAATGTTTATTGAAACCTGTGGAATAAAAAAATTACGTTTACAATATATTGAATTTAAATATACATGACTATTATAACCAACAACAACATTAAAAAATAAGTTAGTGAAATCTAAGAATGTAAGAAATAAATAATAAAATGCATATAATTATTCAATTGTATATAAAATTCAAGAGGAAGAGAGTACAAATGATTACCTGGTTTTGTATCATATTTGAGATAGAAGGAAAAATATAGGTAAAAGATGAATTTAGTTTCTAAAATTTGTACCTGCAACATAATCCATAAATCTTATGCGTGAGTATGTGAAAATTTAAAATATAGGGTTCAAAATTTTCTAAAAGCAAAAAATTATTAAAAATCGGAACATTATTTATCTTAACTATTAAAATCTAAAAAAGCTTAGATAATAAAGTAAATAAGAATTTTATTTAAATACAAAATTTTAAATAAAAATAATAATTTTATAAAATTATTCAAATACATGCACATAATTATAAATCTAATATTTACTAACATTATTTTGGATTAATAAAAATTAATATCTACTAATATTATTTTACAAATTGGTAATGAACCATTCAATATTAATATTACTCGGAAAAAACAATATTCAACATAATTTTTAACTAAATATATAAGTAAGTAATAACTATTAAAAATAAGTAATAATTTAAATATCATATAATTTTAGAATAAATCTATAAATATTTATTAAAACAAATAATTAATAATAGTTAATGCGTGACAAACAATAATTAATAACTTTAAACTACTTAAAATTAAACATGCAGTTTTAATTTTATCATACAATAATTAATAACTTCAAACTACTAAGAATTAAACATGCAGTTTTAATTTATCTCGCTAAAAATACATGCAGTTTTAATTTATCTCGCTAAAAATACATGCAGTATCTTAGTTTGCTTCAAATCTATTAATAATTAATTTCTAACCTTTTACATTACATGCAGTTTCATCTCATATCTATAAATATTTAATTTTTATATTCAAGTGTTTGCGATTTTTCGAGCTTCCGGATTGAAGACCAAGCAAAATAAACAGGTATTTTTTTATAGAATAAACCAGATGTACAGTTTATGTTTGTAAATTTTATACCCTACCTATTGAATTTTAAATATCTCTACAAGCAAGCTTGAATTGTATTTTTCTAGATATGGGGTATTTGCAAAGGTTGTGGCGCTGACTTTAGAACCACAAGTCTGCACTCATTAAAATAATTGCAGATATATTTCTTTTAAAACTGGCCTTGTTTACATAGATTTCTAGCTTTTAAAACTTACCTTGTTTACGCGCCATCAATTTATCAAAACTGACCTTGTAATTTTTTATTGGCAATTGATTTAATAAAAACATTATAAACTTTGCCTACATTTCAATCCTACAGGATCTCATTTATTCTGTAGATTAATGTTATTTGCACCCTTTTATTTCCAGCAAATCTCTTTTCAGTATTTCCCTCCAAATTATGTACAGACGTATAACTACTTTGCTGCACTATTGATATAAATTAAGAAGGCAAGAAATATTTTCATATTTTAAATATCCAAAGCTAAATACATGGCTAAAAAAAAATAAAAAAGTTGAATCGACCTTTAAATTTAAAGAAGTAGTTGTTGCAGAATTAGCTAAGGTAGGAGAGGCTGACCGAAAGTAGAGGCCACCAAGATGTTGGGGAGATCGAGTTTGTGTTTTTCAATCTTACACATATTAATACCCACTACATTGTTATTTTTTAACAACTGTATCATCTCCTTTCTTCCCGCACATATTACTAGCCATCTAAATCAGCATGTTGATTTTCAATGCTAAAAACCCAATTGTAGTAATTACCGAAATCAACTTATAAAATTGCCTAAACCTAATTTCTAGAGTAATTACGAACTGTGTATAGCAAAATCTTATCTTCATATGTTAACCCATGTTATTGTAAAATATCTCATGTGTATGGTACAATATTTTACTGCTCTCTTTTAACGAGTTCAGTATAGCTCTGCTAATTGTAATTACATCTTTGTAAAAAATCTCATGTCCATTTTGTTGTTTTTTTTTTGCCCTCTTTCAACCTATTGAACTATAAGTTATATTTGTGATAGCGAGTAGTGTATATCTACCCAAATGTCAGTGCTTTACTTGTCAGATATGATGAAAGTATTTATATTTGTGGGAGTATTATCACTACTAATTACCAGTTGTAGCTATTACCGAAATCAATTGATAAAATTAGCACAACTTAAATGGAGACAGTTATAAACCACAACCCCATTCTCCCTAGTTTTGTCTTTTGCGATCACAAAATATGAGCTTGATTAATATTATGTTGCAAAAAAAATTTCTTAGAGTTATGATTGTTAAGCTAATTAAAATCATAATTTATCTTGGTTCTTTTTAAAGATTAATATTACCTAACTGTAACATTGTTATAATAATAACAAATCGTGTTATTTATTTTCTATTTTAATTGATTAGAATGTTCATTAAAAATTTTGGAACCTTTTCCCGTGATCTCAACTAGAGAATATATATGATAGATTATCCATGTTCATGCAAAGTAATAGAAAAATTACTACTACTTAGCAGTAAACTTAAGAGTTGAATATTTTTAATTTACCAGGATTTTTTAACCTTAAACTGTGCAGTGTTCCTTATTGTACAAGAAATTTCTAAATTCCTGAGACATAATGTGCATCGACTCAGGATGGATCACAAAATTTTTGACACGCTAAAGAATTCTATTTTATTTTATCAAATCTAGTGGCCATTAGAAGTTGGGAGCCTGTATTGGAAAGAACTTGGGCTTCCAAGTTGAAAGGCATTTTATGAAGGAAAGTCGAGTTTTTTTGGCTTGGTAAGGACTAAAAAGAGCAGCCAAGTATCAATAGTTTTAGATCCCACTAGAAAAATTATATAACCCCTCAAATAAAGAATAAGAGAAAAATAATCCATTAAAAGTTTAGGGCACAGATCATTGGATTTTCTAAAAATTATCAATGCTTACAGAAAAATAGTTTAGCAAAATAGTTGTGTACATAATGTTGAATAAGAGCTGTAAAAAACATTAATCCTTACCTTCAACAAAAAAGTCCGAGTCTAGAAACCTTCTCCCTTCTCCTACTTCTGCAAATTTCTGCAACATAAGTGAATACGAGTTTCAAATGTATTTGAAATGCTTTTTTTAGGTTTACACCATAAATCATGGAAAATATTGTGGAAGATGGACACGGGAAAGACTACTAAAAGTTGAATCCCATAAATTATGGATAGACTCGAGTTGGACAAGATAGATACTAAAACTAAACTTACAGTTGTCATTAAGTAATAACTAATATTTATAAATACTAGTTTTAGTGATCATGAATCAAACAAATAATATTAATGTTGAGAAAAGTATGCTCAATAATATAAATAATAAATAATTAAATATTTATAATAATTTATTATAAAATAAAAATTGAAATATATAAGATTTTATGTTTATGGATTTTTTCAATGATAGTTTTTACTAATAAATAATGATAGTGGTTTAGTATTAATGGTATTAGTTATATTTTTATTTTTATAATAATGATTATACCTTAAGGATGTTTTAAATGATTAAAGTATAAATGTTATAAAAACCACAAACTTAAGTCATAAAATTATTTTTCTACATTTTATATACATATTTTATGTGGAATTATCTTTAATATTTTCATAAATTTCTAAAGAAATTAAATTTTAATTGTGTTGGCTTCTTATTAACAAATAATTAAACCATTAAATTTGGCATTAATTCTATAGAGTTATATTTTATTAATGTTATATACAAATTATTTATATATTTATAAAATTATGCATTTATAATAGTGAAATAGTATTAAATACTAAGAGTTATCATTTTTAGTCTTTATAATTAATATATAATTATTTGAAATTTTGTAGATTATAAAATGCCTACTAGTTCCAATGATAGTGATTCTAGTGGTGGTCCTCAACCCTACACTAGTGATTGGTATGAGCAAAGTATATATTGTGAATGCTTCAAATGTAAAGGACGCGTAGAAGATGGAGACGTTCTATAGTTATTTCTCACTTGAAATTAAATGGTCATATGGAGCCTACTGACATGGTATGTATGGAAATTTTATTTTACTTGTCTTGTTTCCAGTTATGTGGTATTATTTACTTTCACCTTCTCCTTGCCAAATTATTTAGTAATATAAAATATTTTTGTAGGTTCCCAATGTTATTCCACCTAGTACAACTAATACACATGTGGAAAACATAAACGATAACGACATAATGAATGATGAAGTTCCAAACATGGATCCATCTATTGATGGTTTTCTTCATGACATTTTCACTAAAAAGGACTCTGAATTGAATGAAATGGCAAGGAAAATGTTGTATGAAAATGCAGATATATCTGTATTATCAACAATATTTTTGTTATTGAACATAAAGGCTATATTTGGGTGGTCAGACACTAGCTTTACTGCTTTGTTGAGGTATGAAAATTTAATAACTAAAAATTACGTTTCTCGAAATTTCCCTATATAGACAATGTTAATCATGTTTTATGATGATTTCATACATAAAATTTTCATATTATTTGATTCAAATTGATTCGTGTGTTCTTTTCATGTAGAGTTCTTTATGCCAAGGTTCTTCCGAAGGGTAATCATCTTCCTCAATCCTACAAGGAAGTGAAACACTCTTTAAAAAATATAGGATTGAACTATAATGTTTACCATGCATGTCCTAATGATTGTATGTTATACTATGGTGAGAAAGAATCATTACAAGAATGTGATGTATGTCATACTAGTAGATATGAGCATCAAGGTGTTGTTGAGTCAAAAACATTTCCTCGGAAAGTTCTTCGCCATTTTCCTTTAATTCCTCAACTCAAGCAAATGTTTAAATGTAAAGAATTAGCAAAGTTCATGGGTTGGCATTTTGAGAATAGAAGCAATGATGGAACCTTACGAATAGTAGGGGATGGCAAGGCATGGAAAGAAATTGATGAGAAATGGCCAGATTTTTCACGTGAGAAACGAAATGCTAGAATTTCAATAGCTATGGATGGGATTAATCCATTCTCAATTCAATCATCGGGATGGTCTACATGGCCAGTAGTTGCAATCCTCAATAATATCCCACCATGGATGGCGATAAAGAAGGAACATATAATGTTGACTCTAATTATTCCAGGTGATTAACCTTCCTAACTTATATCTTTGATTTCTTTAATGTCATATGAAATATAAAATTTATAAAAATATCTAATTATTTTTAACTTATTTATGGTTATAGGAAAGTATCAAGTACGTAATATGGATGTATATTTGAGACCCCTCATTGATGAGCTTAAACAATTATGGGTGGGATTTGAAATGCATGACATATCAAGGCCTATTGGGAGGAGAGATTTCTTCTTTCGAGGCATGATGTGTTGGACCATTCATGATGCCCCAGGGTTATCTTTATGTTGTGGTTAGTGGATATATAATATATTTTTGAGATTTAATATTGTGAATAGTTTTATAATTGTTGAAAATACTTGAAATATTATATTGACATAATTGTATAACATGACTACAGGTATTCAAACAAAAGGGAAAGTTGGGTGTCCATCATGTGGATTTCAAACAATTGTGAGACACTCAAAACACTTAAAGAAGGATATATACTATGAATATAGACAATTCTTGCCTATTAATCATCCATACAGAGTAAGAAAACGAAATGATTTTAACACGAAACCAGTAAGAGAACCTATTCCAAAGGTTTTGACTCCAAATGACTGGTATATTGCTTATCATGATGGTGGAGGTGAGGAAAATATATATATATATTTTTTGATACTTTCAAAACTAATATTGATTATAACACTAATTTATAATTGTTTTCTTTGTGTGAAGAACAACTACCCCAGGATGAAAAGGTACTCAATATTTTATGAACTTGAGTATTATAGGAGTATGCCCATTGTACACCTACTTGATGTTATGCACATTGGATGCAATGTATCGAGATCACTATGGAATCTTATCATTGGAAAAAAGGAAGATGGAATACGGTTGAGGAAAGACCTTGAAGTGAGTAAAGTCATGCGTCCTTTATGGCCAAATCCTGATGATAACACATTCCCCCCTTCTCCTTGGAGATTGAGCACTGAGGAGAAAAATCATATCAATGAAGCCATAAAGAAAATAAGGTTCCCTACAGGTTATGGTGCCACAATCAAGAATTGTTTCTCTAGAGCGAAAAATGAGGATCTTATAGGACTAAAAACACATGATTGGCACAACCTGATTAAGGTGAGGTTTATATTTAAAGTAAAAATGCTATTATGTTCTTCAAATTTAATTGAGATAATTAATTTATATATCTAGATAACAAATGTACACTTCTTTGTGACAGGTTATACTTCCCATTGTTATTCCAAGAACCTTTGATCGAAATATAACCAATGTTATATATTTCTTATCAAAATATATCAGGTAAGCATAAAATATTTAGTTCTATCTAATATATCTTTTTATATACAATTATAAATTATTTATAACTCAAAATTAATGTTAGTTAAACATTATATTTCAGGTTTCTGTCCTCAAAAGAGATTAAAATGGAAGACCTTATATATTGGAAGGAGAAAGCACCTATATTAATGTGTACACTTCAAAAGTATCTTCCTACTGTATATTTTGATCCACAAGTCCATTATCTCATACACCTTGTTAATGAGATAGAATATTGTGGTCCAGTCGCATCAAGATCAATGTGGCTTGTTGAGCGTTTAATGAAGGTAATGAAGCATTTTGTGTGACAAAAGGCTCGACCAGAGGGTTCTATTGCAGAGGGTTACATCACATTCAAAGCAATGGTGAATGTCAGTTCTAATTACTTACCAGATTTTCATTCTAGTATGCAAAGCATTCGGGGTTCTTCTCAACCAGATATACTAACAAGTGAAGTACTACAAGGAAAAGGGAGGTTAAGAAAAGTGCGAGGTATGCATCATGGTTTATAAAATATTTAGTGGTTATATAGTTTATCCTTTATATATCCTTATATTAATTTTAATAATTTAATAAATTTCACTTACAGATGGAAATGAGTATGAGAAAATACACCTCTATGTTGCTCATCATGTAAAATGCATGGATAAATGGATAGATCTATACAAATCAAAGAAGGAAGAAGCTGACACAATTGCATATAGAAGAGCATCTAGAAGGATTGGATCCATGAGTCGAGTCCCACAGTTACCTGAAAATCATAAAAATACATGGCCAAGATAAATGCCCATGGGATTGGTTGAGAGATAATATTATTCAAGAAAGTAAAAGAGATCCTCTTAATATATCAAGGGAAGAACTAGAAATAGTAAATGGAATAAATCTAGGGAAGGTATGTGCATGCTTATATTTTATTTCCTTTTTAAATTCTATTCAAATAAAAATGTATTTTAATCAAGGTTTAGGAATAAGTTATTAACATTGTAGTGTAAATATTTTATTTTTCTAGGTGAGACATTACAAATCAATGTGGGCATATGGTAAGCACTTTCGAATTGAGAAGATGGATAAGCTTAGGCGTACATTTGATTGTGGTATATCAGCATATTTTGATGTGGTGGATTCTAGTGAAATTGAAACAAAGATGAAGTACTATGGAATTTTGGAGGACATTATGGAACTTGACTTTAGGACCTTTAGGAAGGTTATATTTCTAGTAAAGTGGTTTTCATTGATTGAGAAAGGAAATAATAAAACAATTTATATGCATAGAAATGGTTTTCCTATGATTAAAACATCAGATTTTATGCACACAAATGAGCCATATGTATTCCCAGAGCAATGTGAACAAATTTTTATCATCCAAGATATGCAAAATCAAAATTGGTCTTTTGTCATAGAGCACAATCCAAGGTGGAATCGTCATGCATCATTTTTAAACAAAAATAATGTTGATAATGCATATGAGGATGGAACACATAGTACTGAGGAAGTTGAAATAGTGGACGATATAGGAGAACATGTGCAGAACAAGAATTAGAACATGTTGAGAACACATATGAAGATATACAAGAAGAAGAAGGTCAAGAAGAGTGTGATGGAGAACAAAATGGGGAGACAGAAAGCATAGGTGATGAATATGATCCAACAATTTATGATAATCTTGTGGATGATGATATCATGGATGAGAGAGAAGACTCTGGGATAAATTTGTTTATTGATTTAGGAGAATTTGATGTTAGTTCAGAGCAATATCAAGAGTTGGCTCAAGATGAATTTGATGTTTATCATGAAGACATGCAAGATGAATGATCAATAATAAGTTTCATAAATTTGTATTGTATTTTATTTTTCTTTGATAAATTTGAACACATAATTTAAGTATTCTATTATTGACTTTCTCCAACACGTTTTGTATAAAATATTATTTTTATAGATATTTATCAATAATTATATGTAACCTTATTAGTTTTATTTATTAATGTATTAAAAATTATTTAAAATGACATGTGTAATTAATTTATATATATATATATATATATATATATATATATATATATATATATATATATATATATATATATATATATATGCATTGAAAATATAACTATATATATATATATATATATACACATACATATACATACATAAAATAATAATATAATTAAAGTATTTAAATAATATTAAATGGAAATATATAATTTATTTATTTTAACTTATATTAAACTTTGTAACACAATTTTTCAAAAAATTGTTATTAACTAGTTATTACTATTAAACTTAATTATGTTATAATTCAATTACTATTAAACTTAATTATGTGTAACAATTTATATATAATTATTAAACAAATTATACATACATATGTATATATATAGTAATTAAATATTACATTAGTCCTTTAGAAATATATGAAATCAAGTACTTCACTTAATTTTTTGAATTTCATATATGTCTTTTTAAAATATGTAAGCAAATCTAAATTTTGGGTAATGTGGAATTTTCAAAGTATTTAATGTGGAATTTAACAATTAATATAATTTTATCTTGAAGTTGTCAAAATTTTCTTATGAATAATTGTGGTGGATAATTTTGTGATAAGTTTTATTTTAATTATTTAATAAAAATGTGGATTTTCTATGAAGAAGGTTTGGAGATGTAATTTCTCTACAAATTAGAATCAATAAAATTAAATTGTAGAACATCCACAATTTTATAGAGATGCTACAAGTATTTATAATTCTTCTAAATTGTGGCAATTATATGGAATAATTGTGGAACAATTATTTTATAAAAATGTGGAATTTCTATAATAAAAATTTGAAGATGTGATTTTTCTACAAATTATAAACAATATAATTATACTATAGAAAATCCACAATAATTAAAAAACATTAACTAGATTATCATAGAGATGCCATAATTATTCTACAATTATGACAAATTGTGGAAATTTTGTAGAATAATTGTGGTTGCATGGCCATAACTCAATCTTCACCCCCTTCTTCAACATGTTACTCAAATCCTTGACGCGAAGGCTCTAATGGAAACATGAGGATCCCTCATAATATAGAGGAAATTTAACATGCATGAAAATAAATTCATAAATATAAAGAAGATAATGAAATTTGTCTATAACGAAAATTCATATTAGTCTTATCCGCGGTGAGACATCATTAGATCGTTACCAACTTTGATTTCGTCCTCCGTGTGACCATTATTTTGGAAAATCAACGTAAGACATGCAAATATGGATGATTTCTTTAGGGGAATTGGCGTTCTTAGTTGAAGTCCATACTTTTTGTCATCGCCAAAACTCATCTTTTTCTCAACAAATAGATCGAGGTTTGGGGTACTTATTTAGTTTTCTATTTTTGGATTGAAACATAGAAAGGAAGGAAGGAAGAGATCATTGCATTTAACCATTTTTTGTATTGTGGTATTTGAAATCACAATTTCAAGCATTGCTCTTACTTTTAAATTTAATATAAACTTTTATGAAAATCTAGAGCTAATGATTCCTCACAACGTAGTTCGTTTAGTTTAATTTTAATTACGTTGAAAGGCATGTTTACAAATACAAAGCCCCAATGATATGACAATGACTTCTAATCATTGCTATCCACTTCCTTGTCTGTATCAACTTTCACATACATATCAAATTCCTCGCATCCACATCCTCGTATGAATCAATGTCTATGTCTATATCATGTTTTCTATTTGAATTTTAACATCTAACAATCATTGTTTGATAGGTGTATAAATTGACATATTTAATACACTTTCAAATGTTGGCTAGAAAGTGACATGTTTATTTTTAATGTATTCGAGGGAAGGAAAAAGTGACAATAGTATCCTGTCATCATTTCCTACTCCCGCAAATACATTGATATTTATTTTCAAGCAACTTAATTTTTATTCCTAATATCGCATTTTTACTAAACAAAATATTGCATTTTTATCTTTAAAAAATCGTCATAATCAATATTCTTCGTATGGAATCAAATTATGGGCCCTAAACTATAATATTCTTAGATCGAAGATCTCATAATCAAAATATTGTCGTGTTAATCTTGAATCAATGGAAAAGTGATTTGTTAAATATTAGTGTCACATAGTTGGTTTATTCCCATTGAAGACATTATACCCCTCAAATATGGTTAATTATATATAATTGAATGTTATATCATTAGGTTAAACATACTTATTATTTTTATGGATTGTTCATAGATAAGATTTGTTCATACAAATTTATTTTATTTCATTATTTCATAAATTTGTAAATTTAAAATGGATTACAAAAATAATTTTTATAATATTGATGTATTTGTCAAGGATGAAGGCTTCGTTGTGCTCATCAAATCAACAAAGACGACCGAGAGTTTACAAAATAATTTTCTTAATTTTGCAATAGTCGATATTTATCTTGTTTCCACCTAGCTATAAAGCTGGTCCAAGTGTTTAGGAGATTTCAATTCCCTTTTCATGTGGGAAAAACTAATAATGTTTTTTTAATATTCGAAAATGAATATTTACGCCACAAGGCATTTTTTTACACCGAGAAGCTTGCCTCCCTTTGGCTTTTCGAGAAATTTGATAATTTTGTTTTTTCCATGAATTTTCTTATTCCTCCCATTAAATTATCTATATTGTATGAATGGGATGATTAGCTTCCTCAAAATGATTCCACTAAATATTAACCTCTCCAAACTACTTCTCGTCCCTTTAAACCCCCTCTTTTGCACACTGCTTCTTCCTTTTATATTTTGGTCCCTCAAAATCAACCTCATCTTACATTGCCCCTTCAGCGTTCCCATTGCACATTTCAAATATGATTGCTAGTGGATACTATGGCGTCCTTACATTTCCATCGACGGTCAAATCTTATCCACAATTGTCGACTTTGTCCACATGTTTTTCTTAACGCCTTAAGTACTTACTCTCCTTTTTCCTCGTCGTTTGCAGTAAGGAATCTATGTATCTACGGCTTTCATTATTTACCTGCAGAGTCCAATTTCAGTGTGAGCTGTATTAATGTATTCACCTCCGGAGGTGGATGGACATTCTAGATTTCATATGTGAAGTGGATCACCACTCGGCATGGAGAAGAGTTTTTCTGTCTGAGTACACTTTAATACCCTTCTCTAAGAGATATGGCACCCATCGTCTGGCAAGAAATGGGCAGTTGCATTGTCGAGGGTGGTGGTGCTTCCGCTTGGTGTTAATACCCTTCTCTGCCCTGTCCTTTCTATGATTGGTTTTCTGCACACGCATTTGAAAGAAGATTGGGTAGCAGAGTAGGTATTTCATACTTTTCCTTCCTCTGCTGCTTTTAGGATTTCAGATTTTTGTTTGTGAAAACGTTGGTAGTGAGAATTCATATATTTCATATTTTGTCTTGTTCTCTTTGTTTCTCTTGTAGTCCCTTTAACCTTTTCCGTTACTTTTAGACATTAATTTTTAAATTAAATTAAATTAAATAAAATATGTCCAATCCCTTCTCATTTGATTGAATTTTGCCTCTTAGTGCAAACCCGTCATGAAATGTTTTAAAAATATGCACTGCCCTGTTTTGTGTTCTGATTCCTCTATTTTTCACTTGTATAAACTTGTTTGTATGGTAGGTGAGTCGGATCCGCAGGTATATGTTTGTTTGTATGTGTTCGCGTCATTTAAATAGCATATATCTGTGATTAGCTCTGTAAATGGATATATCTTATATGTGTTATGTGAATAAGGCGATATATGTATTTTTTTTGTTTTTTTGTTTTTTTGTTTTTTTGGGTCCGTCTCTGTGTGTGTTTTGAGATACACCTTTTATTAACATTGGGGGTGGGAGTTTCAGAAGGTGGGTTTACATCTTGTATGGATTTAGTGGAGTTTGAACTTAGGTAGAGCATGAATGCTCAAACTTATTCAACCTGGACTACCAAATCACCTAAATCCCCTGCCATTAGATATACTTAAATTTTAGCTCAAATATATCCCAAAAAGGCATTCCAGTGTTTAAAGTCTCTTCTTCATTGTTCTGCCGTAAGCTTGGCTGGTTCTTGGGGCATTTTCTGCACCCGAACATAATGTTGTAATAATTGAGAGGCTGTTTACAAGTCCTCTGTAAAACAAATGTAACTCATATTTTGGCGTATTTAGAACAATTGTATCTCCAACCCTTTTCAATAATTCTTCTCCTTAAAACTCACTTGGCAGGAAACGCAGTCCAGATCCCTTCATTGAACAAGTTATTTGTATATTCTGGCATGTTAAATGCCAGGGGAGGGAGATTTGTGTTTTCATAGTCTCCATGTACTATAGCTATCTGATGTGCATTACCTTACATCAAAAAAGTTGCAGCTATTTGATTCCATATGAGTAGAAACTGTGATGTTTATATAATTAGAAGAGTACTTTGCTGTTGTTTTCTTCAATGCAATAATCAGAAGCGCCCCTGTTTTCTTGAAGTAAGATGGCTTTGGTTTTTGCCAGAATTGTATACTGTTATTGTTTTTCCATGTATAATTGTTGTTTTATAAGTGTTTAATATTCACATATTTCTCGTTGGTCCTCGCTCTTTGTTTATTTATTTAATTTTGTTGATTTGAATCTCATTATTAGCCCTGCTTTCAATTTTGAGTCCCTCTATCCTGTTTTGTAGTTTGGTGGAAATTGGTTTCCCTTTTTTTATCATCTCCGAAATCATAGGTCATTCTGTGTGTCCGACATGACACTTGTTTTCTTGCATGTAAGTCAGCTAGTATACTTACCATCAGTGTAAGCAAGGCGTTTAGATTTTTTAATCATCTTAGACACACATAAATATTTGACCATATATAATTTACATGTCAAAATGATATATATATATATATATATATATATATATATATATATATATATATATATATATATATATTTTAAGAAAATTAAAATTTAAGAAAATTAAAATATTAAATATTATATTAGGTATACATTAAAATTTGTAAGATTCTTGAAATTTATATAAATAGAATTACAATTAAAATTAGTTTAATATCATATTAATTAAATATAAATTATTTCATATTTCATTAATAAAATAGAAATATCTATTAATTTTGATTTTTAATTAATTTTGTTTGATTTATTTTTTAACTTTATTTGATGTCTTTTAACTTTTCTTTAATTGATTTTTACAAATAAAGATTGGATAATGGACTAATGCATTGGATTTGGGATTTTGCAAGAAAAGTGAAATTTGAAGATTGAACTTACAAGCTTGGAAGTTGGAAGTTAGAACTTAGAACTCATTTTCTCCAAAATTATAAATTTGCACCAGTGATTCTAAGTGAGTCATTTCTATCTTTTTCTTCAATTTTTTAAAAATTGTAAAGCTTGATTTTATAAAATAAAACACAATACTCTCCATTGCTAATCAAAACATTTGCCCCTATTTCAATGTGCTATCATAAACAAATAAATATGCAAATAATGATATAAAAACTTAATAGAATTCCTCTGCAAAAAAATTGGGAAAAAATAAATTTCATAAAGAGGCAACATGGAAAAAAAAAAGCATACTTCCTCATTAAAAGCAACATGGAATAGAGGCAGTGTTGTGATGAAATGGAACAAAAAACAAAGTTGTTTGATGTATGCAACGAAGGAAATGAAACAAAAAACAAAGTTGTTTGATGTATGCAACCTATTACAATTGGATCACATAGATAATACTAAACAACCCAAAATTTAATTAACTCGGCCTTAACTATGCCAATAGAAATCCAAATAGAATACAAATGGGAAGAATTTAGACATAAATTTATTTTCAATCTTGTGGACGTAAAATTTAATTCAATTTATGTATTTTGTAATAATTATTATAAAAACAAATTTGACATGCATATTAAATTTTGAACACCAAATGACATCCATATAATTTTCTAAACCGTCAAATAATTTTATTATGACATGCAACATTGAACGTCAAAATCCAACACTGCTTACTTACCATACCCATTTAATTGAGTGACATTTTTTCATGTCTTAATACATACCGAAGGCATAGAGAGGGTCATTTGAAGGATGGTTCACACATTCTACAAATATTGTAGACTGTATTTCCAAGAAAAAAATGTTTCTCAACTTTGAAATAGGGTGTGTACGTCCATTTAACTAATGGTAGACATTCTTAGAAGTTGAGAAAGCTATATTTTTAATCCTTCCATTTCAATTTTTCTTACAAGTGTTGTTGTTCACGCCTGTGGATTCCATGTCCATATTTATGGTGATTGTTGGTTAGAATTTTAATTTATCTCCCTCTTCTGACTGGGTTTATGGATTTCGAATCAATAATATAGACTTTTGGCCTTTTTGTTCCAAATTTTTCATTTAAAAAGAGCAACTTTTCTTATTTAAACTTTACGTGAATGTGTTCTCTCTTTCACTTTATGGCTTTGTGACATGTATCGATGCTTATAGTTCATTCTTTGATGCTCGGGCTATGAAATAAACCTCGCGCTTCTCTGCTGCTTATTTATTGATGTCCAACAATTAATAAAATATTGTTTCTATTGTGTCTAATTTTACATTTCAAAAGTATAATTTTTCTTATTTGAGTATAATTACATATATAAATTTTGTACTTGAAAGTTGAATATGTTAGCTCTTTCATTTTATGAATTTATGAGCTTTATCAATACTTCTAGTTTCGTAATTTACTTCTTAAGCTAAAATATAAGCTAAAAGATAAACCTCGTGATTAAATATTTCACTTCTTCGACACAAAATGATTAGTTTCCTCTGCTCCCGCCACTACCCTACTGTAACTCTACTCATTCAAGGAACTATTTAACCTTGCATAACATGGACATAGCATTTGTAAGTGGGATTTGATTTTATGTAAATAAATTTCTATGAATGTGCTAAGAACATAGGACAAAAATGCCTATCCAAATTGTCCCTCACTTATTTATGTTTTTTTTTTTCCCAAAAAATATAAACCAAAGGGAGGGATATATTTGCTTGAGCTAAAAAATCCAATTTCCACATCTTGGCCTTTATCCCTAGAGGGAAAACGTTTGAGTTTCTGTTGAACTCGTGTATTTCTATTGCTTTTTAAATACAAAAGGCACACTTTATTTAATTGGATAGACCCTTTTATTTATAAGTTGGCTGATTTGATTGGTAGGCTTCTTGGTGGGGTTCTTCTAATTTGTTAGGCTTTGATTTGAATTTCGTAGATATTGTGATTTTTGGAGAGGTTTCCTTCGTGGCCCAAAAACGATCGTGTTACAAATATTCTAGACTTAAAAGGTACGTACACATTTAGACAAGTACTTTTCCATACTTTAAAAAAAAAAAAAAATCGGATGTGTTCATCTTCTTTCCCCTACGTTGGAATCTAAATTTTAATAATAAAAATAAGTTTGAAAATATGTTGCTTTCTTCGCTTTTGTTGTATGTCTTCTTGCTCCATCCCAACATGTGGAGTGTGAATAACATGGTTTGCTTAATCTCGAAAGAAT
Organism: Taxus wallichiana var. yunnanensis; assembly: GCA_018340775.1. Lineage (NCBI taxonomy): Eukaryota > Viridiplantae > Streptophyta > Pinopsida > Cupressales > Taxaceae > Taxus > Taxus wallichiana. Next base: position 379,149,972 of record CM031241.1, on the reverse strand, counting down.
ATTTTCTTGGTTCAGATATTTTTCCTCCAATTGTGGCCATTAGGTAGATGACTTGGAAGGCTCACTAATCCAATACATCAAAGAATTTGCTGCTAGAGAGAATGTGATCAATGATTTCGAGGATGAAAGACCCTAAACTCGGCTCCACAGTGGAAAACAATATTGGAATGCAATAAACAATACAAACAGAACACGAACAAAACATACTTTTACATTCCAATAAGACATCTAACTCTCACATTTTGTATAGGTGCTTCTTCCCTTTCAGTAGCAAGTTCCTAAAATTTATTGAATTTCAATAAAAATAATTATTGCCAATTTCACGAAATCTTTAGCGTAAATAAAAAAATTGCTTCACTTTTGAATCTAGTATATCTCCAACTGGATTTTATTGGCATTCCTCTTACACTATAGCTTTTGTAGGCTTCCAATGTGGATTCAAACAGTCAAGTAAATGTATGTTTGTTTTTTGGAGTGCACTTTCGATCTGTGAGGGTTTACAATGCTATAAACAAGTCATGAAAGAATTATGATTTGCAGATTTTTGGTTCTACTTCACATCTCTTTGTGAAAAGACACTCCTACAAAATATAAATAAATAGTCTACAAGTTGATTTTAAAATATACGTTTTCTATTCCTATCTTGTACTTCTCTATAAACTCGATTATATTTCCAACATATTTTGTTTTACTTCGCAACTCTTTGTGAAGACAATCCTCCAAGATAATGCAAGATTGGACTTCATTTCAATATGAAAAATACATTTTTAGTCCATTTATTGGCTATAAATTGTTTATATTAAGAAATATATTGGATATTTTCCAAAAATTGTCCACATGGATAACATCATGACTCTTTCATTCATGCGGTGAAGTCAATAAGGAAATATCAAGCCACTTTCATTCATTCATGCATGCAATTTTTTTGCCTTTACATACAAGTTTGTATACGGTGGAAAGATAGTGTCAGCAAAAAGGTTTCCAAACAAATTATTCATCTTTCCTACTTGCCCGAAATGTTTTCACATTTGTTGATTGTTAAAAATTGTGTACTTGTAGCTAGCAAAAAATAGGCATCCAACCGATCAACTTAAAGTGCCGTCGTATACATTTATGTAGAATATAGAAACAATTTTGTAAATTGCTTTAGTCGCTTGTAACTCTTCAAGATCATCTGTCTTTTTTTCCCCAAATTAGCTTATACTTCTACCGTATTTGAAAAAGTACACATTGCATACTACCAAATTCTTTAATGTGTCATCGTAAAGATCTTTGAAATTTCCATTTTGAATAAGTAAATGTTTGTGGCAAAGAGATCCTATGAACATTCTTTATGTCATTTTAAAAGCTAACAAACCCTTTGATTACTATGTAGCCACTAACATATATACACACACATATATTCAAATATGAAAGAAACAATCACTCTTTTGTGCCTTAAAATTGGTAGTGGCCACTATCAACATGCCTATTACTTCTCAAAGCTGCATATTTATGATTACTCCTATGATTCTTCGTGGAAGGAAACTCAACTAAAATCTCCCGATCCAACCATATAAGAGAAAAGAACGTTTTGTATATATCTCGCATTCCGAATACAAAGATTTAGCATAAGCAATTCAACGGTTGTCATTCATCCGGTTTTCAAATTGAGCACAATCTCATTTATACTTTTCATCAATTTTCGTGGCATTTGAACAGATTCATGGGGTTGTCATCCTCATCTCACCACAAAAATGTGGAGCGTAATCCCATGAGTGGAGTGGCGTCTTCTTCCTCATCTCAACACCAAAATGTGGAGTGTAATCCCTTTGGTGGAGTGGCATCTTCTTCCTCCTCTCACTTGCCAATATAATCCAAGATTGGACTCTTTGTAAAGACAATCCTCCAATATAATACAAGATTGGACTTTATTTCGATATGAAAAATAACACTTTTTAGTCCCATGTATTGGCTATAAATTGTTTATATTAAAAATATATGTTATGTCTTTCCAAAAATTGTCCACACTCTTTTATTCATGCAGTGAAGTCAATAAGGAAATATCAAGCCACTTTCATTCATGCATGCTACTTTTTTAGTCTTTCCTCTACATACAAGTTTTTATACAGTTGGAAAGATAGTGTCAGCAAAAGGTTTCCAAACAAATTATTCATCTTTCCTACTGCAAGAAATGTTTTCATGTTTGTTGATTGTTAAAAGTTGTGTACTTTATATAGCTAGCAAAAAATAGGAATTCATCCAGATCAACTAAAGTGCTCTTGCATACATTTATTCAGAATATAGAAACAATTTTGTAAATTACTTTAAAATGAGAAATCCAGGCGCTTGCAGCTCTTCATGACCATCTGCCTTTCTTTTCCAAAATTACATAGGTATAAAAACTGTTAGTTTATATTCTATTTCTATTGAATTTGGAAAAGAACACATTGCAAATTCTTTAATGTGCCACCGTAAAGCTCTTTAAACTTTCCATTTTGAAGAAGTAAATGTTTGTGACAGTGGATCCTATGAACATTCTTTATGTAATTTTAAAATCCAACAAAACCCTTTTACTATAGAGAAAAGAACGTTCTATATATATATCTGCATTCCGGAATACAAAGATTTAGCATAAGAAATTCAACTGTTGTTATTCATCTGGTTTTCAAATTAACCACAATCTCATTTATAGCTTTTCATCGATTTTCAGGCATTTGAGTGGATTCAAAAATGTAGAGGGTTTGGTGTTGAGTGGAGTGGTGTTTTCTTCCTCATCTCAACACCAAACCTCGGAACCTGATCCTCTCAGTCAAAGTGTGGAGCACGATCCCTTCGGTGGAGTGGCATCTTTTCTTTATTTCAACACCAAACCTGGGAACCTGATTCTCTCGGTGGAAATGTGGAGCGTGATCCCTTCGATGGAGTGGTGTTTTCTTCCTCATCTCAGCACCAAACCTCGGAACCTGATCCTCTTAGTGGAAATGTGGAGCGTGATCCCTTCGGTGGAGTGGCATTTTCTTCCTCATCTCAACACCAAAATGTAGAGCGAGATCCCTTCAGTGGAGTGGCATCTTCTTCCTCCTCTCACCACCAAAATGTGGAGAGTAATCCCATGAGTGGAGTGGCGTCTTCTTCCTCATCTCAACACCAAACCGTGGAACGTGATCCTCTCGGTGGAAGTGAGGCGGCTGTATCTTCAAGATTATACGATGTATTCATCAACCACAGGGGTCCGGATGTCAAACATGCACTTGCTGATCTACTCTACGACAGTCTTAAGAGTACGGAATGCCGCGTTTTTCATGACCATAGAGAATTAGAATTGGGAGATTTCTTTCCATCTACCATAAGGAACGCCATTCAATCTGCTTGTGTTCAAATAGCAATCTTCTCACCCACATATGCTGACTCCCCTTGGTGTTTAGCTGAACTCGCTCTTATGTTGGAGACTAATGCAGTGTTTATTCCAGTGTTTTATCATTTGGAGCCTTCTGACGTCCGCTACCCTCGAAAGAGAATTTATGCCGCTGCCTTCCATCGCCATGAAGAGAAGAAAAGACACCTCAACAAGATTAACGAGTGGGAAGCAGCCCTTTATAAAGCTTCACTTTCAAGTGGCCACGTATGTGGCGATGATGAGTAAGGATACCACCCTTTTTAATCCATTGTGCGTGTCGAATAGATAAGTTTTCTGATTAAATTCCTGTTTTTCATTGCAAATTTTCAGTGACGTCTGGAAGCTGGTTCGCGACATAAGGTCTGTTGTGCTAAGAGAGGTACGACAGAAAATGCCGTTATATGTTGCCAAATATCCAGTCGGACTTGATGAAATTGTGGCTAAATTTGATGCGTACTGCCAACAAAAGGGAGAGAAAGTTACTGGAAATGTTAAAATAATTGGAATTTTTGGAACGAGAGGTTCGGGGAAGACAACTCTTGCTTCAGAGTTGTTCAACCGCAAGCGTTCATGGTACCAAGGGGCATGTTTCCTATCTAATGTGAGAGAAGGTAAAATGACTTCTTTGCAAAGTAAGGTTCTCAAAGATCTTTTCCATGAAGATCATACATTTCAGAATATAAATGAAGGAACTGGCTATCTTATTAATCGTCTGGAAAGGAGCAAATTGAGCTTATTTATTGTCCTAGATGATATCGATCATATCAATCAATTTGATGCTCTAGTGTCAAAAAAAAACCTGAATTCTAAAAGTCTAGTACTTGTTACAACCCATGATGAGAGGTTGCTAATACAGGCAGGCATAAGTCTTCGTTATAGGATGAAGGAAATGAGTTTAGATTATAGCAGATGTCTATTCTGTTGGCATGCCTTCCACCAACCCTGTCCAGAGAGGGGATATGAAGATTTGGTTGAGAGCTTTGTTTCCGAATGTGGAGGTTTACCTCTGTCTCTTCAAGTGATTGGTGGGAATCTCTTTAGTAGTCATCAGCAGAAGGGTTATTGGGAGTTATCACTCGAGAAAGTCCGAAAAACTCTGCCGATGGAAATAAAACAAAGGATTAAAATAAGCTTTGATGCCCTGGATAATGACCAAAAACAAATTTTCATGGACATTGCATGCTTTTTGGTTGGTATGGGCAAGTTCAAGTGTATGGCAGTGAGAATATGGGAAGCTTCTGGATGGAACGGTGAGGAGGGACTTCAGACCCTGGTGGATAAGTGCCTTGTTGAAATGGAACCAGTTTTTATTTTAGATCACAACATAGAGGAGCTGTATTTTAGAATGCATGAACACATCCGCGATTTCGGAAGAGAAATGGCAGATGAAATGGCAGATGGAATCAAACATCCTCGTCGCCTCTGGCGTCCTCACCATTCACTGGTATGGGGCTTCTCTCTTAAATAAAACCTACTTTTGGTGATATTCAAGAATTTACCCTTTTCCAGAATTTTGGAAAAAAGCAAATTACGGTCTGTTTGAAATGCAGGAATCTGTCGACCTCCGAAATAGACTCACGAGAACCACAGAATCTGTTAGGTGTCTCTATTCCTTTTTGGATGATTCCAGTGGCGCTCAAATTACATATTTCATGGGAAATTCAGATCGCCAAGCAGGAACATCAACACTTTTGCTGTGGATGTCGATTGAACTGAGCGAGCAAAAACAGATAGCAAGCGAGTCATTTATTCCTCTGGAGGACGTAAGCAACACAGCAATTCCTTCATGGATTCCTCTCGAAAATTTGCAAGCTCTAGAAATAATCAATGGAAACACAGCGAGATTGTGGCGCAAAGATAAACAGGTAAAGCCTTTTGTTTTTATGGGAGTTTGGGTCAAACATAAAATTTGGCAATAAATTATTTATTTTGACAAGACCATCCTCATAAAAACTATGTCTAAAAATGTCAGGGTCCTGTCCATTTGAAAGAGCTGCAACTGATTGATACGGTATCGTTTGGAGAGTTTCGGAACTCATGTAGTGTATTTGGGCGTCTGCAAAATCTAGTTCTAACAGGAAATGGGCGATCTGATGGAATGCTAATTGAAGGGAGTACCCTATCCCAAGTCCTGAAATTACTTATAAATCTAAAAAGTTTGATTTTCAGGCATTTCAGATTAACTGGTAAACTGGATTTGAGCAACAATGTAGATGGTTTTGAGGTTTACATGACCACCCGCATGTATAGGCTTGAAATCATAGATATTCAGTTTGTAAAAGACGTAAAAAGATCTGTATCAGCGGGCAGTATTGTCCCAGTCTCAAGTTCCTCCGCCTCCACTTCCTGGCAGATCTGATAGAAGTGAATTTATCAAGGATAACAGCACTCTCTTCTCTTGAGGTGGACAGTTGTAGTGTTTTGACAGATTTATTAGGGATTGCTGATTCGAGAAACCTGGTAAATCTCAGCATAGGTAACTGTTGGGCTATAAAAGAATTGCCATCTCTTGCTCCTCTACATGATCTGGAGAGGATTACAATTGATGGATGTCCAAATGGGCAAGATATAAGAGGCATTGAAAATTTGCAGAAATTGACATACATATATATTTCAGAAGGCTTTGGAAGAGTCTTGAATTGCCTTGCTAGACTCTCGATTTGCATTGGCAGACTAGAGGTATGAAATATTGGAAAGTCTACAATTATGTTCGTAGACAAATATTGTCGATTTGAGTTTTTTTTTTAAATTTAAATCTGATAAAATCGAGGCCAAGTTATAATTTTATGATCAGTATGTTACGTTGAATATATTTGCTAACAGACTCAATCTCACTCTTTTTTATCAATTCAGAGATTGCCGTCCGCGTTTACGACTGTAATTGCGAGAGCAGCAACTACTTTGCCGGCATATTACTTCTTTGGCATAAATTCATTCAGCGAAATTCACATAAATGACAATGGTGAGGGTGAGTTTATGTCGATGGAGTCTTCATTTGGAAGAGCAGAAACACCGATATATATGATAGATAGATATAAAAGATATGGAATAGAGGCATCCCAGTGTAAGGAAAGCGTAATGATTGTGTGTGTTATGATAGAAATCACTCGTCCATATCAAATTATTCAAATTCATAGTCCTCCGAATAACATGATAGAGAGCAGTCTAACACAAGGAGAATGGATGGTTACTACAGTTGAAAGCAAGCTACAGAATATTTTCTTCCCCGGGTCCGAAAAATACATTAAAGTCCCCGAACGCCATACGAAGGTAGCTCAATATTAAAGGGCTATGTAGCGGCGGTGAATAAAGCCGATGTTGGAGATTTTTTTATCTGTTTAGATCGTTGCTTGTATTAAAGAACCTTGAACAACAGCTGGCACTTGCTTCTATTAAAGTTCCTTGCTTCTATTAAAGATCCTTGCTTCTGTTTGGGTCCATTTGACACTTGTACATGTAGACTCTTCTTGTGGTCGGATCTTTGGTCATTAATTTGTATACTTTCTCATTTTTTTGGTTTAATTATATTCTTCAAAAAAAAAAAAAAAAAAAAAACATTAATGGAGTTTATAGACAAGAGGCTATACTCCCCAAAGAATTCACTATTTTAACACCACACACACAAAAAAACCCTTTGTTAAAATGGTGCATTCTTTTTGGGAGGATAGCCTCCGGTGTTTATAGAAGCATCTATATAGAAGGTTCCAAAATTCAATGTTTTAGTTTTCATGCCTTACATGTTTTTAAGTTTCTTTTGTTTCTTCTCACACATATAGATAACACATAAGAAAGTCATAGATACAGTAACTATTTTTAACAAATGTTATAGAGAGTGATGATATTTTATGTGGCGGGTGGTCTCGTAATGTCTCCTTTTCCGAGCAAGTGGCCTAAGAGGCCTTTTATTCGATCCTTAGCCTTGGTCATGCTTAGTGGGTTAGTGATGTTGATGGTTATTGGGTATGGTTTTACCTTCATTTCACATATATATTGTGTTTTCACGTTGGACAAGTTTTTTGAGGTGACTTAAGTGAAATAAGGTTGTGTGATGTTCCCCTAAGGTACTTTATGTTATATTTTATTGATGACTTAAGTGATGGGTGAATATATGATACTTTATTTTCTATTTTATTCGTTGGAGGTAACTTAAGTGTACTTTTGCCATAGTAGTAATAAAGTAACTTAAGTTATTTTATTATTATGTGGATTTTCTCCAAGCATGTCGATTATGGTTCTTTTAGGCCCTTTGTTGCAATGAAAAGTTATAAAAGGAAGTGCTTGGGTGTAAAAGCATAATTCATTCATACACACATTTTCAAATATTAAATCCATTATTGGTTGCACACTTTTTGCTTGTGGAATAAGATGTCACAGGAACCCTAGTTTTGGTGGTGAGAGATCCAATCTTTCCTAGTAGAGCACTCTTCGGTGGTGAAAGACTCATATCTAGTTTGCTAATTTGGAGTTTCATTCAAATCAGATTTTCAGATCATAATTATTAGAGAATTTCAAGGGTTTGCTTAGGGTGAGAGATTATTTGGTCCATACTTCAAACATCTACAGATCAAATTATTCCTAGTATTTGAGGCAAGCTTGGCGAATTCTCAGGAGGAGTTTCATTTAGTTTGGGCTTTATTTATTTTCCCAACTAGGGCTTCTAGTTGTGTAATGCCCCGTGGGCATCGGATTCCATTTCTGCCACCTTGGCCTCCTCCCAACCACCCGACCTGCAGGCTGTAAGGACCACCGCATTTTTTCCGTCCTTGCGTGAGGGAGACGGGAGTCGGTGGAGTCCCGATTGTCTTCACCTTGATCTCATTCGGATCCTCTATTCAATGCGTATGGGTCTGACATGATGGTTAGATGAAGCTACAAGCTAGTGTAGCAGGCTGTCCAACTACGTTGTTATCTGTTCAGTATCAATACATCCTCAATTCGGGATTCTCCTTCATGATATGGTTATCAAAATCGACTGTGACAGTGAGAGAGTTACATGTCGAGATCTCAATAAGTAAGATTATTTATCTGAGATTCTCTATTGTTTTCTTACTTGTTTTACGTTGTAACTCATGAAAGAGTATCTCATACAAAGGATCTGTTTTTATCGTATATTCGCAAGCATAAATTGCTTTCTTTTCTTTTTTTTTCCACTCTTCCCGTAGATGAGTATCTCGTCTCCTTCTTGTGTCCATTCCGTGACTTCAAATCACACACTTTGGCTCATTTTTGTTGGCCTATCAAGCTTGGCCCGTAGCAAGTGCTCAACTCGGCGAAGCCAATATAATGGCGCATGCTTTTGTGTAGGTGACAGATCGCACCCACAGGCACAGGAGATCTATGCAATGTTGGAGAAAATGTCTTGGGAGATGAAGGTAGCAGGATATTTTTCAGATCCAGAACATGCACTGAGTTTGTATCTCCAAATCGACTGTGTGACAGTGAGAGTGCTTCCAGCAGACTTGATGAAATTTATTTACAAAGATTCTCTACTGAGACCTTGCTTGTTCTACGATGTAACCCATGGGAGAGGATCTCATGAGGCGAATCTGCTTTAATCATAAGTCAAATAAGTTGAGTAGAAAGGAATGGCGCCCAAAGCTCGGCTTGCAACATATAAGGTATGTTGGATGTCTGGTTGCTATGATTTTGGCATACTTCCTGCGTTTGATACTGCTGTTGAAGATGGTGTGGATGTGCTTTCTCTTTCTGTGGGCGGGGGTGTTGTGCCATATTATCTAGATAGTATTGCAATGGGTGCCTTTGGGGCTGGAGAGGGGTGTGTTTGTGTCTACTTCTGCAGGCAGCGAAGGTCCGGGAGCTGTCTGTCACCAATCTGTCACCATGGGTGACAACAGTTGGGGCGAGGACTTTAGACAGGGATTTCCCTACAAACATTATTTTTGGGTAATGGAAAATCTTCAGGGGAGTGTCTTTGTACAGTAGAAAGGCGTTGGGGTCTGATTTTGTGCCCTTGATCTATGCTGGAGACATCTCTGTTGGAATTATCACACTTTCAAGCTACAGCTGAAATGTTTGCACCGAGAGTTTGATGTTGTCCTCAAATCTGATGAAGGAAAAGGTTTATATATCACTACGGTAGATGCCTTTCAGAGCCAGGAGCGTGATGTAATCATTATGTCTTGTGTCCGAGCTTCAAATCATGGGACTTGCCTTGTATTGGATGCCTGCGTTAAGTATGGTGTGAGGAGACTTATATATACAAGCACATATAATGTTGTGTATGCGGGAAAGGAGATTGTTAATGGCAATGAAGCATTGCGATATTTTCTCTGGAGGATCATGTTGACCCCTATGGGCATAGTAAAGCTTTGGCTGAACAGTTAGTCCTCAAAAGTAATGGTAGATCGTTGAAGTATGTCTACCAAAGAAAGATCAATGCAATTGTTTGGTGATTCAATTGTCTTTTTCTTCATGGTTGACAATAATATGAAAATAATTATTAGTAAAGTCAATAGTGAAATATTTTGAGACATATATGCAGCCCAAGTGACATTATGTACAACATATCTCCTCTATTACAAGCTGAAGTATGTTCATCTATTCTACCAACCTAAGATTGGATGTCGGGGGTGCCAGATTATATTCCATCTTGTGAGTGCGTGCATGGCCAACAAGTTGTCACCATTGAGCTCCCTCATGGCTCTTCTTTATATGGCACTGGAGAAGGTAGTGGTTCCCTCGAGCGAACAGCAAGCGTGTCTTTACGTGGAACACTGATGCTTGGGGTTATGGTGATAGTACGACATCTCTATATCAGTCCCACCCATGGGTGTTGGCTGTTTTTCCAAATGGGGAAGCTTATGGGATTCTAGCTGACACTACGAGGCGGTGTGAGGTGGATTTGCGAAAGGACTCAACTGTTAAATTTTCTGCCCCATCAGTCTATCCAGTTATCACATTTGGCCCATTGACATCACTCACAAAGCAGCAGCAGTAACTCACATCCTTGTCTCATGCTATTGTTTTTATGCTGCCCGTGTGGAGTCTGAGAGGACTGTTGAAGCTGGAGAAACAGGCAAGATATTTCTACACCTTTCTACTGTTATTTTATTTAAAAATATTGTGAAATCGAACCACTTTTCCTTGCATTGATTTGTCAGTTGGATGTCATGATGGGAGATTTCCTTTCTCGCTTGTTTCTTCTTGTTTTAGCTTTTATCGCTGATGATGTGGGTCGAAAGGATGCGTGTGCCCTCTCCTTTGAATGTTATGTTTCTCTTACTCGAATGATAGACCTTCGTCTGTTTGTTTATGTATTAATTCTTCTCTCGCGATTGAGTCAGTAAGTTATTATGTTGATCAACTAGTATTTTCGATATCATGGAAGTAAGTTTACGATAACTATGAAGCTCCTCCCCTAGCACCCAAGTTGTCTTTTGACGCTTTTTTTTGTTAGCCCTTCGCAAGTCCCTTTGATAACCTTTTGCATCGAGAAAGAAAGGTCAGAGGATTGTGTGAGCAATGCGTGGGCTAGCCAAATTAGAGTTTTGGTATTAAACCGGTAGAATAAAAAGGTTTGTGTGCAATGTGTTTTTCCGTCTCACGTGTTTTTAGACTCTTATACTATCTTTCATCTTGTTTCTAGGCTTTTAAGGCCATCCTCTAGAAGTACCTTGACCATCCTTATCAACTTGAACTGTAACTAGCTTTTCGATCAACTAAGCTCGAGGTTTCATTGTGCGAATCCAAGACTTCGCTTGACACTAGAATAGTTTGGTCTAATCCCCTCTCGAATTATTGCTGATGGCGCTTTCTATTTTTCCTAACTTGCATTATTTTCTCCTCAGTAATGTTAACGCTATTAATTAATATTGGTCAGTTTTTTATGCACGTAATTACCGTAATAGTTTGTGATGGAAATTTCCTTAAATGTGATTAACCTTCGAAAAACTCAGCTTTCATTTGATAATCTTATGGATTCATAAATGGAAGGTTTTGTTTTGATAATGTCACTTAGAAATTATGTTTGTATCTTTGTGTGACGGTTGACTGTGTTACCAAGGGTTGCCTTAAAATTTGGTTGTTTTGGGATATGTGTAATTTATTTTAAATTAACCAAACATTAGTATTGTAGTGGAGGTTTGCAAATCCTTAGTGTTATAAAATTTGTTGATGACATTATTGTATACTCTTGTGTGACGGAACCCCCTTCTTCTCTCGCGTGCTCACATTAGCCTCGTAAGACTTTGACCCTTCCCTTCGATGATTGGTAAATCTTTTGTAGTTAATGGTCAAAACTAGTATACTATGCCTTCGCTTCGAAACTTATGTTGTGTGTTTACTCTATTTGATTTCCGGTTTGAAACTCATTTATACATGGCTCTTTGTGTTAAATTCTGAAACCCGTGTTTCTCCTCTCTTGGGCCGATCAACTTTTGTTCTTTTTAGAAATGTATTATTTTAGCCTATGCGTTGGTACCTTTGATAAATTTCTAGATGGTTGGTCTATTTATATCAAATCTCAATCTTGTAATTATTGTTTAATTACTTACTTGATGGGAATTCTTGTTTTTGCTAGATTGTTTGTTTTCTCCTTATAGGGCCAAGGGCCATTCTCATATAATTGTTATACTTTTGTTGCTTTTCACCCCTAACTGATGTACAAGGTCTTCTCCTTCTTTGATTGGCATGATGAAGACTTTATTATAACTTGATGTGTTAATAGTGTTTAGAGGTTTGACCCAATTCTTGTAATAAAGTGCTTCCTTTTCATGATATTGTTAGATAATAGTTATGGTGGTTTTGTGTAGCCTTATCTTGCTCAGGTCTCGTGAACTGACTCTTGTAGAAAATTTGCTGCAGATGGATTTTGCGTGTAGATGAGGGATAAATTTGTAGACTTTTGTCATCAACCTCGGTTGAGAAGTTCCTTTGCTCGAAACCTTTTTATGTTGTTCAACTTTTGTTAACGCCCAAAGGAAAGTTTAAAAGAGGATTAATGTCTTAGTATAATGTATTGTGGACTTGTCATCCGAACTTTGGAAACCTTGTATTGTTTGACCATCATTGAAATTATAAGAAAATTTGGTTATTGTTGTTGAGTGACTTTGTTGAGTATCGTATTTTAAGAATTGATGTAATCTTGTTTTGTTCTCGTGTAAATGAGTGTTGCTACAACCTTGCCTTGAGAATAAATTTTGAGTTAAACCTCGATATGACTTAGTAATAAAGTGTCATAAGTAAACTAACATGGGATTGTTTAATACTTCCTAAAGTTAAATTAAAAGTTGCATTCAAATAAAGTAACGTAGGGGTCACCAACTTGAGAGCAAGAAATTCTTAAGTAAACAAGGGCAAGACTATCATCATAAGTAAACTTTATAACACGATAACCCTAGCTCCTCTAGTGAACATTATTCCTTTTATGGTGAAATTTGTAAAATGACCCTAAGGTGAAATGAATGTTAGTTGTTTGAAGATGATAAGATTTAATAAGCCGAGAAAACAAATTGAGACCACACCATCTTTCTCACCTCACCATTTGGAAAGTAAATTTTTACTCCTTGTTAATACTTTTAAATAAGCCTAAGTAAAGTTGTTGATAATTCTGGTTAAGAGCCCTAGCTTCAATTAAATACTGGCAATAACTAATGAGGTCCTAAAGATGTTTCATCTCGACCTTCTCCCTCTAACCCTTTTCAAGGCACCTTGTATCTCTTCTCTTAAGTGTGTTGAACTTAAAACCATGTTGTCTCAGGGGCAAGAACGAATCTTAGTAGCGTTAGTGGTGAGCAGATGGCCTTGTGGAATTTAAATACTCCTTTTTCTTGATAAACGAATTAAGCAAATAAATGTCATAATAGAGAAGATTTAAAGATAATTACTCAGTGTCAAAGGAATAAACTTAGCTTGGTAAGATGAATTCTACGAATCATATCTTGAGCCTCCTTGAAAACGTAAGCTAAGAATTGCAAGATGTCCTTTTAAAATAAATAACCCTCAAGAATATCTCATCAGGTCAGCCCTAACCGTAAGTGTGTTCTGTGATTGGACTTCTATGTTGTCTTGTCAAAAAGAAAAGTAAATTGTCCTTGATATGTGTGAACGCTTCCGTGCTGCCTTTATGGCCATCCTTGTATCAAGTTGTTCACAAGTGTTAGTCAGATACTTGGTGACGACATGTCATGTCATGTTATGTGTCAAGCAAGTCAAAAAAAAAAAGTTATCCTGTATTTCACTGTGTTGTTCGTGTGTGTGATTTTTTTGGGTCGTTACACTTGGTATCAGAGCATAGGTTCATGCTCTCGAACCTATGGGCCGGATTGGTGTTATATGATGATGTTACATGATGGTGGTGGTGTTACATGATGATACTATGATGATGATGATGATGTTGCATGATGGTGGTAGATATTGGAAGAGTAATGTGCTTTAAGCGTGATGTGATTATTGTCGTAATTGTGATATTGTGAACGCACATGATGTGTATGTCACCTTGTGCGTGTTTGTGATCATGTTGATATGTTGGGGATGGGAGTATTCTCTCTCCTTCTTGTGGATTCTATGAAGAGTTCACGTGTGAATTACTGTTTGTGATGTGTGAAAAGAATTATAATGTGGATGACGTAGTGTTGGAGCATTGTGACATATTGTGATATGTAGGTGTATCAATGTGTTGTATGACTAGATTGATGTTAAAAGAAATGAGTTGTATCATGATGTTTTTACCATGTTTTGAAGAAATGTGTGTACCACCTTGTTATGTAGCAATGGATGTTATGTTGTGATGTACTATGTTCATCGTATGTATGATTTGTGTAAATATGTAATGCTTCATGTTGTGATTTTGGGTCATACGGTGAGTGTATGAACCCTATCGTATGGTGATTGCACTTTGGGTGCAGAAAGTGGTAAAGTGATGTGTTACACTCAATGAATGTATGATCGTGATCTACCCTATATATGTACCATATGTAAGACGTTATGGTGTTATGTGTGTGCCACCCTTTATGTTAGTGATGTTGTTGTATGTTATGTTGTGAACCTTACGCTAACCGACCCTGAGGGTAATCGGTAGAAGTGTATGTTGAGAGTGAGGAATGGTGTACCATGGGTCAATAACTCGAGCCAAAACTCGGTTTAGTAGATAACATGTGATCTTTCCTCTCTCCCTATGTGGTTGTATGTATGCAACCTAAGTGCAACTATGACTATGTTTAGCCTTGTCAAGTGGTGGCGGGATGATTCAGATGGAGGTGATGACAGTTGTATTATTGATATGTATTTTACGAGCTGAGGCTCGATGTTCCGAGTGCTAAGAACTCGCTTGAGTACCCTTTGGTGGCTAGATAAGGCCACACAGCTTATCGTAATGTGACATTATTATAAGTTGATTTTATTCAGTAAATTGAGCTTTTTACTTTATTTTGTAAGGACCAAAGAATTTTTTCTTGATTGCCATGCTTTACAATTTTGGGCATTTCCTTGGTTTCAGGCACTAACATGGGGATTTTGATACTAACTATGGCTATTTGGCCATTTATTTTGCTTGATTTTGGGTCTTCTTTTAAATTTGGAATTTTTACCGCCTTGCCCAAGGCTTGTACTTTGCCACTGGCACTTTGATTGGATTGTTGTGCTGGTTCTATTGTCGTGATGTGTGGAATAGGGTCATGGATGCACCATGGATGGTTGGACCTATGGACCCGCTTCATTGTTGATGGGGGTACGCCCCAAGGAGTTACATATAACTAGCGGGTTGTTGAACCACGCTTATTATGTCACTTGGGTTAGGAGTGTTCGAACTCTATGTGTCTTGGACATAGGGTCAACCGGCCTCCTCGAGGGAGGCATAAGAGCAGGGAGGCATAAGAGACTTGAGGGAGGCATAAGAGACTTGAGGGAGGCATAAGAGTTTGAGGGAGGCATAAGAGACTCGAGGGAGGCATAAGAGTTTGAGGGAGGCATAAGAGACTTGAGGGAGGCATAAGGGGAGGCATATGAGGGAGGCATATGATATTTGTCTGTATGGTTGATGTTTCAGGATATATGTTGAGTTATTGTGATGTTTTGTAGTGGTCTTTTGATGTATGTGTTACTCATGTCGATGGATATGTGTTGTGATGTTGTGGATATGTCATTGATTCCCTTGTGGACACTATGTACCCGTAGCATGGTTTTGGTGTTATGTGAATTTTTTCATCGATGCAAATTGAGGAAATGTCCGTGGATCAGTAGTACTTTTTGTTGAGTATTTTGTATGTCACCATTGATGTGTGACGAGTACTATGTTATGTGGATCAGTGCCTATTCTATTCCGTATTTGAGTAACCTTTTGTGGTGTAATACAATCTTGAAGTATATACTTGTGTGCTTGTGAATCAGAGGTCTCTTTGAACCCGATAGGTGTTGTGTTAGCAGCTCATGTTGGGCACCCACAATAAGGAATAAACCAAAACTCTTCAATGATGAAATTTTTAAAAGAAATTAAACTAAGAATAATGTTAATGGAAAGAGACTAATGAAATAATAAATAAGAAGGAACTCACCAATCTTCACAGTAACATCAAAGTTAAAATTTCTACCAAATGTTCCTAAGGCTACCCTGTGGCCGTGTTTTAATCAACTAAAATTTTAAACCATAGGTGTACTTTCTCCTTTACCTGCTCTTGTCATGAACCATTTCTTTTCCGTCAGTGTTATGTCGCATCGAGGACGATGCTTTCTTAAGGGGAGGAGAATGTAATGCCCTATTCGTACGGCATCGGATTCCATCCTTCGCGATCGAAACCTTGGCCTCCTCCCAACCACCCAACCTGCATTGTGCCTTTTTACCACCGCATTTTTTTCGCTTGCGTGAGGGAGACGGGAGTCGGTGGAGTCATCTTTCTTCACCTTGATCTCATTCGATCCTCTATTCAATGCGTATGGGTGCAGTCAATGGCTGACATGATGGTTATGATACAAGCTAGATGGAAGAAGCTTACCAAGCTTTTGGCATGGCAGTAAGAAATGTTCCAACTACGTTGTTATCTGCTCAGTATCAATACATCCTCAATTCGGGATTCTCCTTCATGATATGGTTATCAAAATCGACTGTGATTGAGAGAGTTACTGTGAGATCTGGAGAAGATTATTACTGAGATTCTCTATTGTTTTCTTACTTGTTTTACTTTGTAACTCATGGAAGAGTATCTCATATAGATCGGATCTATTTTTTATCAAAATATTCACGGGATTGCTTTGTTGCTTTTTTTTTTTCCACTCTACCCGTAGATGAGCATCTCTGCTCTCTTCTTGTGTCCCGCTCGTGACTTCCTCACACTTTGACTCATTTTGTTGGCCTATAATCGCTTGGCCTCCATGCAAGGTAAGTGGAAAGTGCTCAACAAAAGCTTGAAAATAATGGTGCATGCTTTTTATCTAGGTGACAGATCGCACCGCATGCACCTGAGTGAGAAGTGACGTATCTATGCAATGTTGAGAAAATCTCTTGGGAGATGAAGGTAAGCAAGATATTTTTCAGATCCGTAACATGCACCGAAGTTTGATCACTATCAACAAATCGACCAATGATGTTGTTTTCTGCTTCCAGTATGAAATTGATGAAATTTATTTACAAAGATTCTCTACTCGAGACCTTTTATCAAAATTGTTCTACGATGTAACCCATGGAGAGGATCTCATGAGGCGATCTGCTTTCATATCGAGATTTGCATTGAAAGAAAGGAATGGCAAACCTTCAAAGCTCTGCTTCATGCAACATATAAGGTATGAGGATGTCCGGTCATATGATTTTGCATACTTCCCATTTTTTGATACCAGTTTGAAGATGGTGTGATGTGCTTTCTTTTCGTGGCAGGGGTGTATGCCATATTATCTAGATAGTATTGCAATGGGTGCTTTTGGGCTGAGAGGGGTGTGTTTGTTTTTACTTCTGTATGAGACGAAGGTCCTGGGAGCTTTTCAGTCTGTCATCACAATCTGATCACCATGGGTGACAACATGCACTGATGAAATTTATTTACAAAGATTCTCTATTGAGATCTTACTTTAGACAGGATTTCCCTGGAAGAGAACCTTATTTTTGGGTAATGGAAAATCTTCTTCATATCAAAATATTCATGAAACACAATTTGCTTTGGGTCTATTATTGAGCTTCTTCAACGAGTCACCAAGTCGAGACATCTCGTTGGAATTATCACACCTTACAAGCTACAAAAATGTGAAATGTTTTGCACCGAGAGTTTGATGTTGTCCTCAAATCTGATGAAGGAAAAGGTTTATATATCACTACGGTAGATGCCTTTCAGAGCCAGGAGCGTGATGTAATCATTATGTCTTGTGTCCGAGCTTCAAATCATGGGACTTGCCTTGTATTGGATGCCTGCGTTAAGTATGGTGTGAGGAGACTTATATATACAAGCACATATAATGTTGTGTATGCGGGAAAGGAGATTGTTAATGGCAATGAAGCATTGCGATATTTTCTCTGGAGGATCATGTTGACCCCTATGGGCATAGTAAAGCTTTGGCTGAAATAGTTAGTCCTCAAAAGTAATGGTAGATCGTTGAAGTATGTTTACCAGCAACATCAATGCAATTGTTTGGTGATTCAGTTGTCTTTCTTTGCGGTTGACAATAATATGAAAATAATTATTAGTAAAGTCAATAGCAAAATATTTTGAGACATATATGCAGCCCAAGTGACATTATGTACAACATATCTCCTCTATTACAAGCTGAAGTATGTTCATCTATTCTACCAACCTAAGATTGGATGTCGGGGGTGCCAGATTATATTCCATCTTGTGAGTGCGTGCATGGCCAACAAGTTGTCACCATTGAGCTCCCTCATGGCTCTTCTTTATATGGCACTGGAGAAGGTAGTGGTTCCCTCGAGCGAACAGGAAAGCGTGTCTTTACGTGGAACACTGATGCTTGGGGTTATGGTGATAGTACGACATCTCTATATCAGTCCCACCCATGGGTGTTGGCTGTTTTTCCAAATGGGGAAGCTTATGGGATTCTAGCTGACACTACGAGGCTGGTGTGAGGTGGATTTGCGAAAGGACTCAATTGTTAAATTTTCTACCCCATCAGTCTATCCAGTTATCACATTTGGCCCATTGACATCACCAAAGCAGCAGCAGCACTCACATCCTTGTCTCATGCTATTGTTTTTATGTCGCCCGTGTGGAGTCTCAGACGACTGCTGAAGCTGGAGAAACAGGCAAGATATTTCTACACTTTTCTACTGTTATTTTATTTAAAAATATTGTGAAATCGAACCACTTTTCCTTGCATTGATTTGTCACTGATGTCATGATGGGAGATTTCCTTTCGCTTGTTTCTTCTTGTTTTAGCTTTTATCGCTGATAGAGATGTGGGTCGAAAGGATGCGTGTGCCCTCTCCTTTTGAATGTTATGTTTCTCTTACTCGAATGATAGACCTTCGTCTGTTTGTTTATGTATTAATTCTTCTCTGCGATTGAGTTGCAAGTTGTTATGTTGATCAACTAGTATTTTCGATATCATGGAAGTAAGTTTACGATAACTATGAAGCTCCTCCCTAGCACCCAAGTTGTCTTTTGACGTTTTTTTTAGCCCCTTCGCAAGTCCCTTTGATAACCTTTTGGCATCGAGAAAGAAAGGTTGTAGGATTGTGTGAGCAATGCGTGGGCTAGCCAGCTTAGAGTTTTGGTATTAAAACTGGTAGAATAAAAAGGTTTGTGTGCAATGTGTTTTGTCGTCTCGCGTGTTTAGACTCTTATACTATCTTTCATCTTGTTTCTAGGCTTTTAAGGCCATCCTCAAGAAGTACCTTGACCATCCCTATCAACTTGAACCATAACTAGCTTTTCGATCAACTAAGCTGGAGGTTTCATTGTGCGAATCCAATACCTCGTTGACACTAGAATAGTTTGGTCTAATCCCCTCTCATAATTATTGCTGATGGCGCTCTTCTATTTTTCCTAACTTGCATTATTTTCTCCCTTGTAATGTTAACGCTATTAATTAATATTGGTCGGTTTTTATGCACGTAATTACCGTAATAGTTTGTGATGGAAATTTCCTTAAATGTGATTAACCTTCGGAAAAACTCAGCTTTCATTTGATAATCTTATGGATTCATAACGGAAGGTTTTGTTTTGATAATGTCACTTAGAAGTTATGTTTGTATCTTTGTGTGACGGTTGACTGTGTTACCAAGGGTTGCCTTAAAATATGGTTGTTTCGGGAAATGGATAATTTATTTTAAATTAATCAAACATTAGAATTGTTGTGGAAGTTTGCAAATCTTTAGTGTTATAAAATTGTTGATGACATTATTGTATACTCTTGTTGACGGAACCCCCTTCTTCTCGCGTGTTTGCTACTAGCCTGTAAGACTTTGACCCTTCCTGGATGATTGGTAAATCTATTTGTAGTTAATGGTCAAAACTAGTATACTATGCCTTCGCTTCGAAACTTATGTTGTGTGTATACTCTATTTGATTTCCGGTTTGAAACTCATTTATACATGACTTTTTGTGTTAAATTTTGGAACCCGTGTTTCCCCTTTCTTGGGCCGATCAACTTTTGTTCTTTTAGAAATGTATTATTTTAGCCTATGCGTTGGTACCTTTGATAAATTTCTAGATGGTTGGTCTATTTATATCAAATCTCAATCTTGTAATTATTGTTTAATTACTTACTTGATGGGAATTCTTGTTTTTGCTAGATTGTTTGTTTTCTCCTTATAGGGCCAAGGGCCATTCTCTTACGATTGCTATACTTTCATTGTTTTTACTCCTAACTGAAGTACAAGGTCTTCTCCTTCTTTGATTGGCATGATGAAGACTTTATTATAACTTGATGTGTTAATAGTGTTTAGAGGTTTGAACCAATTCTTGTAATAAAGTGCTTCCTTTTCGTGATATTGTTAGATAATAGTTATGGTGGTTTTGTGTAGCCTTATCTTGCTCAGTTCTCGTGAACTGACTCTTGTAGAAAATTTGCTGCAGATGGATTTTGCATGTAGATGAGGGATAGATTTGTAGACTTTTGTCATCAACCTCAGTTGAGAAGATCCTTTGCTCGAAACCTTTTTATGTTGTTCAACTTTTGTTAACGTCCAAAGGGAAAGTTTAAAAGAGGATTAATGTCTTAGTATAATGTATCAGTGGACTTGTCATCCGAACTTTGGAAACCTTGTATTGTTTGACCATCATTGAAATTATAAGAAAATTTGGTTATTGTTGTTGAGTGACTTTTGGAGTATCAATATTTTAAGAAATGATGTAATCTTGTTTTGTTCTCGTAAATGAGTGTTGCTTCAACCTTGCCTTGAGAATAAATTTTGAGTTAAACCTTGATATGACTTAGTAATAAAGTGTCATAAGTAAACTAACATGGGATTGTTTAATACTTCTGGAAGTTAAATTAAAAGTTGTATTCAAATAAAGTAACGTAGGGGTCACCAACTTGAGAGCAAGAAATTCTTTAAGTAAACAAGGGCAAGACTATCATTGCAAGTAAACTTTATAACACGATAACCCTAGCTCCTCTAGTGAACATTATTCCTTTTATGGTGAAATTTGTAAAATGACCCTAAGGTGAAATGAACTGTTAGTTGTTTGAAGATGATAAGATTTAATAAACCGAGAAAACAAATTTTGAGACCTCACCATCTTTCTCACCATTTGGAAAGTAAATTTTTACTCCTTGTTAATACTTTTAGCGAAGCCTAAGTAAAGTTGTTGATAATTCTGGTTAAGAGCCCTAGCTTCAATTAAATACTGGCAATAACTAATGAGGTCCTAAAGATGTTTCATCTCGACCTTCTCCCTCTAACCCTTTTCAAGGCACCTTGTATCTCTTCTCTTAAGTGTGTTGAACTTAAAACCATGTTGTCTTGTGGGCAAGAACGAATCTTAGTAGCGTTAGTGGTGAGCAGATGGCCTTGTGGAATTTAAATACTCCTTTTTCTTGATAAACGAATTAAGCAAATAAATGTCATAATAGAGAAGATTTAAAGATAATTACTCAGTGTCAAAGGAATAAACTTAGCTTGGTAAGATGAATTATACGAATCATATCTTGAGCCTCCTTGAAAACGTAAGCTAAGAATTGCAAGATGTCCTTTTAAAATAAATAACCCTCAAGAATATCTCCTTGTGGTTGGCCCTAATCAGTAAGTGTGTTCTCGTGATTGGACTTCTATGTTGTCTTGTCAAAAAGAAAAGTAAATTGTCCTTTATGATATCAAGTGTGAACGCTTCCGTTGGAAGGAAATGGTTTGCAAAATATATAAAATAAATTATTTCTACATTTTGTTGTCATAAAAATCAAAATTTCAGTTTGATGTTATTTTTATATATTTTTGTGAATTTCAAGTGATATCCTACAAGTGATATTTCAGTGGTATTAGAGTAGTGTATCCTCCCATCCTATGAAGGAAAGAAGGAAAATCAGATCTCGAATACAACCAAGGAAAAATGAAATGGACCCAAGTTCCTTTTTTGATGGTACTAGTGAAGTTTCTGCTAGGTCTTCACTAAAAGAGTTTGAGAGATATTTTCTATGAAAGCTTATGTGTCGGGATGAGGCCCTCATACTCATCCCTAGATTCATAGTTGAGCAACACATAAGTTGTGGCATCAATTGTTGAAAACTCAAGGGGTTGAATCCATTGCTTCACTTGCAAATTTCTCACAAAAGTTTCTAGAAGGATCTAATTTGTAGGATGTAATGCCCACTCCTCTTCGACACTTATTTTACTATGATTTTTCTTATTGTTTATTAGAGATATGGACATTATTATTATATTTTAGTTAGTATGTTAGATACAAGGACATCATGATTCGACTTTTATTTTGGGTATACGGATGTATTATGGACTTTGATGGACATTTAAGGATATGATGATGATCTAAAATTGTTACTTTCCTATATAATGACATTTGGATTTTCTTGACGTATTGATTATAGTTGGATTATTGAACTAACCATGTGATCTCATTGATATTGTGAATTGCTAACAATATGATGATATTAGGGATTGGTAATATGTTGTTGAGTGTATCTAGTAGTTAGGAGTTACAATAGATATAGGAAATTTCATGGTTATTGTAGAATGTGAATTGGATTATTGATGATTGTAAATTATTTATTAGAGTAGAATTGAAATGTTAAGAAATTGCAAATAATTGATAGAAATTCCTAATTTTGATGATGATGATATAGCTGCATGTATGATGTTATTGGATGATTTGTATGTGTGTTTTATTTCTTGATGTATTTGATATGACCTTGAGGTCGAAGGGGTATTCTTTGATTGGTTGCAGGAAATTATATCACAATAAACAAAAAGGGGCTAGGAGACTAACAATGAAGGAATATCGATATTGGCAACAAGGTCACCTTGGCAACTTTGTGTTCGTGTTTATTGTTGTGTTATTGATTGAGTTTGTTAGGAGGTCCCCATGGGGGGGTGTGACCTCAAATGTGACCATGGGTTTATGTGTTGCTTTTCCCTCTTTATTTTTTATTTATTTTGTTTAGTATGTGATTTATTTATTGTGATGTATCCTCACTTTATTATTGCTTATTATTGTGCCCTTGTTTAGTTAATTAATCATGTGATTAAGTTAATTTGAGATGTGACAAAGGGGCATTTAATTGGGGTAGATAGTCCTTGTTATCTTATTAATTTTGATGGATTTCATTTGATTTTAGGTTGTGTACTCAACCCCATCTTTCAAATATCAAATTTTGACTTTGGAGCCACTTTTGGAGGCTTGTGGGCATAGGGGGTTCATTAGCTAGGCAATATCCTAGCACGTGGGTTCATATTGAGGTAATTAAAATTAATAAAAGTAAATTCAATATATTGGTAGACATGAGGGGGTGAAAGGGTTTAATTTATTCATATTTTGAATCAGGTATTGGGGTAGGTTAGATAAGCGGGCCAAAGGAAAGCGAGTTTTAATTTTAATATAAAAATAAAACATTTGAACCCTAGTTTTTAGAACTAAATACCTTAACATTGCAATTTAATGAGTGTGGTCATAAATTTAAATTATAATCTCTTTTTGAATAAAGAAATCTCAATTAAGAGATTCTTATCCAAGAAATAATAAGATGGTATAAAACTAGGATTGAGTATGCTTTTCAACACAAGTGATATTATTTCACCATCTTAATTATTTGAAGAACTATTAATAAATGATTAAATATTTACATTTATAAGGTAATTTGTAATTATAAGTCTCAAGGTTTCAAACTATATTTTGAGAGAAAATGCATATTAAAAAAATGAGTGAGAAATATGATATATTTTTGTTTAATATATTAGGGTAGAAATAAAAAGGGGTAAATAAAATTATCGTGGAAAAATGGGTAAGTAAGGTACATGGAAAAAATATGAGGTATTTCATTCTAATAATATAACAGGAGGGGCTATTATCAATTGAATAACTAGAGGTAAAAACTAAAACTAATGGTATTCTTTAATACCCTTCGAATGCACGTGTTATACCATACTTTTACTAAGTGAACCCCCCGTGCTTGTGGGACAAGTTAAGTTTGTCCCATACCTCTTAAAATCGCCTACTAACTATACCTATGATGTGAGGGGTTAATTTTAGCCTTCATTATGTGTTTTGGAAGAGAAAAGGGACAATTAATTGCACTTTCTTACAAACTCCTTTAATTTTGTCCTTAGAAATATGGAGTAGTTGTTTGTGTGTGGAAGGAAACTTTTCATATCCTCACCCACCCATTTATGAGTCTTTGGCTTGATGTTTTATTTGGTGAAGTGGATTGGAAGAGAGGTGATGTGACATCTTACATGTGGCCACATCTCCATGCTCTCTTCAGTTTCTATTTATGTGATTTATTTTGGAGTTTTGGGGGTTGCTTGGTTTCATTAAATACATTTGTTTTTGGGAAATTTACTTAAAATTCTTGCTTGAGAGGTTTTGGAGATTGCATTTGGGGATTTTATTGGATTTAGAGGAGATGGAAGCTCATTGTTTGAATATTGTGGAAGCTTATAATGGCAAGGTAGGGTCTATACCCTTGTATTTATTTACTTGTTTGTGTTGTATTGTAAATGAATGAGTGTATGTGTTTGTGTTTGGGATTTGGGGTAGTATGGCCTTAAGGAAGGTGTGGGGAGAAGGAAAATGGGACCATTTTGGGAGGGAAAAGGAAATTGTGAGGCATTTTGGAGGGAGTGTGAGTAGGGTGTTCCACCTATGGGGAGAGAAAAGGAAAATATTACAAGTTTTACAACCTCTAAAGCACGGTTCTCTCATTTTCGTTTGTCGCTTACAAGGGTTTAGGTAAGTGTGCCAAGATACGTGATGCTAAATTTTCATCATTTGTCTTATTTAAGTGCACCAAACCATGTTTTCCTACTCATCGCACATATTTCCAATCATCACACTAATTTACCACATTGACGAACCTTGGAGGGTCAACACGGGTTCACGGGGCTTTGTTACACTAATACGTAAATTAGCCCAAGTGGCTATGGAATGGGCTTGCATAAATGGCATTGGACCGCTAAATGGGATGATTAATTATCTACCCTATTCTCTAATATACAAAGAATCACAAGAAACTGATGGGGTCCAAAACTAGTAATGAAGCTGAAATTGCAATAAATTTCCAGAGCCAATTGGTTGATTCGACCAGTTACCATGTAACAAACTAAGCCAGCGAGCTCTAAAATTGGTGTGCAAAATGTACTTTTCAAGGTAGAAAGTAAAATGAAAAATGTTACACTATTATCCATATAGCAACGAAGAGGTTTGCAAGGTCAAATTGTTCTTCTAGAACCCATAGGTACAAAATTTGAGGTGATTCCAGAAGGGTTCAGTCATAACAAAAAGTTGCTCTCAACAACGAGTTTTCTTAAGCAACTGAAACCCACTTCAAAACATGATCATTAACCGTTTTGGTGATGTTTTTGGGTTGGAATGAGATCATAATACAACTAGGAAAAGGTTGCAATGATTTAAAAGTGACAAGTAGGTTTAGACACACTTCTTGTGCATCGAGTTTAGAGAGGCGTTCGATCCAACTAGACGGTTGTTTATATTTTCCAGTTTGTGCTATAAAGCACATTTATCAATCTAGGTTTTCTACCATGGAACATGAGGAATGGTGAAAACATTATTAGTTTGTTTTTTCAAGTTAAAATCATAGTGTTTAACACACCATCCAAGGTGAATATTTAAGAGATTATTTTAACATGGCGTAGAAAATGTTTTATATAGTTTATATTATGATATATGATAAGGAAACATTAATAACAAGATTGATTTCAAATTTAACGTTTAAAATATTATAAATGAAGTGAAAATCCAAAAACAAGTAGGAAAGGAGGAATGAATCATGCTTGTAATGATCTAGTGAGCAAGAGAAGAGGAGTTTGACTTTACACATGCCAATTACATTTACTTGTGGGGTTCTAGAAATTTTTTCAAAATAATCACATGTATTATGTAGGTTACCAAGAATGCATACATATATTGTTTCAAGGCTCTCACTCTTCACTAGTTGGGAGAATGCCAACAGAGCTGAAAAAGATCTCCTAATCTTTACTATACCTCGTTTCCATTGATTTTGTTGATGAAATCTATTACCACCATTACACCCCTTTAGATCTTGGTCCATAAGCGTCATAATTTTTTCCAAATATTACCCCTTGCAATAAAAATCTAGTAGGGAGAGGAGTCGATCATCGTGCATTGGCCAATGACCGTGACAAGTTTTGTTGATTTAATAGTTAATAGTAGAATATTCAAATCCCTAAACTTACATGAAAAGTTTCTAATAAATATAAATAAATTGGCCCTTTTTTGTAATTAAATATTAGACAATATAAAGTGTAATTTTTATTATATTAAGAAGAAACATTATATTAAAAAGGAAATAAATGATGCAAGTACTAATACATCTATGTATTTAACATGTCTAGACATATAAAAATTCAATATATATTTTAAAATGAGTAGTGGAGATAACTCTCATTATTACAAACATTTTTTTAAGTTTGAATATATTTTCAAACTTAAAAATGTCATGTCATTTATAATCATACACACTTTCATTCACAAAATTGAAAGACTTCATTGTCACAATAGGACACAACTTCAATCAAATACCACATTAAATGAAATAAGAATATGGCACGCATGCGCGCGCACACACACACACACACACACACAATTATTCTCATTAATGATGTGTATATAAAACTCAAATTGAGTTATTTTAATTTTTGCATACACACCTTATCAACAGGTATTTTGTGTGAGAAACTCAATGGAAAATGTAAATCAAAAAGATTATTTTATGCATGTTTCATATATATATATATATATATATATCTTATTTATAGGTTTTATGTGCCTGAACAAGAATTTGTATATATATTCTAAGTCAATTTCCTATACACATATTATGCATGTTTCACATATATCTTATTTAGAGGTTTTATGTGCCTAAACTAAAATATCTATATATATTCTAGATCGATTTCCTATACACACGTACACAAATATATATATTCTACTATAGTTTCCAATACATGCAAAAACCTTGCACATAAGAAGGTGAATTCATATACACAATGCAAATGAAAATAGTAGTATTTATAAATGTATATAAAATTGAATCGGATAACGAATATCTTGTTGCTAGTAATTATTCATATTATATTTAATTTATTTTTAGTCATTGGTGACCATGTCACACTTATTTTAAATTTAGCATTCAATTTAAATGTTGTTACATTCAATATAAAAACTAATTATATATCATCTTGCATTAAAAATCACTAACCTTTCTTTATTGGTAAGTGGTTAACAAATTCTTAGAAATATACACTAGTAGATGGATTGCATTTACACTACTCCGTGATGAAGCCACGACCAATTGTTATGGAGTGACATGTGTTGGTTATTCAGAGTTGCTTGTTAAGAATAAGATCTTCTTTTCATATTATTTCAAATTGCACTGATAATATTCATTTCTTGTATTTTTGTAGGTTTTATTTACTAACATGAGGAGAAAACGATCACTCAAAAGAGTCGCTTTTAATTACACCAAAACAAGGGGAGTCATATTTCCACCAAGTGAACTAGGCGAAGATAAAGATGACAATAATGGACCACAACTATAGGCCGAACTATCCAAGTCACTCGAGGGGAAACAACAAAAAAATTTATAATACGTGGATATTGGGACAAGACTAGCATTAATAATACCATCAAAGAAGTTGAATAATATGGTTCCTCAACACATGATTTCAATGTATAATGTTGAACACTGGAGTAAGTGATTCCAATCCATTCTCAACTACACCTGTGCGGGAAACCAACATTGGAACTCAACCACTAATATGCAACACATCAACATCAAGCATGGTTATAGATTCACCACCACCCTTTCCCCGGTTTTTCAAGGCAGGTACCATAGATAGTATAAAACAATTTGGAGGCTTGTGAGGCCATTCAAATAGTATATAATGAGATATATTTTGATAATTTTGTGGGCCAAATATATTTCTAATCAGTGTAAGGCCATGGCTATTTTTTATTGTTGTACTCGCAGCCACATATGATATCATAAGTAATAGATGACCTAAATATGTTTTTATATGTACACTTGCTTGAAATATGTAATGAAAAACAACTGAGTTTCATATTGTCTCTAAAACAACTGTGTTCCATAGAAGAGAATCAAATTGAAATTTCTCTAAAACAAAATTGTAACACCTTTTCTATTTTCAAGAAAATAGATGCAATACAATTGATAATATTTGATCAAAATTGAACACAACAATCATGCTATTTTCCTATCATTGCCTTAGTGAGGGTAGTATCCTCACCATATATTTCAATATTAGTGAGGGTAGTACTAGTAAGGATATTCTTTTATCCAAATCCTTGTATAAAAAAATAAGATGCAAAAGAACAATTCATGATCAAATGGTTAAAAATATAGTTCTTCTTAAAATTTGTATTTAGATTGTAACTAGGGAACAAAATATTTCCCATGATATTTTTTGTGTTCAAAAACACAATTCACCTGTAAGTTGAGGGTGAGTTCAGGGAAAGGGAAAACCATGGCTTTCTTTCTTTTTGTGTTTCAACACAAAATAAGAAGGAAAGAAATGGAATCCATGACGTTGGAAGAAACTTATCCTGTTATCTTCAAATTTCAAGTATATATCCGCAATCACATTGTTTTATTTCAGTCATATATTACACATTCAAGCCTCTTGGCATACAAGTCTCCTATGCTTGGATTCTGAATACAATTTTCAGCAACAAAATTTGTAGCAACTGAGTTAATTTGGATATTAATGTCCACAACTAGCCATTTGGAGTGACCAAAAGTAGTTCCTATTGCATCACCACAAACTTGTCAGTCTTTCTCTTTTTTTAATGATGGTTTACATTTATATTATACTGTTGTAAAAGGTCAGTTGATAAGCCGAGTTATAGGGAATAATTTATTTTTTTCTATTCTACAGAACACAATCGAAAAATAAGTACAAGATTAGAATACTTGCCCTTGTAAGCTTGCAAATAAGAGGATTTTTCCTTGCAAAATTTCTCATAAGTGATTAAAACTTCGATGAATCGGTTTTTAGAGTTTTATTACACTACAAATTATAACAACAAACACTCATTACTTCTGCCGCAAGGGATTTCAAACTCCATAGAAAACAAGGGATTTCAATGTATACCTCCTTACAAGTCTTTGTTGCAGCTTTGATGAAATTTTTTTGTACAATGTATGGCAGCAATTATGATAGGTATTTGAAAGCATTGAAAAAATGAAAAAACGAAGGTATGCATGTGAGGTCACCTTTCTTTGTCATATTTGAGCTTCGCCCCTTCTAGTATGGCCTTCACTTCAATGAAACAATGAAACCAAATTTCACATGAATAACGAAACAACGAATATAACACAGATCGTATGATGCAAGAGCGTGAATCCGTATGATAAAAACGAACAACTATACAAAGATTTTGAATAATCAAATTGTTGGGGTTAGCACACCGGTTGTAAATAATATATCGATCTAAGCATACATGCAAATAAAAGTGGATATTGTACGGAAGAAATATATAAAACAAGAGATATAAATCAACGCCGATTTAATGTGGTTCACCCAAATGTGGGCTATGTCCACCAAGAAACAAGCCAATCTATTATCCAAAGCTTTGATAAGATATACAATTGAAGATTTACAATCTTCCACATCTCTCGAGTGTGTACAAGACTATCTTATTCTCAAGCTTTTACTTCTTCTCCAAGAATTCTTTCTCTCATAATTATTCTCACAATAATCATCAAATTTTACAAGTTCTTCTTAATTCTTACTTTTAAACCCTAGATTTCATGCTTATATAGGCATATACAAACTTAGGGCACTTAGCCATGCAATTACAATCAATATATCTACTTTAATATTAAAAATAGATCTAATTCCTGAGATTTAAATAAAACACTCCCGCATCGGTAAATCGATGCCATTTAACCCTAATCGATGACTCGCGGTTCCTCCTTGCACGACCAATATGGGTCCCCTGCATAACCGATGTCGCCATTCCTGTGTTTTCCAACAAGTTTCATATTGCATGCTAATCCGAAGTAATTGAGCTCTACAACTCAAAACAAATTTCGGGGAACAACAAACAGAACAACTTTACAAGAGCTAAATTTGTATGATACAGAACAACTAAATAGATAAGAAACCAAATACTCAAGTTCTCGCGTTCATTCATAATAATAATGTGATCGTTGTTACCGCTTCTCTCATCTCTCAATTTTATCAGCAATCCCTCCATGCGAAATGAAAGAAGTCACTTACAGGGGAAAAATGGAGATCTGTGCAATCTTTCCCACACCACCGCATTGGAATAGATGTCGATTGGGTTATGATGCGGTGAAGGGAAATTAATTACAAGCAAAATAGATAAAAATGAGTCGCTCAAGTTCTCACGTTCATTCGTAATAATAATGTGATCGTTATTCGCTTCTCTCATCTATCAATTTTATCAGCAATCCCTCATGCAAAATGAAAGAAGTCACTTACGGGAAAAATAGAGATCTGCATGCAATCTTTTCCACACCACCGCATTGGAATAGACGTCGATTGGAGTTACGATGCAGTGGAGGGAAATTAATTACAAGCAAAATTGAGTAAATATGGCATTAAATGGTGCATGCTACATCATCCAACGAGTGGCACTCCGTAACAACTAGCGGTGGGGTTCATAATTCATGGTGTAAATGCAGTCCATCTCCGATATTATGTTTCCAAAAAATCAATAACCACTTAACAATAAACAAAGTTTGGTGATTTTTAATACAACATGTTATATTTAAAATTAGTTTTTATATTAAATGTAATACTATTAAAATTGAATAGTATTACATTTTTTCTGGGTCCATTATTGGATGATGAAACCTCAATGGATAGTGTATGATTTTTAAACATGCAATTTTAATATCTTGCAAAATTACTTTAGAAAATGCATATAGGATGATCACTCTAATATGAAATGAAATTTACAAGTCGAAAACATGTTAAAGTATAAAAGAGTATTTTTAATATATATATATATATATATATGAAAATAGACCCTTAAATTAAATTCAATTCATGATGACTAGCTCCTCTCCCCTAACAACTAGGAGCAAATATTTAATCATACAATACCAAAACCATTCCATATTCAAATATATTAAAACCAAGCCATGTTAGAAGGTCTCCATGACCGATTCAACACACCTTGTAAGCGTGCATCCTGTAACCAATTGCAAATGAAATCAAGAAGAAATAGACCAGGATCACGTGTTGGCGTAAGGTTATAGGGGCATTTGTGACTAAAACATCTAAAAATCTGCCTCTATCGTTTATGATCCGATGGACGGCCATACTCTACTCTAAATCCCCATTTTGATGCAGGTAGGTAGGATGCTTGCACAGGTTGTGGAGTTTGGCACCATATTTTCTTGAAAGTTTCTAAAGCTTTTCAACGAACCCATTTTGTACAGATCCAAAAACCATTACAGTCCAAAAGACCACACCTAAAGAGGCATTTTTGAAAAATAGTGAACGTGTGTAAAAAACTCCCACGATAAAACATCAAAAGCATTTCACCTGACCCTCGTGTTTTGTAAAAACACCCTATTTAGGTGGACGCAGAGAGGGATTTTTAGCGCCCATACTAGTCAAGTATTTAGAATCCATCATCCTCTAACATGCGCGACTACATGCAATTAAAACAAAAATCAAGCTTACATGGTCGGGGTCTGCTCCATGCAACCCCACCTGACAAAATTCCCTCTCTTTTTTGCTTTTATGGATAATTGTTCTATTCCGAGGCTCTCATTTTGACACAGGCATGGATGATGTTGGAAAAGGATGTGGAATTTGGCTTCACACTTGTTATTTGCATTTTCTTGCTAGTTTCACATCCGCTTCCCAACATGCCAAAAAAAAAAAAAAAAAAATGAAAGGAAACCTAAAAGAGAGAGCCGAAATTCTCCTCTTATTTACGAGTTTTCAATTTTTTTATAAATTTATTATCAAAGTTCAAAGCTCAAGTAGTATAGTATCACATTTTCAAACATTAGCACCCCACTTGCCCAGCCCTATGAATCACCAAGCCATATCTTCCTTTATTTATTAATTTATTTACAATTTGTATTATTATTTCCCACACAACAATTAAACATGATTACCAATGCAATATTCCTGATTATCATCGAGGTGAGGCTTCTCCAACTCGTATTCATGACCAATTCAATCGTATTGATGAATCTCATTGTCATATCGAATGGGAAAACTTGTCCCATACTATAATCTCAAGTCTGAAATTTTATTTATTTAACTAACTACACCTCTATAACCTTAGACAAATTTGCACTGAAGAATACATTCACTCCCAAAATGTTTAATCCACACTCGAGACCCAATTTGAAGGAGGAGGATGGGTTGGAACTACATCACCCTCCCATAATAGGAGCATCATCCTCAATGCGACACAACACCAAGGTTAATCGGAGAAGTACGATAGAAGAACCAGAGCCAAAAACGACCCATATCATTAGGGAAATTGATCTTGTCATTAAATCATGACCACCAAAAATCAAGCAAAATTTGTAATTTTCTTCAATTATTTATGTTTTGTGAAGATTGGTAGTTCTCTCTACCGTAGAAAATCTAACTAAATTTTATAATCATATCCAAACTTGTTTTATAGTGCTTTCTTATAAGTGTGTTCTTACTTAATAATTTTCTCATAAGTATAGTTCATTGATTCCATGTTCCTTAACATTTTCACTATTAGGAAGTTACATTTCATTATTTTCATTGTTTTCATACGGTTCTAATAATATAAGACATCACAAGGTCATCTAAGACCTAAAACCATAACATAGGCCACTTCACATTTATCACATTTTCACATTTGATGCAACAATTATAACGTGACACTCACCAACAAGGAAGGGCGTACACATAACGTTCACCATAACAAGGAGGAGAACACATTAACCAACCATGAGTCTATGATGATACAAATAGAATACTATAAAAACACCACATTTCCTCACCAATAAGACATCTTCATGCTTAGAAGGGGAATGTAACATATCACCCAAAACATTGTCCCCATTCAATAGTTTTATGACGAGGAATGCACCACACATAGAAAAAAGGGTATGACAAAAAACAAATCTATAATAGGATCCCCAAGACCAAAAGTAACAATTCTCTCTATGTATAATGCCCAATGAATCTAGGTATATCAATATATACCAAAATAATATGTAGTGCATTATCTCAACCTTTCCTTAAGGAACTAAAAAAACAAACAAAAGTATCAAGTATCCCATTTGTATGTCTGCCTATGTATCTCACATACCCATAAAGTAAATTTTCCTCAAGTAATCCAAAATCTAAAAGAGCACAAAATACAAAAACATAACCATGGAGTTTGAATTGAATATCATGTCTAACTCGTAAGAAAGAACCGTCATAGTAGGGTGTAAAGATAACATGAATCATTGTCAACCTACCAATTGATATTGCATATCATAAAGGCCATTCCTCGAAGGAGAACTAAATATCATATATGTCACTTCACCATATGAATACTAAGTATCATAAAAGTCTCTCAACCACAGAGGACTAATTATCAAATATATGTCACTCCACCATAGGAGGACTGAGTATCAAATATCCAAGGGAGGTTAGGTCACTCCATAGTCTTGGACACATAGAGCCTCGTCACCTCAAAACCAAGGGCACGTCTTGAAGCACCAAACGTGTAGAAATGAAACCACATGGGGCTTCATTAGCTAGGCAATATCATAGCATGTGGGTTCATATTGAGGTAATTAAAATCAATATACCGGTAGACATGATGGGCTGAAATGGTTTAATTATTTAATGTTTTGAATTAGGTATTGGGGTAGGTTAGAGAGGTGGGCCAAAGGAAAGAGGTTTTATTTTAATATAAAACTAAAACATTTGAACTCTATTTTTAAAAAGTAAATACCTTAAAATTGTAAAAGGCGTGTGGTCATAAATTAAATTATAATCTCTTTTTAATAAAAAATATAGATTCTTAACCAAGAAATAATAAGATGGTAGAAAACTATGATTGAGTATGCTTTTCAACATGAGTGATATTATTTCACCATCTTAATTATTTGAATAACTATTGATAAATTATTAAAGATTAACATATATAAGGTGATTTGCAATAGGTCTTGAATGGATTCAAACTATATTTCAAGAGGAAATGCATATTAATAAAATTGAGTTAGAAATATAATATATTTTTGTCTAATATATTAGGTAGAAATAAAAAGGGGTAAATAAAATTGTAATTGAAAAAATGGGTAAGGTACATGGAAAAAATAGGGGTATTTTCATTCTAATTAAATAACAAGAGGGGTATTATCGATTGAATAATTAGAGGTAGAAACTAGAATTAAGGGTATTCTTTAATAGCCTTGAACGCATACGTGTTATACCATACTTTTACTAAGTGAACCCCCATGAATGAAACCTTGAGTGTACCCTTATACAAAATGTATACACATTATGAACGAGGTAGAACTAACAAGTAAGAAAATACACATTAACATTCTTGACGACAATTAGCCAAGTGGCCTAAAAAAACCATAAAGATACGAGTTGCGAACATAAAACCAAGGAAACTTGGAAACCAAAGATAAATTGATAAGTAGTTGCATTCAAACTACAAAATATCACAAGAAATAAAAAATTAAGAAAGAAGAGCCTTGAAGCTTCCCAATAAATCAAATAAAAATCTGGTTCTGAGAAAGTAAAGTTTACAAACAAAATACACATGAAAATATCCATATCATAATTATTATTTTAACTTTAGGGGCCACATGTGGGGGTACTACATCCTTGAGTGCACATCTAGACATATAAACAAAAACTCGATTAGATAATGCAACTTCCAAAATGTCCAACTGAATCATAATCTCCCATAATATCTGCAAGTTCGAATAAGAGCATTTATTTTTACTAATAACCACATACACTCGAAATGTCACCCTAACTAGAGAAAAAGCTTCTAACGGTGTTATAAATTAGAAAGTCACATGATCATTCGATCGAGTAGTCCAAAAGTGATTGTTGTGGTTGTCAAAAGTTTAGAATTTTAAAGATTTGAGAGGAAACCATAAATTTTCAATACATCAATGCGAGAATTAGGTATCATAGAAATTTCATGATTTAGGAGAGAAATCATGTCAATGTAGTGTTGTTGGCCCCAAAATTCCCCTCTTTTGAAGTCAAGTTTCAAAAAAAATTTAAGTCTGTGCCTTGGAGTATCAAATCGCGTCGAGCCTGGCATTGTTTGTAGTTTTCTTGTTCATGGAGAACAATTTGAAATTCAGCGTATGGTAAAGTTCCTTTCCTTCTTTTTATTTTCTTCCCGCAGTCGAGAATGATAGGCATATTTTCCCGTTAATTTTTTCCCCAGATTCCATGGGTAATACATGGATATTTTTTTGGATGTGGTTTGGCCATATTTCAAGGTTCAATAGAAGCCTCCATGTGTCCAAACAACGCAACTCTAGGGGCAGGGTCCAAGGGACAGTCCTCAAATAAGCACAGGCTTTCCGCGTGTCCCAAGTACAAAATGAAGACAAAATAAGCTAAAATCGGCTAAGTATGGAAGGCTCAATGGATGGCACCACATGCCTCATCGGCATAAATTTAAGAGTCAAAGATGGGGCGATAGTTCAAACTTGCGCCAGTCCTCCATGTGTCCTAGGTCCAAAAAGGAAGAGTCGATCGTTAAAATTGACTAAGTATGGGTGGGTTGGTGGAAGTCTCCATGTGCCTTAACGACACTATTTCGAAGTGAAATCAAAGGGTCGATTAAATGTAGCACCAAATCACCATGTGATTAAAGTCGATATGAAGATAGAGTTGGCCATTGAAAAGTCAAAATTGCGGAAGGGGACACGCATCAGCTCGACTCTACTCATTTTAAGGGGCACTTCCAAAATGGAAACTCAAATGAGCACCAGACCCTCCACGTGTCTAGGGGTCAACATAGGTCAAGCAGGAAATAGACCCAAATTAGTAAAGTATGAAGGAACCGGTGGAGCTCTCCACGTGTTAGCTTGGTGCAACTTTAAAGGAAAAAAATTGCAGAAAGGTGTCTAGTAGGCCCGCTCCAATTAATTTCTCCCACGTGGGTGGCCCAAATTTGAAGTTGTAAAAGAAAATCAAATGACCCATGTTTTAACTGGTAAAATAATGTAACGACCATATATTTAAAAAATTGTTTCTTTCCACCATTAATGTTTCTTTGCAAATCAAGAATTCAAAGGGGCCTAGATGATTGGAATAAGTTGTAACTGTTTCTTTCTTTCTCAAGGAATTTGTAACCATCTCCTAGTGAGCTATATCATGGGCTTTCAAAGCCATTGTAAAGGGTTGGAATTTTGATTATTCTAAAACTGTAATTTTGAATTGGAAGAAATCAATACAAAGGTTTTCCCTTTTTCTTCTACTTTCTCTTTCCTTCTGGTTCTGATTTGTGAATCATCTAATCCTTGCATGCTTGGAAACTTTGTGTTCTAGTTTATACAATCTCTAAAACTTTGATTCTATGTGAATTGTGTCTATTATAAACGTGGATGGTTCCATTCTGTATCTTATTTGCACAATACATATAAGGGTCTTCTCTACCATCTCTTTTCCCTGAAAGTATTGTCTTCTTCTACCTCCCTCCTCTCTTCAAGTCTTCTATCCTCATGTATTGATAACATCCCAAGCTTAAAACACATTTCGAATATCAGAAACCACCATTGAATGAAATATTGTGCATTTCTACATAGGTTTTCCCCGCTTTCAATAAGGGAACCTCTCACATTAAAGAGAAGGGACTTACTTGTCCCTAACCGCGGTTTAATTCAAGTGCAAATCTGAAACCCAACACGTAGTTATTTGACCATCGAATGTCATGAGAGTTGAGATAAGTTCATCCATGAAATTTTTATGATTATGATCGGATTTCAAGTACACAAGAATAAGAATAAGATATATTAAAATTGCAAACTAGTGATTTCATGATAATTCCAACAATGTATTAATAATGTAGATGCAACATGTGGAGAAGGATTTCATGACCAAGTGAAGTTTGTATAAGAAGGGGGATAAATATCCCAAGTAAAAAATACTTGCCAAATGTCTAATGCATCTTCCATAACCAATAAATGGTATAAATCAAGAAGAAACCGATCGATCTCTTGATATCTTCCATGTTAGTCTCTATGTGTCACTCATATTACTAAGGTCCAAAAGTTTCACCAAGAACTCCATGAACCAAAATATTAATGTCTTTGAGGTTTCTCGACATATACAAGTCTATAACATAAAATTAGGGACCCACTATACAACATGCTTGTAAGGAGTCGCTATGTAATATGATAAGAGAATAAAAGAAACATCACAATAACTCCACATAACACACCAACATGACTCAACATGAAAATCATGTTATGCACAAAAAAATAATCGCACAAGAATCATTTCTAACACCACTAAAACCATTTAATTTTTTTGTTATTAGTTGTTATTACTCTAAACATAACTTTAGATTTGATTGTATCCACTATATACACCAACGTGCCTCGGTGTATAACATAAACCATGACACTAACATTATATTATTTTATGAACCTAAATGGAGGATGTAGTGGCATAACTACAAGCCAAACTATTAGGTTTAAGGGTCCATGATTCCAAGTGAAATCTTTATCCACACAATAACATGATAAATGGTGGAATTTAATCCATAAAGTGATTTGGTAATCCCAAGAGAGTGAAACAAAACCATAATATAATACATAGGGTAGATAGATTAAGGCCTTTTGCACCATGTACAATCTCATGAATGAGGTGAAATAACTAACACCACCTTCACTCAAATGAGCCTAAAAATATAACAACCTATGTTACTATAAAATACAAATGCATAAATTAACAACAAGGTACATAAGTTCCATGATTGGAATTTCTATCACCATTAAATTACCTTTGTGTTAAATTTATTGTATTATACCATAGGTAACACTTATTAGAATCATACGATATCATTTACAAATTATGAGTCTTCACCCCATCATAATGTTTAATTGCCAAGAAAACACTCATTTCATTCTGTTTCTAATATATATTGTTATGAATTTTAATATTTTTGTATAATTTAAAATTCACATGATTCATGTAGAACTTTCTATGAGTAGGAAATCATGTTCCCAAGATACATGTCCCAATATGAGAATAAGTAATTTAACATATAAACAATGCAAGGTTGACCACTTATTTTAAGAGATAAGGAAATTTTCACTTTACGTAGTGAAATCATATTATTAAGTACCATTAATAGTGGTTCTCGAGGTCAGAGACCCGTAGCTACATGTTTTCCATAATTGACATACAACAATTTTCATATACCAAAAATTATGTTCTCGTCTTGAAAATTTCCTAGTTCTCTCTTTATTAAAAGTGTTTACTCTCAAGTAGTACACCTATTATTTTCAATCCTTAACACAATTTATTTCTAAATCTCACTTATTCGTTGATTATGTTACAAAGATACATGTTTCCACATGACTCATTCATTACGCTTTTATTTCTAAAAAGAGGTTTATATGCCGAGTTAAAAGTACAACTTCAAGTTTCTTGACAATCTTTCTACAACATCATGTTAGATGCAAATCTATAGTTAGATTTATTATAAGGTATTTTCTTTTAACAATTAATCTCTTATGAGGTATCAAGCATTTATGAATGGTGATCCTATTAAATTTCTTTTTACTTCCCATGAGATCAACAAAATGTTACACAAACAAATCTTGTTTCACCAAAATTTTACACATTAAGATTATCTTTTTATTCATTAAAATGGAAGGTGAGGACACTATGAATTTAACACATTACTCCTTTGTATGGTCAAAATAAATGATCATTCATTTTTATACAAAATTGAACCTTCTAAAAACCCTTGACCATAGGGTCTAGGATAAATACATACAACATACCCACCTCACAAGGAACTTTGTACTAATAACAAAATTTCATTATCGCAAGTCTAGTTACACTTTCGATTTCAAAAATTATCATGTTAAATGCAATTTTAATAGTTGATATAGATTACAAATACCATATTTCTAACCATAAATTTCCCTAAAAGGTATTAGTTTTAACTCAACCCCATTTACACTCAATAGATTGACATCTTATGATGAGATTAACAAGGAGCACGGGTAAGTGGAACACTCTCATAATTTATATTTGTATTGACATCATATAATCCTTTCTACACTCTCACCATTATGATGTCTTGAGGTTAGGATGATAAGCATAATGAGGATCACTGGGATCTAAGGAAGTTAGTAACAAAAATTAACTCAATACCCTTCACTTTATATAGGTATGCCTTGTAATACACATTTCATTCATGGGGTATCCAATTAGGATAACCACTCCAGATAAAAATACATATAGCAAAAAAAAAATATCTCAACATACTTTTTCAATGTTTATATAATAATGACACCTGATGGTAGGAGAGTATACACCTTAATTTGGTCACCCTAGTTCCTACACATGTTTACGCACCGACACCCCTTCATAATCCCACCTATTCATTTTACCTATTTTACCAACTTACATTCATTGTTTTACTATTCACAACCACATGTAACCACTAAAATAAACAAAAAATAATAAATAATAAACCTAAAACAACCTAGTCTCCTAAAAATCTCCCCAGAGCTAAAAACAACTCTAGACCATCATAAAACCTTATCTAAAAAAATCCTAAAAGGATTGTCAAACCAAATTCAACCATTTTAATCATACTTGACAAAAATTGGTGTAGTTTTCCAAAAATCATCGCCAATCAATGTGGATTTATTTTAAACAACATCGATTATATAAAATCAAGTTTCTTGCATTTTCCCAAGGATTTGAAAGAAGTTATGACATCCAACCTAGAAATTTATAAGAAACATGCTCAAGTTCTTGGATTCATGCATCAACGTTTCAACCTCTTATAACACCTTTTACCTATTTTCTCTTTGTGGCCCATCTTCTTCACTAGCCGATCATTTAAGCTATCTTTATTATCAAGGTACATATTTAAAATTTATAAAAAATAAAATATTTTTAAAATTGGATCTTGACAATAACTCCCCCATCCCAAGATTCAAGTCTGAATGTTCTCACTTTATCATCTTCTATAGAAAATCATTCTTGTTAAACATCTGCAACTCGTGCATAAGTAATCGGTATCGATCAACTCGATCAACATCAACCCCTATTTGAGCATCATATTTTGTATCTTTGACATATTTAGATATATTTTTTCATATTTTATAATCATGGTTGATGTTCTTTGGCTTATAAGCTTAAAAATATGCTACCAACTAACTATATTCAAGAGAATTCTATGAATTTTTATTTCGCG
The DNA here is from genome assembly GCA_018340775.1 of Taxus wallichiana var. yunnanensis. Lineage (NCBI taxonomy): Eukaryota > Viridiplantae > Streptophyta > Pinopsida > Cupressales > Taxaceae > Taxus > Taxus wallichiana. Next base: position 379,109,580 of record CM031241.1, on the reverse strand, counting down.
GGAATGGTGAAATAACTCCTAAAATTAACTTGTACCTAGAAAATTTTGGTGGCCCATCGGTTCTAGGCCTAACCCTAAAATTTTCTAATTTCAAAAACTGGAGTACATTCATGAATTAACGAATATTCGCCACTAAAATTTTCCTAGAAGCTAGAGAAATTTATACAAGTGATAAGCCTACGGATATGCTAATGAAGCCATTGGAAAAGGATAAGTTGGAGATTCACTCAACTTCTGTTGGTCTTCAAGCTTGAGACTTGAAGAGGAAGAAACAAGCCAAGGAAAGGATCCAAGGATGGATTTGTACGGTATAATGCAACAATTTATCTCCAAGTGGGAGATTGTTAGGTTTTGGAGCTAAATAGCTTCACAAATGACATGCATTGTATGTTTTCTTATTTACACAATAAATCCGATGTCAGTAGCCTACGGGAACCGACATCAGTTATCTGTGCGTTAATGTTTTTATATTAAATGCAGATTAGATCTGACCCTTGGTTATAAAGGTGATCGAAGGGTTGTAAATGCATAGCTAAGTTACCCTAAAGTTTTTATATGCTTATAAGCTAGAAAACTAGGGTTAGAAGGTGAGAATAGAGATTAATGTAAGAAGATTTTCTTAGAGAAAGAAATCCGAATCTTGAGAGTAAAAATTACTGTACATCCCAGGAGAGGTGTGGAATATTTAAAATCTTCATTGTATTTCCTCCATTAAACAAAGAATAATAGATTGGTTGTTTATTGGCAGCCATCCCTTACACTTTGGTGAACCACGTTATATCTTATGTATTTTTTCTTCTAGTATAATTTCTATGTTTATTACTTGTATGTTTTAATTGAATATAGATTTGTACATTATCTAGGTTAGGTGTGATGGAGATGATGCATAAGCTTAAATTGTAGTCGATATCATATTTTCTTTGTAGCTTATAAATCCTTCATTGCAAATGTATGAGCTAACATTTCTTTAAGATCAACAATTTCACTTACTAGATCCGGAATAAACATATCATTTACATACAATAAAAATAATATATCTTCCATTTTCAAGCTTCTTGAAATAAACACAATGATTAGATTCACATCTCATATAACCATGCTCATGCATAAAACTATCAAACCTCATATGCCATTGCCTTGGAGCTCACTTGAGCCAATCTGAAGCTCTTTTTCAACCTACACACAAATTTTTCCTTACCCTTGACTTCATAACCAAGCATCATTGCATATATATCTCTTCCTCCTAATAACCATTAAGGAAAGTCATATTAACATCAAGTTGATCTCACTTGCAAATATTTTACTGCAACTAAACTCAAAACAATACGAATGGAAGCCATTTTTTTACTACGGGAGAAAAAATCTCACCAAAATCAATACTTGATTTTTTTGCAAACCCTTTTACCAAAATCAATGTCTTGTATGTTTTTTATCTGCCCTCTTCTTCCTTGATCCTGTAAATCCATTTGTTACGAAATGTTATCTTACATGTTGGCAACTTAACTCGAATCCCATGTCGAATTTGTTTCAAAGAGTCCATCTCCTCATCCATGTCATGCTCCCACTTCTTGTGGGTATCCTCTTGCATTACTTCTTCAACAATTTCAGGCTCACCACTATCAATCAATAATAGATAAAATAAGGAAGGTGTAAATATTTTGGAGGTCTACTTACTCATTGTGACCTTCTCACAAAAATATGGGTTGTATGAAGCTCAAACTCTACATGTTGTAAGTTTGTATCAACCTATTGTAGTGACTGATGTCGTTAACCTGTACGGATGTTGGTTTTGGTTTTCGAGATGTCGATCCTCTCACTGCTAATGCCGATCTTATCTCTATCGATGTCATTTTAGACTTCCAACGCCTTGATTCTTATCACCGACACCCGATTCTTGTAGGTGTCTATTTTAAATCCAAAAATGTATTTTCTTCCACAAACTCATCAACCGGTTCATCCTTAAGCATCAAAATATGATCCCTGTACATTTTTTTCATTCCATTCAATATCACAACTCCTAACAATCTTAGCATCATCTAAATCCCAAAAACAAAATCCAAAATCACTAGAGCCATAACCAATAAAAGTGCATCTCTTGGATTTAGCATCCAACTTCTTCCTATTTTCTTTATCAACATGCACAAAAGCTTTTGAACCAAATACTATAAGAAAAGAAATATCTACCTATTTTCCACTCTAAGCTTTTTCTATTATTCCACCATCCAGTGCACTTAAAGGCCCATAGTTGATTAAATATATTGTCATGTATACTTACACTGCCCAAAATTGTAAGGGTAATCCAACATGTATTCTCATGCTTCTTACACATTCCATGATAGTTCTATTCATTCTTTCAGCCACACCATTATCCTAAAATATTTTAGGAACCATTATTTATCTGTATATTTCATTCATTGAATAGTAATTATTAAAATTCTTAATGTAGTATTCACCACCATTTTCATATCTAAGGCATTATAACTTTAAATTTGTTTGATTTTCTATGTGGAGTTTCCATCTTTTAAAAGTATCAAAAATATCATATTTATGATTTATACAATAAACCCATACCTTTCTTGTGGCATCATCAATGAAAGTCACATAATATTGGGATCCTCCATGAGAAGCTACTTGGGATGGTCCCCACACATCTGAGTGCACAAGCTCTAATTTTTTCTCCTTCTTTATTGCCCCAACTTTAAGAAATCTCACTTTCTTTTTCTTTCCAAATATGTAATGCTCACGAAATCAAGATCTACATGTTTCAAATATGATAACTTACCCTTTGCCTTTAATATTTGCATTCCCTTTTTACTCATATGGCCTAGCCGATTATGTTGCATGCTTATATGTGAATATGAAGTATATAGTATAGAAAGGAATCAGTAATACAGGTATAAAAATACAATGTTCCTACCTTCTTGCCTCTTACCATAACAAGAGCTCCCTTGGTAACTTTCCATGAGTCGGTTGTAAATGTAACCATGTGTAGACACCTAAATTCTGCTTTTACAATCTTATTGCCAAAATACACACAAATCACTCTCATTCTTGCCAATTCCATTATAATTAGTGATCTTTGCTAATTAACTAACGTTTCTTACCACTTTAGCCAATTAAAAATGCTTTTTGATTGTGTAACCCCTTTTGCATTTAGGATGCCACTTTATGGTGAATCGTAAGTCAAAATCCTCTTTAAAACAAACAATTAGCATTTATTAGCTAATTAAGCCTATTTTGCCCTTGTTTTGGTCAATATACCCTAGTATTGACTCAAACCCCTCTTCCAACCACTCAAAATCACCTCATTCACCTCCACAACATCTCAACAAGATTCACAAGATTATCCTAGCCTCCTAGTCTACCCTAAGCAATTAATTAAGGCTTCACACCTTTTAATCACTTGGTAATTCACTAATTGTGATTAGCAAGGCCTAATCATGATTAGAAATTCTAATCTAATTTGGGGATTTTAGTCCCACATGCACCAAAATACAAGTTTCTCCCAAAAGGAAAACTATAAAAAGGGTGCACCTCATTCCTTTATACTTTACACCATGCTTGTATTTACGTCTCATATAATAAATATGATGTATAGCCAAGTTCAATCCTTGCTTAAAGCCTTCAATGGGGTTAGTATATGGATATCCAAAATGACCAAGTAGTCATTATGAGAGGCCATTTCACCTTGTTTGGAGTAGAAACCATAACCATTTTATTGTCCTCTTATGTCTATTTAGGCCCATGTTAGGTAATTCAAGCATATTAGTAGGCATGTTTAGTTAGATTTTGTATTTTTTTCATACTAGTTAAGCATTCTTGTAAGATTCTATCTTAATGTTACATTCCTAGACTTATAAACTTGGCTAGATGGATGGAAATGGTGTTAGCTTTCCTTGTTTAGTCATGCAATTTTCTTTGTAAAGTTTAGGGTGTCATCACCATGTAACCAAATTCACCTAGTTATCCTGCAGAAACTAGATTTCTCTTGAGGCTTGGCACATGCCTCACATATTTCAATATAAATGTATTTCCATTCTAAAATTTTAGATGAACTTCCCCTTTACCAGTAATATTTCATGGTTCATGATATCCTAAATAAACACGCCCAAAATTACCATGGACATAATTTTGAAAAACCCTTATTATGTGTAGCATGGAAATAAGCTCGCGAATCTAAAACCCATGATTCTATTTTATTATCCAAGGAGATAATGAGGGCATCTTACATTACCTCGGTTGAAACATTTTCCTATTTACCTTTATGCAGTAGATTATCTTTGTTTTCCTTGAACCAATAATCCTTCTTTACATGTCCTTTCTTTCCACAATTTTAGTAGGTTATTCCTTTACCTCTGGATTTAGATCTACCCATCTTTGAATTTGATTTCCCATTATTATTTCTCTTGGATCTCTCCTTCTGCCTTCCCCTACTTTCTACATTCAAAGCATTTCCAGATGATGACTCTCATGTACTTTTCCTATGTATTTCTTCATTCAGGATTATACTAACCACATCATCAAACTTTAAAATATTATTAGCAAATGTTGTATTACTAACAGCCATTACCAAGTTATCCCAACTATCTAGAAAAGAGCATAAGAATAAAAGTTCTTTCACTTCATCATCAAATGAAATATTAACCAATTTTAATTGATTTACAATGGAACATAAATCATTCAAGTGGCTTGATATAGATCCACTTTTTTGCATTTTTGAATTAAATAATTTCTTCATCAAATAAAATTTATTAGAAGCACTTGGTTTTTCATATAATTAGCTAAATATTTAATCAACTCTACCATGGTTGCTTCTTGATAATATTCAAATCTATAGATGCTTCCGAGGCACAATCTTATAAATCCTAAAGCCTTTACATCAAAGAATCTTCCATTCTTCATCAGTCATATTTACATGTTTCACATTCACATCCAACGAGTAAATATAAATCTTTACGATATAGATAATCTTCCACTTGCATTTTCCATATTTAATAATTACAATCAAATTCTCCACTTTGTATTTGTTATCTTTTGTCATTGTTATGCTCCCACTCAATTAGAAAACCCTCTGTGAGTAAATTTGTCAACACACAAAACCCTCAAACAATGCTCTAATAATAGTTGTTGGGGTTAGACCACACACCAATGTTGTAAAGATCTATATTCAATTGAATTATACAAGCAATAAACATGTAATTATACCCAGAAGAAAAAATATACAATATATAACATGGTTTACCCGGTGTGGGCTACATACGCAAGAAACAACCAATATATTATTCTTTGTTTAAAATAGAAAAATATAATGAAGATTTTCAATCTTCCACACCTCTCCCAGATGTACAGTATTTTTCCTCACAAGCTTCTCTTTTCTTTCTCTAAGAAAATTTTCTTACAATAATCTCTATTCTCACCTTAACCCTAGTTTTCTAGCTTATAAGCATATACAAACTTTAGGGCAACTTAGCTATGCATTTACAACCCTCTGATCACCTTTATAACCAAGGTTTAGATCTAATCCACATTTAATATAAAAACATTAACACATAGATAATCAATTTCAGTTACCGGTGATGTCGATTCCTCTAGGTTGCGGCGTTGGTTACCCAACCGTCTGCAGATTACTATGAAACCAACAAACTTGTAATGCATGCCATTTGTGAAGCTATTTAGCTCCACAACCTAACACGACACACGACACTATTTTCAACCTACCCATTGTACACCACCATTCATGTGGTAACAATATGATATCGACTACAATTTTAGCTTATGCATCATCTCCCTCACACCTAACCCAGACAATGTTAATGAGAAGTTATATGTTCTCCTCAAAAATAGTGTCGAAGCCAATATCTATTGAAACAATGTTTTCAACCCTCCCAACCTATCATCGAGGACACTAATTGAGTCTCGATATCTAGACATTATACATTCACAACTTTTATCTACATCATCTGATATTATTTGTAATATTATCATTATCATCAACTTAATTGTCTAAAAGTGATTTGACATCTGTTAAAGGAGGCCCTTTGGTTCTTGGGATTGGAATTTGCCAAGAAAATTACCTCATTATTATCTAATATATTTCTTTTCATGTTGTCTATGTGTGTGCTAGTCGTTGGTTCTCTAGGAGAGGATTTTATTACACCCATTTGGATCCATTACCTTTTGTCATCATCCATTCAAGTATCAATAAACCCTGTTATTTATGATTTTTAGTGATTTTTTCACACAATAAGACTGAATCCTAAAATCTACTAAAATAAGGAGGATGAATTGGTTTGAGAAACAAAGGTACATAAGACAATCACATCCAATGTGAGGTACACATAAGTAGAATAAAACTAAAAGTTTTCCTCATTAATAAAAATGCACCCTTTCTAAAAGGGTTTAATAAGACTACTCATATGATTTGGGTGCTAATATGTTATAAGGTGAGCTAAAACCAAATATGTTGTCTAGAATAGACAATGGGGTTTATCGTGGGTGTCTTCATCCCAATTTGGTTTTGTAAGCACTTGGTTACCTATTTCAGTTTTAGGGTACTAGATAGGTTGAGAGAGATTTTTATCTTTCAATAGTTTAATATTTTAAGATTACTACTAATCAAAGTACAACACACATGAAAATACTATGATAACTAAATACAATTACTTAATGCAATAGAACAATAAAATATAATTTAAAATTTAATCATTTCATTCGTTACCACACATACATGATAAAGTGAGCTTTCCTTCCTTGATAATATAAAATTACAATTTTTAAATAAAATAATTTTATTATTCCATAAATATTACACATTATTCAAGTTATAAACAACTTTAAACTTAGATCTTCAACATTAATTTTAATCCCACCACACTACCTACAACCTATAAAATTATGTAAACATGGTAAGAAAAATTGTTGGCATGGACCCACCCATTTTATCTAACATGATATAAAAATCGAGAACATCAAATCATAGTTAGAAAGACATATAAAAGTATTCACTTTTCATAATTTTCAAACCAAGGAAACTTTACAAGATTTAGATAGAAATTAGAGATAAAACAATAATTATATTTTACAAAACTAAACCATTACATTTCCATGATCAAGGTTGATAGATGAAACAAATAATTTTGATGCATAACAATCAAATTCCAACAAGTTTTTCAAAGTATTACAAGTTTTACGACCTCTAACATTGTTTTCGTTTCATTGTTGTCGCTCATGAGGTCTAGGTAAGTACCAAATTACAAGATGATAATTTTTTATTAACTATCTTATTTAAGTTTATAAAACCATGTATTCCTACTCATTATAAATATTTCCAATCATTGCACTAGTTTCTTGTATTAAACAAAACTTTGAGGGTTAGCGGGGTCCATGGGTCTTTGTTGTGTTATTGTGCGAAGCAAGCCCAAGTGGCCAAAAATGGACCTAAAAATGGTGCAAGACCCCCAAATGGGATTAATTAGTCTACCATATTATCTACTATACAGAGAATACAAAAATTGATGGGGTCCAAAACTAGTAAGTAGAGCTCAAACTCATAGAGTAACAATCCATACCTAGTTGGCTAAATTTGGCCATTATCCTGTAACAAACTAAGTCAAGTGGGATCCAAAATGGGTGGAAAATTGTTCTTTTCAAAGATAAAAAGTATAAAATATCCTATGTTATTATGCATATATCAAAAAAGTTTTTGTAAGGTCAAAATTTTCTTTTGAAATCCATAGGCACAAAATTTGAAGTAATTTTGGAGGGTTCGATTGTAGCAAATAGTTCTTCTACCGGCAATTAGTTTTCACGAAGTGACAGAATCCACTTCACAAACATGTTCATCAACCAATTTGGTGATGTTTATAGGTTGGAATGAGATCATAATACAATAAGTAAAATGTTACCTTGGTTTAAAAGTGAGAAGTATGTTTAGAGATGCATCTTACACGTCAATTTATAGAGGTGTTTCACCCAACTAGATGGTTGTTCAAATTTTCCAATTTACACTATAAAACACGTTTATCAATCACTTTTTATACCTCGGAGTATTGGCAAAGGTGAACACATTATAGGTTTATTTTGTTTAATTTTAAGGCCTAGTGTTTTGACACATCATCCAAGGAAAATGTTTACACATTAGTTTAACATGGCATGGAAATTATTTTATGCGAGTTTATAATATGATATGATAAAAACACCAATAAAAAAATTGAGTTAATATTTAATATTTAAATTATTATAAATGGAGTGAGAATCCAAAATCAAGTAGAAAAGGAGGAATTAATCCATGTCTATAATAATCAGGTGAACAAGAGAAGAGGAGTTTGACATTATGTGTGTCAATTGCATTTGTTTTTGGTGTTCTAAAGCCTTTTCATCAAATAAGTGACATGTCTTGTGTAGGCTACCATGAATGCATACATATATCATTTTAAGGCTCTCATTTTGCATGGGTTGATAGTATGATGGAAGAGGTTACAAGTTCTCCTCGTTTTCACTATATATTGTTTCCATTAATCTTGTTGATGAAATATATTACCACTAAAACACCCCTACGAGATCTTGGTCCATGAGCACCATAAACTTATCCAAATATCACCCCCTTGCAACAACAACTCTAATAACAAATAAGGAGAATATATTTAACCATACAATTCTAAAACCATGTTGTATTCTAATGGATTAAAACCAAGCCATCCATGTTAGGTCTCCATGTCGATTAAACATACCCATTAATTTTGTATCCTGCAACCTATTGAAAATGTCATCAACAAAAAAATAGACCAGGATCACGTGTTGGTGTAGGTTTACAATGAAATTTATAGCCACAACATCTAAAAATATACCTCTATCCTTTATGTTATGATGGACGTCCATACTCTATTATAAATCCCCTATTTTGATGCAAGTAAGTAGGGTGCTTAAAAATGTTGTGGAGTTTGGATTTGAAATGAAAATCATATATGTTTTAAAATTTCTAAATATTTTCATAAACCCATTTTTGGTTATCCAATAACCATTAGATTCCAAAATACCACACCTAAAGAGGTGTTTTGACAAACAATCCACGTGCTGCGAAAAATTGCTATGATCAACTTTAAATGGCATTCCACCGACTCTCACATTTTTAAAAACACCCCTTTTAAACATAGAAAGAGAGGGAATGTCAACATACTTTCCTAGACATTTAAGTATTTATAATGCCTCCTCCTCTAACATGCACAAATACATGTAATTAAAATAAAAATGAAGCTTACATGGTCGGATCTACTCCATGTGACCACACACGACAAAAATATCTCTCCTTTTTGCTTTGATGGAAAAATACCTTGTTCCAAGGATTAAATTTTTACATAGGCATGGATGATGTTGGAAAATGAGGTGGATTTTTTATTTTTACGAATAAATTGATAATGAGGATCATGCTTGATAATATACACATCAATCGAGTTGCATTCGAATGACAACGTGACAAAGCTCCATGAGGAAGAAAACATTCAATCATGAAATGTGCATGTAAATATTACGGTCTACTCATTCTCATAGATCAAAAAAGTACAAGCGGAGTGTTATGTAACTCCCAATACAAGACAATCATACCTCCACATAGGAGAAGAGGAGTTACATTCTTGAAATGGAAAGTAACTCTTGTATGTCACACTAATGTACATTAATGCGTATGATGAAATATATTATGGGATATATCATACTCCCTAAGACACCTAAGACCTATGACCTCACCTACGTGAGATGACTCACCACGTGATGTGGAAAATGTTGCAAGATGAAAAATAAAGTTACACACACCAACACCCCCTTCATCATCACTTAGGATAAGGTGATAAGTTAGAAACAAGAAATGGGTCCTATAAGCTATGCACGATGAGGTACTCATGCATAAAAAAATATCAAGTAGCGAGAGGAAAACCCAATGGGAAAAACCATCCACTTATAAGAGATGGAATAATTCCATAGTAACCTAAGAAAGATGCATAAAACAGTTCCTGGAAACTAAATTCTGATAAGGTACCCATGTACAAACTATAATCTCTCTGGAAGAAGAAGAAGAGAGATATGAAGGAGACAAGAGAATTCGATGAAGATGTAAAGCCACGATTGGATCTGAAATATGCAAATCTAAGAAGTCTTCATAAAGAGTGTTGATGAAATGCTCCTCATCTTGTAGTCTCAAGAAGATTTACCTACAAAGAACAATGTTCATGCCCTTAGGAAGGAAAGAAATGGATTACTGGAAGTTTTCCCACTTCTTGAAGGAAACCAAAGGAATCAGTATGAAGAAATATGAATCTAGTCCACTGAAATGTGACATAGGTCTATTAAATGAGTGCAAAGGAACCAAAGGTAATTCCATGAACTTATAATTATCAAAGTGTAAGAGAGGAACATCTATCGAAAGGATTCCCAAGTGAAGTGAAGGAAAATAAATAACCCCCACAATAGTAGAAAGAGGATCCAAAGAAGAGGTGGATGAATGATGGTCTCTAAAAATTGGAAGTGCTAAGAGTCCCATAAATGACACTCATAATAAAAGAGAAGACAGAATCCTCCAAAACACATGTAGAAGGAAGAGAAATATCTTTTACTATATCACAAGTAGGAACTTTGAAGAGACATAAATGGTATGGTAGATACTCATCCCAAAAAGGGTGGCTCGTAAAATAGAAGAGTGATGTCTAACATATATGAATCATCAATGCATGAAGGAGGAGGAGTGAAAAGGGCCTCACACACTAGAAGTGGAATAGAGGCAGATGTAATAAGAGCATGAGGTTAGGAACAAGATTGCACGATTTCGATGGGAAGGGATGAGTGTTGACATACTCTGAAAAGTGGGTAAGAGGAGGAGAGGGGTCTTCAATAGTAATCTTTTCATCATAACTAGAAGAATAATCCTTGTCATCGGGATGGGAACAAACAAGTCTATGTCAGGTAGAACTATCATCATATAAATAAGGAGAGGGGACAAAAGTATCAATAGGAGAAGCAACAATGATAATATTTTAAGGGTCTCATGATAGGAAGTGAATAATACTCTAAATAGTGAGAGGAAAATATGAGTGTGTTACATGAAGTGGAGAGGCTTGGAGACATGTATTAACAAGTATCTACAAACATGGTCACACTTATCGAGGCGGATGTAATAAGAGCATGAGGTTAGGAACAAGATTGCACGATTTCGATGGGAAGGGATGAGTGTTGACATACTCGAAAAGTGGGTAAGAGGAGGAGAGGGGTCTTCAATAGTAATCTTTTCATCATAACTAGAAGAATAATCCTTGTCATCGGGGATGGGAACAAACAAGTCTATGTCGGTAGAACTATCATCATATAAATAAGGAGAGGGGACAAAAGTATCAATAGGAGAAGCAACAATGATAATATTTTAAGGGTCTCATGATAGGAAGTGAATAATACTCTAAATAGTGAGAGGAAAATATGAGTGTGTTACATGAAGCTGGAGAGGCTTGGAGACATGTATTAACAAGTATCTACAAACATGGTCACACTTATCGAGGCGATGTAATAAGAGCATGAGGTTAGGAACAAGATTTCTGATTTCGATGGGAAGGGATGAGTGTTGAAATACTCGAAAAGTGGGTAAGAGGAGGAGAGGGGTCTTGATAGTAATCTTTTCATCATAACTAGAAGAATAATCCTTGTCATCGGGATGGGAACAAACAAGTCTATGTCGGTAGAACTATCATCATATAAATAAGGAGAGGGGACAAAAGTATCAATAGGAGAAGCAACAATGATAATATTTTAAGGGTCTCATGATAGGAAGTGAATAATACTCTAAATAGTGAGAGGAAAATATGAGTGTGTTACATGAAGCTGAGAGGCTTGGAGACATGTATTAACAAGTATCTACAAACATGGTCACACTTATCGATGTATTCTGCAAAATGTTAAGGATCGGTGGGTACATGAACTTTCCCATATATAAAGGGATAAACGCCCACATTAGTAAAGTAGCATTCTACACAAGCACGCCATGATTTTTAGTTCTCTCTACCAAGGATAAGTGGTGGAGGATGAGAATCAATCTTGTGAAGCTCAAGTATCATAAAAACATCCTCCATGGTTCAAGAAGTGTATAGTGCAAGAAAGGAAGGGTGCGCAGAATATACACAAGGTTTTAAGACGTCATACTTAGCCGAGCATGTGTTTACATGTAATAAAACACCCAAGAATAATGATAACCTCCTTGTTTGTGGGAATTTAAGTCTTGTGTTGATTACAATAAGGTGTGTTTGTGTGACATGGGACACTTAACCACTTACATTATAATAGGCAATGAGTCGTGTAAGATTAGAGACAAAAATAAGTCTCGTTGAAAGCAAAGGAACAACATGTAAAAAAACACAAATGAGTGTAAGTGAAGAAAATGAGACAAAATATATTTCAGTGTGAGAAAAAGTATCTCACATCGAAGAACGGTGGTGTAAGGGTTCTTATCAACTTTGATATATTCTATTAGTTTTAATTCTTACCTCCCTTATATGTCTTTCTTCTCTGATAGCTCTAAGCTTATTTTAATTAACTCATACCTCCCTTACAACCGAGGATCATCTTCTCTAGTTCCACAACCCTATTCCTATGCTTTAAATGACTTAAGTTATATTACTTCCTTGTACATACTCTTATTAGTTCTAGTATTCGTATGAAAGGAAAACAATGAGATAACTATACCTAGGCTTAGAATCATCCTTGTTCAATCATCATATCACCAACATAAAATTCTTTCCTTTTTCATTCATTCCGTCCAGATCTCTTCTAATTATTTATACTATGAGCTTGTTACGACTAGGTATACCAAGTAGGTCTCTAGGGTTAATATGCCTAATACTTCAAGCTAAGTTCTTGGATCACTCTATCACCTTTAGAACACTTAAAAAACCCTAGGAAAAAGTGTTTGGATCACTAGTTCAGTCACACCTTTGGTTTGTAACATAGTTCCCTTGTTAAGGCCTAATAGCCTTATAGCCCTCATAGCATACAAATTCCCTTATATCTAAATTTCTCATGAAACAACCTTGCCCTCTCAAAATTTATTTGGATACCCTTTATCAAGCTCTAACTCATGTCTAAATTTCATCATCTATTACTTTGTACGGAATTATACTTCCTTTGTAATGTGGTGTGTAAATTAGGTCTATTTAACGCTCTTATTCATGACGATAACAGTGGTAATTACCTTCATTATCTCACCTTGTTGATGAATTCACCTCTGAGATGTTTAAAACATTATGTATACCAAGATTCATAACTTGATTCCAAGATTTGACCTCTCATGCAACTCATTATTTCTTCATCATGTACACTATTACAGTCTGTAGCACAAAACTTCATGGTACTTACTCACACATGTGAGATGAAGGCTGAAATTTCTCATACATCTAGTTTAAATCTAGGTAGATTTTTTCACCAAATTTCATTCAATTTTGATGGTTATAAAATTAAATATTCCTTTCCCTGTTAGTGATCGAGAGCACAAATTTAGGTCTACAGAATATTACCAGAGGTTTCAAAGGATTCAAAATTTGAAGACACTCCATTACCTTTCCTTCACCTTTCTATGCACTCACATATTTCAGAAACTCATCTTTGGAGGACTGTACCTTTTCAAGGTCTCGGTCTAGATAGGGTTCTCCATGCATAATTGATAGAATGCAAACAAAATATGTTAAATCAATAGTCAAATACCTGTAACATCATCTCCATATTCTTATTACACCTTAAGAAGATTTATTACATTATGATCTAGCTCCATTACATGATTGACTCTTGTTCATCCTGTTCTACTTTTCTAGTCTAGCCTCTATATTGACTATCCAACTCCTATATGAGCTCAACAACCAAAAATAAACTTAGGAAAGGATGAAAATACATCCCAAAACTCTCTCCATACGCTTACCAACCTATCCAACTCATGAAAAACCTTAAAATAGCCTTAGTTAGGCTTATGAAAACTAATGCCACCTTTTGACTCTTTCTTACACACACTCAATTTCACTTTTTTACAACATATTCAATTTGACACTCATTTACTCAAGTGAAATCACTCACACACACCTAGACTAACATGTTCAAATGGTCTCATATGACCTTGTGGTATCTAGTTCTTGATTCTCCTGTATTAGGTTACCTTGGAAAGAAGAATTTGAGCTCTTACTCAGCACAATATTATCCTTTCTTCCTCCTTGCTTTCTAATCTTTCATTATCCTCTCTAATGCTTGATTAGTTGTTCTTTTATGCCTCCCTACCACCACTTTGAACTTGTACTTGTATTTCTTCTCCATGTACTTTTCTTTCTTGTTTGCCTCTTTCTCTTCTTCCACCTTCTTCATCATACACCTCACCTCTACCTTACATCCTTCATGTTCACCTATAATCATAACATCTAGAGCAATATTAAGCATCAGATTATAAGGCTTAATTGCCTTCTCAACTTATTGAAGTCTATCTTATTTTCATTCCTTAAGACTCCACATGACCCATTTACCTATAATTGAATGTTCTTTTCTTCTTCACTTTGTGAAACATCTCTATTAGTAGTATCTCCTTGTGCTTTGATATCTACTAGTACTTCTAAATTCTTAGCAACCTTGCTATCTTTTGCATTTGTCCTTCCCTGACTGTATATGAATAATATTTTAGTATTCGACCTTTTGAATGAATTTCTATGACCTAGTTTGTCTCGTATCCTTCATGTTTTTAGATGACCTCAAATGTCTCCTTCTCAACTACTTTCTCTTTTCAAATACTACTTCAATCTTCTTAAGTTCCTTCACCTGACTTTTCCTTTGGCATCAAACTATACCAATATGCCTTCTTGTCTTGTTCCCTATTACTATACAAGTACTTTGAATTACATGTTTCACCAAGAAATTATCTTCAAAATAACATTGCTAAGTTGTATTTTCTTTTCAATTTGCATTACTTCTTGGAAGTTTTCCATCATGCTCTTCATATAGGAAAAATGCTCCTTGTATTCTTGAGAGACTTCTCCCATCACTTTACTCTACCCTTTGTTCTTTATTTTTTGAATGACATAGCTATATACATATTATTCAAAGTTTAGGTCATTTATACCTTTATAATATAGGCCTACAGGACAATATTGAGCTTCCGCATACTTTGTCTTCATCAACTTACTCCCCATTTCACAAATTTTCTCCTTCTCAACTGATATTGTTTTAAAAGGTTCATGAAATTATACAATAATCCTTATATGATCATTACTAATTATCATATAAGCTCTTATAACTTCCCTTGGAGGAATTAATAACCTTATCTAGGAACTATTTATGACCACACCTCTACAGTCTTCTTGAAATGGAAACCATGCTCATAAGAAACATTACATGTACCTTTTTGATGGGTTTGATGTATTACTTGATTCTTCATTTCTTCTCTCACTTATGCTAGGCTCTGTTTTCCACTCCATTTTCCTATGCACAACTCCATCTTGCTTGAAAACTTGCCTTGATTTGCCTTCAACCATGTAGACTACCTAATCTATCCAAGATTGCTCATTACTTCTTGGTCTTGTGTCATACTCCATGAGATCATTTCATTTGAGTCTTCTTCTTTCTTTGAATCCATTATTCCTTGAATGAAGATACTCTAAATCTTGTATGGTGCATCCTCTTGAATAACTATATTCATACTTTTTGAAGTCTCTAGGAACACTCCATTGTTCCATATTCTATTGAATTCACTTGTCCCTTGTCCATTTATGCTCATTCTTGATAATTTATCTTTGAAACCTGCATTCACACATTCTAACACATAATTAGATTTAAAAATTAGAGCCTCTTTATCCTTCTTGACTACTCCATGCTTATATATAATTTTATTATCATTATCTCTCTCTTCTAGGTGTGGGTGTAAGCCTTGTCTCTTCCTTGTTCCTTGTTGTTCATCATGCATGGTGTCTTCATCCAATTTTTCCCTTTGTTCATGCTACTGGATGTCTCATTATTCCTTCTTACTAATTGGTATTCTTATTGATTGTATGTATTCATAAGGACTAGATGTCTTTCATCCTTCTTTTCTTTGGTTTCTTCTTCACTTCTTATAGTTGATCTTCTCTCTTCTTGGCTTAGTTTTCTTACAAGGACTAGTTTCCTTTCACTCTCTCTATTTTGTTCTTTAAGTGACCATGCTGCTTCCACTCTTTCCATGACACCTTATTGTTTCTTCTCATTCCATTCTTCTCTTAGCTCTTACATAAAATCCTCTAGGACTATTTTCCAATTCCTTTCCTCTTCTTTAATGTTATACTGTTGCTTGTTCTTATCACTCTTACTTTGGTGAATCAAGTAACCTTCTTGGTCATCAATCTCTTTTCCCCTTATAACCTTCATGGATTCTCTATGCCTTGTTTGGGATTATTAATAAATCTCCACTTGTGTTTCTTGGTCCATTCCATTGGGTTCTAAATGTTGAACACTTTCACCGACCTTATCTTCATCTTGTCCTTTCAAGGACACACTCATATTTTCTTCTTTCTTCAATGGCTCCCTCATGAACACCTGCACCTGACTCTTAGCTTTCTCCACAAACTCCTTTATACCAAACACCATGCTTCTCTTTTCCTTACATGTATCATGATCCATCAAAGGTACCAACACATGT
This sequence comes from Taxus wallichiana var. yunnanensis, assembly GCA_018340775.1. Classification (NCBI taxonomy): domain Eukaryota; kingdom Viridiplantae; phylum Streptophyta; class Pinopsida; order Cupressales; family Taxaceae; genus Taxus; species Taxus wallichiana. The sequence continues at coordinate 379,092,914 of CM031241.1, read as the reverse complement.
TCTATTCCATCCTTTGTTAGAAAACACTTGTTCAATATTCCATTATAAACTACCCTTCTATCATACTACCATGTTCTACCCATTCGATAGGGATCCCTCGCGTTCGAAACGATTTAAAATTCCTTCTCAGGAAATCTAGCTTTCGAACTTAGTCTTTTTGAGCCTTTTTGGCTAGGCGCATGGATTTTCACTGTAACACCACATTTTGGTGCGCCCCTTCAAAAAGCCTTTGGCGCATGGTTTCCCATGTCAACACGTCTTTTGGTGCGCCAAAGCATGTTAAGCCTTATTTGCGTGCGCCGAGGCGCATGCGCCTCGATGTTGACATATCATTTGTCGCGCCTCTTTTCCATGCGCTAAAGGGCGCATGTGCTTTCCTTGTTACACCGCGTTTTGGTGCGCCCAAGGGCGCATAATAATTCATGTCGACAACACGTTTGATGCGCCAAGGTCGCACCCATTCTCCTGTTGTCAGTTACTTCCATGCGCCAAAGGGCGCATGCTTTCCTCTGTCGGCAGTCGTTTTCGCGCGCCTTTTCAAAAGTGGGTGGCGCATTTATGACAAAGTTTTGTTATATATAACAGTGCGCGCCATGTCATTTTCATTGTTCTTTTTTCAAAGCACGTGATTGCTCTGGGTGTGTCAGCTCTGCTCTGTCGTTGTCATTTGCTCTCTGGGCCCGCTTTCCAACCGTCTTTATACATTCAAAGGTAAGAGGTTCATCCTCTTTTTCATTTTCGTGCTTTGGTGTGTTCGGTCTGGTTTTCGTTTGATGGCGCGTTTTTTAAATGTCGTTTTGCATTGGACTGTTTCTTCCCCTATCCGCTTAAACCAACTTCTTCCTTCTGTCCCTCATTTCCAGTTTATAAGGGAAGTTGGTTTGATTAGGCTTGTGTTAGAATGAATGATGCTTAAATGTTTAGAGAGTTTTTGGTTTTCCCCATGGCGCGTTGCCGCGTCATGTTGCACCTTAGACAGTCGCGCCCCTCGGCGCGTCTACCCAGCATGCTGCAGTTGTGAATCATGCGCCCCTAAGCGCACCCTTTCGGCCTGTAACGCACTCAGAACCCGCGCCTTCTTATATCCCTTTGGCGCATCTTTTACCCCTGTTGCATCCCTCTTCTATGCGCTAAAGGGCGCGCCCAGCTTCCATGCAAAGCGAGAGATATCTGCGCAAGCGTAAAGCCTCCAAGGCGCGGGCGCACCTTCCGTTGCAAGTACATGATGTTGTGTCGCTCCCCCATGCGCCGCGCCATATACCTTTGGCGCGCCTTTTTTCCATGTCGCACAATCTGCCCATGCGCCAAAGGGCGCACCAAACCTCAATGTAACATGCATTTCCTGTGCGCCATTCTATAAAATGCAGTCTGCTTCATCCATGCGCCATGCGCCTTTGGCGCCAATTTTATCTCTGTTACGTCCTTTTCCTATGCGCCTTGTCTATTCAGCCTGTTATATACATTTTCCATGCGCCCTGCACCCCGAGCCTTAAAAATTCTAACTCTTTCTTCTGCTAGCGTTCCCATTGAAAATCAAATGACTAATTCAAGCTTCTTGGATTGGGTTTCACTCCTCCTACGTGCAGATCATCAGATAAGCCTTGAAGAACACATGTCTACCTCAAGCAAGAGACCCGCCAAACCAAGAGGAAAAGCTAAGCTAACAGAGGAAGAAATGAAGTATAAGTACCAAAGGGTTAGAATGCCCGAATCTCAGGCGGAATGCAATATGGATGTCAGAGATTCTGAACTAGGCCACATTGACATGGACGAATTCTGGGTGAGAACTCAGAAAGTATCAAGAAGCCCCTGGATGGATAAATTGATGGGTAGTGCTCTACATTTCGCCGGTGGGATTCCAGTCAGCGCTATTGATAATGAGTTCATAATGGTGGTTGCCCAATCTTACAACAAAGGACACGGGTGTGTCGAAAATAGTAAGGGGAGGTGGTCATTGACCTCACCGCTCGCCATTTGAAAAGATTCTTGGCATCCCTCATCACCGAAGCTTCGTGGCCGTTACCCAAGAAGAATGTATCAAGACTTGGGAGGACAATGAGGACCTATGCATGCAATTAATGAATGAAGTCTACCTCAAAAATAAGAAGGTAGTGACCCGGTGGCCCCAGACTATCCACCGAAGCGACTTCTCCGAAGAACTCAGTGACACCATCACTTTCTGACGAGTCTTGGGCTTTGAGACGCCCACTACTTCCATAAATGGATCTTTGCGGTACACAGAAGCGATGAACAAAAATTTGCCGATCGGTAACCTGCTGGGAAATAATAAGCGGCGCCATTTACGGCGGCTCTGACGGTTTGCCACAACAGGAGTGTTTCATATGAACTCCTACGTAGTGTATGCTGCAGCGTCTGAAAGGGACTATCCAGGGCTGCACCGAAGTGGAACTTGGCCTCAGGCCAAGATATATGAATACTACCCAGAGCTGAAGCTGGAGAATAGCATCCAACACTTTTCAAAAATCAATGATGCTTTCTTCTACCATATTATATGCATGCTGCGACCAAAGTTGACTCATGGCCGCACAATTAAGAATACTGTTTCTGCTGTGGAAAAGTGGGGGGCCTTGTTCACCCAATTTCCCACATTCACCTATCTGAGGGCGGTTAACTTCTTGGGCGAGCCCACTAGGTTGCCAAGGTATGCTGGACCAAAGCTGGTTCTATTGGAATTGTCAAGGCAGCTGGTCACATATCATGAGAAGTGCCAGAAGAGAAAGAAGGGTGGAACTCCTTTCCCCCTCACGGTAGGCCGATACACTTGTTCCAGCTATCACAAGGCGAAGGAGATGTTTGCCGAGCTAGAATTGCTCAATCTAAAGCATGATTTCCCGAGGGCCTACATTCGACCCAGAAGGCTGCTTGCGAGGCTAAGCTTGATCTATCCATGTCCCTCAAATTGAGGACATTTACATTGACGTCATCCATGAGGTGGCACTCAGGAGACTGGATCACTCCCGCTTAGCATTGGCAGAAATTATTCATTATGGAGTGGCCATCGTCCCCAAAGGCTTCCAAACTTCGGAAGATGAAGTAGACAAGGTGTATAATAACACAGATGGAGACAATTGGCCCTTCCGGCCATTGATAGAAGCGAGCTCCTCGGACAATTGAGGAGAGGTCGAAAAAAACCATGCGGAGAACGGAGCTCAGTGCCGTATGAATGGATTGATCTACCTCGGCGTAGATTTTATAACTTCTCCATTGGGTAATGCGCCTCCAATCAAAGAAGCGGTAAAAGGCAGGGTGCAATAGGTGAATCAAGCACCAGTCAGGAGGAAGCCCCTGAAAGTCCTCTTCCCTCGGAGCCTGAACAAGTCATAACTTTGGAAGAGGAGTTCATGGAGGATGTTCCCGAAGGCCCATCCACTCAGGATGTCGGCGTTGCTACAACTACGGAGGTTCCTTCTGTCCCTTCTTCTTCTCTTCCTCCCCTTCCTCAGGTGTCAGCAACCACTCCTTTGGTTGTGTCCTCTCCCCCTTCTTCTACCCTTTCCCCTGCTTCTTCATCCATCTTCTCCTCTCTTGCTGATTTGTCTCCTTCCATTTCTTCTCTCCTTTAGGGCTCCCTTCCCTTCCTTTGTCTTACTGCAGCCCCGGTTTCCCTTCCTCCCGTGGACACTTCCTCGGCTATTCTTTCAATGCCACCGCCGCGTGTCTCCACGTTCTTCCCCTCTTCTACCGTTGCTGCCTCCCCCTCTGTCTCTGGTCCTTCTTCAATAGGACCAGCTTGGATCTCTCGTGAGCCGGCCCGAAGAGGAAAGTCCCCATCGCTCAGATGGACTTTTCATTATTCCGGCTAAAGGAGCAAAAAGCACAAGCGGTTACACGCTTCTCAAAAGCTGCTGCGGTGAGAGAGTCTGAAATAGCTTACCCGATCCACGAAAGCGAAGCGGTCTGTCTCGGCCAGATTTCACGGTGACCCAAGTCACGATGGGGGCGTCCTCACGAAAGTCTCCGGGGAAGCTCGTTCGCGATTGATGCACTTTGTGAAAAGCTTGAAAGCTAAGGAAGAAAAAGGCTGCTTTGAAAGAGCAGAATAAATACACCTTGGGCCTTACAGAAGATGGGAAGTGCACCTCCCACAACTGCCGCCGAGACTCCTGAGCTGCTCAGTCAAGACAAGATCAATGAATATTCAAAGATCGGTGAGCAGGGCATGGCTGTTTCTGCTTGGAGAAGCCAGATTCTCAAAGATAGCGAAAAGGTAATCGCCGAATATATCAACTTATCTCTGAACATTGAAAAGGCGAATAAGGAGCTCCAAGCATTAGCAGTCCCGATATCAGAAGAGTTAGAAAACGCTAGACTCCAACACGAGGCCTTCCAACAGATGTTCGACTGTTCAGTCGAAGATTTGGTCAAATTCGGAGTATTCGGTCACCCAAGGACCCTCAACAAGACTATGTCCACTTTGGACTATCGGATAGATCAGCTCGAGTTTGTGTTAGAAAAAATAGATAAGGTGAAGGAAGAGGCCCTGGATGCGATGTATCAAATGGAGAAAATTGTTTTATCCATGAAACCAGGGTTGCTCACTCCTTCCCTCACCTTAAGAACGGCTGATGATACTATCCGGGTTTTCAAGGAGTTAGCTTCTCAAGGAACAGGGCCGGAAGTCACGTTTGATACCGAATCCATCAATAACCTGCTAGCTTGCAGGGACTTCATCGGTTTCCTGATTGAGGCGGTGAAAGATTATTCCAAACTTCCCGAAAAGCTTGTAGAAGAGCGGGAAACTTGCGAAGTAATCAGTGATCGGCACAAGGATCCATCACAGGATCAGTTCGGGTCAATGATCAACAAGTTCTTGGAATACCGCGCTCAGTTCCACATCTCATCTCCTGAGCAGCATCAGAAGCAGGCGACCCCTTTTCGGCCGCAGGACGATGATGATGACTAGCTTCTTCTTCTTCTTCTTCTTCTTCCTCTCGCTATTCTCCGACTTTCTTTTATGCAATATCTCAAGTATGTTGATGCAGCGATGACATCATCCATGTTGCATCATGGGATGATGTCATCCACTCAAAAATGTAAAAGTCAACATGACTTTAGATATTTTGTAAATATCTTGTAGATAAGTGGTTGGCTCCTTTTTGTCTTCTCTCTCTCTCTCATCTTCTATAAATACAAGGATACTTGTGGTATTCGGGGGTGAACATTTTGAGATAGAAATAGAAGTGAAGAGAAAAGACTTTGAGCTTTCTTATGAGAAAAAACGATAATACAATTATTCGGACTTTGCTCAATAGGCGTGTGTTATGCATAAGGTCTTTCTTACGTTAGATCTGTATGTGTTTAATCTGTTGAATTCATATCTACTTTTCCGTCATTTGTTTATCGGTATTGCTTTGTTTATTTATGCCGGTAGGTTTGGCTCTGTTTCTTACTGACCCCAAAGCATAGATTTTACGACCCTTCCGCTTTGGAACTCATTTCTTTTCTTCCTTCGGATCTGTTCTTTCTCTTCTCCTTCTTTTGTTCCTTTCTCTTGCGCCTAGAACACTCTCTTGGGGATGAGATCCCAACCCCAGAAGGCGAGAATCGTGAGACTTGCATAGGTTCTGCTAGTAGAAGTAGCAATAAACCGATTTTAACTTTCTTTGTCTCAAAGAGGGCTAAGCCACACTGCTGTTGCTCGTCTATCCATAGATCTGTCCCACGCGGCAGTTTTTCGGACCAACTTGATTTTGGCGACTCATTTGAGGAGCGAGCAGACGACAGTCATCGGATCTATCTTTAGTAGTAAGATAAAAAATCAGGAAAAATCAGTAGGTTGCTGCCAGTTTGCAAATCTGAGCTTTTTGTTGAAGATCCAAAAATTTGCAAAAGTGCCCAAATCGAAAAATTTTCTTCTGAAAGTCATAGATCTGGGCCTTTTACATATCTTTAGTTCGCTGAGTTTTTACAGAAATTATTATTTTTCCGTAAATCTGAGTTTTGATTATTTCCTAAAAAATTTGAAACCCTCTGAAAAAGTCCAAATCAGATCCGAAAATCAGCTTACTATCTTCCCCACCATCTTATCCTCATTTTCATCTGTCATTTAACCGCGATCGGTTTCTGAAGAGGATAATTTTTAATATCCAGAAAAGTGCATGCTGCTGGTTTTTGTCAGAAAAACCAGAAAATCAGCAAGCACACCCAAAAATAAAGTTTAAATCTGCGCTGTAATATTGCAGATCTGAAAGGTACACTGGCGAGTGAACCTTTTACGCGCAGCAGGAGAGCCCGAGGAGAAGCTGATCTGCTTTGATGCGCCGAGGCTGTTTCAGCGTAACACCGGCACGTTTTTCAGCGCTAAGCTCAGCTAGCCGGTCATCCAGGAGTGTCTCACCTTCACAAAGAAAAGGTCTGTTACCAGAAGCATCTACATCCCTTTGTAGTGCTTTACTACTCAGCGGAACTACACTTCCGGCTCGCGTTCTCTTTCCGGCTTTTCAGATGGCGGTACCATGGGGAAACGCTATGGGTCCGTTGGCTTTACCACATCCAGTTCACGCACTCCCTCACGGAAATCGAAAGAATTTTCCTAAATTCGACGGGAGCGGAAATCAAAGCACGGATTCCCACATTTCTGCTTTCATTATGTCATGCAGTATATTGGACGTAACCCACGAAGACGTGTCAGTTCGCCTCTTTCTGGAAACTCTACAAGGACCTGCAGCTGAATGGTTTCAGCATTTGCCGGCCGGATCCATCACTAGTTGGGCAACTTTGCGGGACGCTTTTGAAGACAGGTATAAACCTTCAGAGGATGCATTTACTCTATTGTCACGAATCACTCATCTGAAGAAGGAGGCAAATGAGACCATGCGCGATTTTGTCGCCCGGTTCAATGCGCTAATCAACCGTGTCCCTACTGCCATGCTTCCAACGCCGGAGAATCAGAAGTGCTTCTTCGTAAACGCCATGAGCTCAAAAGTCAGCTTCTTGCTCCTTCAAGAGCGAGTAGCTACTTTGCCTCTCGCTCAGGCTGCTGCCATCCGTATAGAAGACAATTTGATAATATCTGGCGAGTTAAGAAAAGAATCAGCTAAGCCTAAGTCTTTGGGCCCTTCGCCTATCACTTCGTCTGATCCAGCATTCCAAAAAATGGCAAATGATTTGCTTGCACTAAAGAAGCAGCTGGCCCAGGCCTCTCCCAGTTCCTCGTATCGGGATATCCCGCGGAGGAATTTTGTTCCTAACAACGCTTCACAAAGGCCGCGCTTGCCTACAGCTGCTCCACGGTTGGCGCTTGAAGCTCCTCCAGTCAATGCTTTGGCCGAAATTGAAGAGGAAGAAGAGCAGTACTATGAAGAACCTTCGCTCCAAGGCGAAGATGATCAAGAGGTCGGTGAACCGACTGGCGACTCTACTATTGGGTACATGGAATTTGACGAGGATGAATCTGACGAAGAAGAGAGTACTCAGGGCTACGCGAGCGGACAATCATATGCTGTTTTCACCCGCTCGCAAGGAAAAGAGGCGGAAGTCGCTGCCCACGTACAAAAGGAGAAGGTCGCGTCAAACGCACCTCCAACCATTGCTAGAAGAGGTAATCCTCTTCCTACTCAATTCCCTGTTAAGTCTTTTGCTAAGAAGTCTTTTCCGCCCATCTCTCCTCCAAGTCAGCCCCCTCAAGTTCCTACTAAGATCAGTAATCCTATTCCACCACCGCGAAGTGAAGGACTCATTCCCTCACCAACGCAACCCTTGGCCGCGTTTGATATAATAGATCATGCAAAGAAGACCAAGATTCAAATGTCTGAAGCTGAGTATCTTCAGTCAAACCCCGAACAGCTTGTAAGATTGACTAAGTATATCCAAAGTCAAGCTGTTATAGCCAAACCGGTTTCCCTGAAAGGAATCCTTTCTACTCCTCCTGAATCCCACATAAATGTTGCTTCGACATCCGCATCTGGCAAGATAGAACCTTTCTATCTCTCCCTCCTGATCAATGGCCATAAGTTGAGCAATTGCATTATTGATTCCGGAGCCTCTGATAACGTCATGCCGGCAAAAGTTGCCCATGCTTTGGGCCTCACTCTTACCAAACCATTCGGCAGATGCTATTCATTGGAGACCAAGCAAGTTCCGTTGGTTGGCCAAATCAAGGACGCACAATTCGCGTTCGCAGCCTTCCCGGATAAAAGAGTAAAAATGACAGTCCTTGTTGCTGACATCCCAGCAGCCTATGGAATTCTGCTAGGAAGGAGTTTTTGCAGCGAAGTTGGTGGAGAGATTCACATGGACTGGTCCAAAGCTAGAATTCCAGTCAAAGGCGTAATGCAAACTTTGGAGCCGGAATCCCAAAAGAAATACTTGGTCACTAGCTCTGAAGACCCCAAAGCCCAAATTCTTTTCGAATCATCAGGGATGGGGAACTACTTCTTATCCACCGAGGCGGAGACAAAGGACGTTTTTGTTCAGGAAAAGGATTGTAATAAGATCTGGACCTTGCAATTTGATGGCAGCTGCGCGACTAGTGGATGTGGCGCTGGAGTTGTGCTGATATCTCCCGAGGAGGAGGTAATTCCCCTTTCTTTCAAATTGCAGTTTTTCAACACTAATAATACTGCTGAGTACGAATCTCTGTTACTCGGTATGCAAGCTGCAAAGGAAAGAGGAATAAAAAATCTGAAAGTCCAAGGTGATGCCGAGCTAGTTGTAAATCAGGTCAAAAGGATTTATCAAGTGAAAAATGAAAGGCTCAGGCACTACCGTAATTCGGTATGGGACAGCATTGAGGAATTTGACGCTTTTTCAATAGAGGCCATTCCAAGGGCCCAAAATGACATGGCTGATTCGTTGGCTGTTTCAGCATCTCTCATGCTCCCGCACCCGGGTTTGAAAACGAACAAATACACCATTGAAGTGGTTTTCCGCCCAAGCGTGCCAGACAACTCTCAGCATTGGCAGGTATTCAACGATGATAATCACCTTATTGCCTTTCTAGAAAAATCAGAAAATTTTGATGAGTTGTATTTTGAAGGATCCACCTCTACGTGCCGTGAATCAATCAACGGCCAAAATCATGAATCAAAAGAGAACGATGGCATATGTCAGCTCAAAGGAAATAAAATTCCAAAGGGCTTGGTTTCTCTGGGCGCCTGTTTGACAGGCATGACCGTTTTGTAAAAAAGAAGAGGCGGGATGATCCTGGCTCATCTCCAGAGACAGAACCGGTCAATATAGGTTCTGAGGCACATCCATGATTAAGTGAACATCGGGAAATGTTGCACGCCAGAAGAAAAGCGGAAATTTGTCAAGTTGCTGAAAAGATATATGGATGTATTGGCCTGGTCATATGCCGATTTAAAGTCCTTCAAGCCAAAAGACGTTCAGCACGACATTCCCTTGAAAGAAGCGATGTCAAAGCCTTAAATCGAAAAGCAGAGGCACTATAATCCCAAGATTTGGGCACCATTCGGGCGAAATTCGAGAAGATCTTTGGGCCTTGAGAATCATCTTCCCTATCCATCACATGACACTTGGGTGGCGAACATTGTGCCGGTCTGCAAGAAAAAAAAGCGGTGAAATACGCATCTGCGTAGACTTCGAAACTTGAATCAAGCTTATTTGAAAGACAACTACCCTCTTCCCATAATGGACCAAGTTACGCAGCGGTGGCTGGATCGAAATCTTGTCTATGCTTGATGGTTTTCGGGCTATAATCGGATCGAAGTCTCGCACTTTGAAGATCAATTCAAAACAGCATTCACTACTCCATGGGGTACATTTGCCTATAGCGGGGATGCCTTTCGGCCTAACCAATGCATGGTGCCACTTGCCACTTTTGGCGAGCCATGGACTTTGCTTTCAAAGGCATGATGGGAAAAGTCATTGTAGTCTATCTAGATGACTTAACCGTGTTCTCCAAACGACGAAGTGATCATTGCGATCACTTGGAGCAAGTATTGGCCAGGTGTCGAGAACATGGGATTTCCCTAAACCCAAAGAAGTCTATTTTTGGGGTTACAGAAGGGAAATTGCTAGGCCATGTGGTTAGCAAAGAAGGAACCAAGATTGATGCCGAAAGAGTTAAGGCTATCCAAAGCCTTACTCTGCCTACAAGCAAGAATGGTGTTCATTCTTTCTTCGGAAAGGTGAACTTTCTTAGGCGTTTTGTCCACGATTTTCTTTGAGAAGACCCGCCACATTTTGAACATGATGAAAGGGTCACCCACTTTCAGATGGAGTGATGAGGGGAAAAGGTCGTTTGAGGAGATAAAAACTTCTGTTGCTCATGCACCGGTCTTGGTATGTCCGGATTTCTCCAAGAACTTCATTATGTACAGCTATGCATCCGAACACACTGTTTCTGCAATCCTGATGCAAAGGAACTCGGAGGATATTGAATCTCCAATCGCATTCATGAGTTCTCCTCTCAAGCCTCACGAGTTGAAAATGACTCAATTGGAAAAGCACGCCTTTGCCGTCGTTAAAGCGGTGAAGAGTTTCAGGTATTACATTCTGAACTCGCATACAGTGGTGCTGGTTCCCGACACAGCGGTGAAATCAATTCTAACTCAACAAGAGTTGGGAAGCTTGAGAGGGAATTGGATTGCAAAGGTCCAGGAATATGACCTGGATATCAAACCCACCAAGCTGGTAAGAGGCAAGGGCCTGTGTCAGCTAATGGCTGAAAACAAAGACTCAGATAGCCCTAGAGAGAAAAGAGATTGCACCAACGAAGCGCAAAGCCCTCTGGAGGAGCCTGTTTCTCTACCTCTGGTTTTGTTTGTGGCAACTTGTGACGAATGGTACTCCGACATCGCTTTCTTCCTCACCTATGGCGAATGCCCAGTGCACCTGAATGCAAAGGAGAAGCGTGCTATAAAGCTCAGAGCGGCCAAGTATGTCATCTGGGATGACGGTTTATATAAGCGTGGGATAGATGGTATCTTTCTGCGATGTGTTGACAAGCCCCAGCAAGTAAAACTGCTGGAGAGTTTTCACAATTCGGCTTGTGGAGGCCATTTCTCTTCTTCCGTGACGGCACATAAGATCATTCGAGCCAGGTACTACTGGCCGACGCTCTTTCAAGATGCAGCTACCTGGGTAGCGAAATGCGAGCCTTGCCAGCAGTTTGTTGGTAAGCCCAAATTGGCTGCCTTTCCCCTAAGGCCGGTTATTATCAATGAGCCATTCAAGCAGTGGGGAATCGATTTTATTGGCGCACTCAATCCCCAATCGAGTGCCGGACATAGCTACGTCCTTACAGCAACTGATTACTTCACCAAGTGGGTGGAAGCCATACCAGTTAAGCATGCCACTTCTGAGGTGGTTTGCAGTTTTATCAAGGAAAATATCATTGTCAGGTTCGGCATCCCGAACAAAATCGTTGCTGATAATGCTTCTAACTTCTCCTCCCGAGAAGTTATTAGTTTTTGTTATGAATATGGAATAACTTTAGCCCATGCTTCGGATTACTACCCGCAAGGAAATGGTCAGGCGGAATCCAGCAATAAGAACCTAGTGACCATTATACGGAAATTAGTAGATGAAAATCAGCGGATGTGGCACAAGTCTTTGTACGACGCTTTGTGGGCGGACCGTATTACTCCCAAGAGGTCTCTCGGCATGTCACCTTTTCAAGTGTTATATGGCACTGATGCCGAACTCCCCATTTCCGCGGAACTTCCTGCTCTACGCTTGGCACGAGCGATCGAAGATGAAACTTTTCAGAGTTCTCTAGAAAAGAGAATTATGTATCTGGCAGAACTTGAAGAAAAGAGAGTGAAGGTGGTCGACAGGATCACTGAACATCAGAATCAAGTGAAGAAGCTTTTCGACAAGAAGGCCAAGCAGAGAAATTTTGAAGTGGGAGATCTTGTCCTTCTCTGGGACAAGCGAAGAGAGCCAAAGGGTATGCATGGAAAGTTTGACTCCTTATGGAGAGGACCCTTCAAAATCAAGCAACTTAATGGAGAGAATAGTTTCTATCTCTCGTATCTGGATGGAGCTGAACTCCCGCTTCCTTACAGCGGGCAACATCTCAAGATCTTCAGGAAGTAGAGCTTGCTCTCTTCTTTGTACAGTTTATTTTGGTTGTGTGTTTGCTTTCGTCGCGTGTTTGCTTTCGTTTGTTGTGTGTTTCCTTTGTTCTCCCTCTGGTCCCCCTTGTTTTTGACTCCGTACCCAATGGATAGGCACATGTGATCTGGGATTCTCTACCCCTGAGTTTACTCAAGGATAGTCCCCAGGAGGAGCCAGCTGTTATCCCGTAAAATTGACAAGGGCAATTTTACTGATAACCATACCGAAAATTTTTGTCTTGATCCCTCGATAGGGATCCCTCGCGTTCGAAACGATTTAAAATTCCTTCTCAGGAAATCTAGCTTTCGAACTTAGTCTTTTTGAGCCTTTTTGGCTAGGCGCATGGATTTTCACTGTAACACCACATTTTGGTGCGCCCCTTCAAAAAGCCTTTGGCGCATGGTTTCCCATGTCAACACGTCTTTTGGTGCGCCAAAGCATGTTAAGCCTTATTTGCGTGCGCCGAGGCGCATGCGCCTCGATGTTGACATATCATTTGTCGCGCCTCTTTTCCATGCGCTAAAGGGCGCATGTGCTTTCCTTGTTACACCGCGTTTTGGTGCGCCCAAGGGCGCATAATAATTCATGTCGACAACACGTTTGATGCGCCAAGGTCGCACCCATTCTCCTGTTGTCAGTTACTTCCATGCGCCAAAGGGCGCATGCTTTCCTCTGTCGGCAGTCGTTTTCGCGCGCCTTTTCAAAAGTGGGTGGCGCATTTATGACAAAGTTTTGTTATATATAACAGTGCGCGCCATGTCATTTTCATTGTTCTTTTTTCAAAGCACGTGATTGCTCTGGGTGTGTCAGCTCTGCTCTGTCGTTGTCATTTGCTCTCTGGGCCCGCTTTCCAACCGTCTTTATACATTCAAAGGTAAGAGGTTCATCCTCTTTTTCATTTTCGTGCTTTGGTGTGTTCGGTCTGGTTTTCGTTTGATGGCCCGTTTTTTAAATGTCGTTTTGCATTGGACTGTTTCTTCCCCTATCCCGCTTAAACCAACTTCTTCCTTCTGTCCCTCATTTCCAGTTTATAAGGGAAGTTGGTTTGATTAGGCTTGGTGTTAGAATGAATGATGCTTAAATGTTTAGAGAGTTTTTGGTTTTCCCCATGGCGCGTTGCCGCGTCATGTTGCACCTTAGACAGTCGCGCCCCTCGGCGCGTCTACCCAGCATGCTGCAGTTGTGAATCATGCGCCCCTAAGCGCACCCTTTCGGCCTGTAACGCACTCAGAACCCGCGCCTTCTTATATCCCTTTGGCGCATCTTTTACCCCTGTTGCATCCCTCTTCTATGCGCTAAAGGGCGCGCCCAGCTTCCATGCAAAGCGAGAGATATCTGCGCAAGCGTAAAGCCTCCAAGGCGCGGGCGCACCTTCCGTTGCAAGTACATGATGTTGTGTCGCTCCCCCATGCGCCGCGCCATATACCTTTGGCGCGCCTTTTTTCCATGTCGCACAATCTGCCCATGCGCCAAAGGGCGCACCAAACCTCAATGTAACATGCATTTCCTGTGCGCCATTCTATAAAATGCAGTCTGCTTCATCCATGCGCCATGCGCCTTTGGCGCCAATTTTATCTCTGTTACGTCCTTTTCCTATGCGCCTTGTCTATTCAGCCTGTTATATACATTTTCCATGCGCCCTGCACCCCGAGCCTTAAAAATTCTAACTCTTTCTTACTTTAGCGTTCCCATTGAAAATCAAATGACTAATTCAAGCTTCTTGGATTGGGTTTCACTCCTCCTACGTGCGAGATCATCGAGATAAGCCTTGAAGAACACATGTCTACCTCAAGCAAGAGACCCGCCAAACCAAGAGGAAAAGCTAAGCTAACAGAGGAAGAAATGAAGTATAAGTACCAAAGGGTTAGAATGCCCGAATCTCAGGCGGAATGCAATATGGATGTCAGAGATTCTGAACTAGGCCACATTGACATGGACGAATTCTGGGTGAGAACTCAGAAAGTATCAAGAAGCCCCTGGATGGATAAATTGATGGGTAGTGCTCTACATTTCGCCGGTGGGATTCCAGTCAGCGCTATTGATAATGAGTTCATAATGGTGGTTGCCCAATCTTACAACAAGGACACCAGGTGTGTCGAAAATAGTAAGGGGGAGGTGGTCATTGACCTCACCGCTCGCCATTTTGAAAAGATTCTTGGCATCCCTCATCACCGAAGCTTCGTGGCCGTTACCCAAGAAGAATGTATCAAGACTTGGGAGGACAATGAGGACCTATGCATGCAGTTAATGAATGAAGTCTACCTCAAAAATAAGAAGGTAGTGACCCGGTGGCCCCAGACTATCCACCGAAGCGACTTCTCCGAAGAACTCAGTGACACCATCACTTTCTGACGAGTCTTGGGCTTTGAGGCGCCCACTACTTCCATAAATGGATCTTTGCGGTACACAAAGCGATGAACAAAAATTTGCCCGATCAGCGCTTCTGCTGGGGGGAAATAATAAGCAGCGCCATTTCTGAGCAGCTACAACAGTTTGCCACAACAGGAGTGTTTCATATGAACTCCTACGTAGTGTATCTGCAGCGTCTGAAAGGGACTATCCGAGGGCTGCACCGAAAGTGGAACTTGGCCTCGAGGCAAGATATATGAATACTACCCAGAGCTGAAGCTGGAGAATAGCATCCAACACTTTTCAAAAATCAATGATGCTTTCTTCTACCATATTATATGCATGCTGCGACCAAAGTTGACTCATGGCCGCACAATTAAGAATACTGTTTCTGCTGTGGAAAAGTGGGGGGCCTTGTTCACCCAATTTCCCACATTCACCTATCTGAGGGCGGTTAACTTCTTGGGCGAGCCCACTAGGTTGCCAAGGTATGCTGGACCAAAGCTGGTTCTATTGGAATTGTCAAGGCAGCTGGTCACATATCATGAGAAGTGCCAGAAGAGAAAGAAGGGTGGAACTCCTTTCCCCCTCACGGTAGGCCGATACACTTGTTCCAGCTATCACAAGGCGAAGGAGATGTTTGCCGAGCTAGAATTGCTCAATCTAAAGCATGATTTCCCGGCAAGGCCTACATTCGACCCAAGAAGCTGCTTGCCAAGGGCTAAGCTTGATCCTATCCATGTCCCTCAAATTGAGGACATTTACATTGACGTCATCCATGAGGTGGCACTCAGGAGACTGGATCACTCCCGCTTAGCATTGGCAGAAATTATTCATTATGGAGTGGCCATCGTCCCCAAAGGCTTCCAAACTTCGGAAGATGAAGTAGACAAGGTGTATAATAACACAGATGGAGACAATTGGCCCTTCCCGGCCATTGATAGAAGCAAGGCTCCTCAGACAATTGAGGAGAGGGTCAAAGAAACCATGCGGAGAACGGAGCTCTGGTGCCGTATGAATGGATTGATCTACCTCGGCGTAGATTTTATAACTTCTCCATTGGGTAATGCGCCTCCAAGATCAAAGAAGCAGCTAAAAGGCAAGGGTGCAATAGGTGAATCAAGCACCAGTCAGGAGGAAGCCCCTGAAAGTCCTCTTCCCTCGGAGCCTGAACAAGTCATAACTTTGGAAGAGGAGTTCATGGAGGATGTTCCCGAAGGCCCATCCACTCAGGATGTCGGCGTTGCTACAACTACGGAGGTTCCTTCTGTCCCTTCTTCTTCTCTTCCTCCCCTTCCTCAGGTGTCAGCAACCACTCCTTTGGTTGTGTCCTCTCCCCCTTCTTCTACCCTTTCCCCTGCTTCTTCATCCATCTTCTCCTCTCTTGCTGATTTGTCTCCTTCCATTTCTTCTCTCCTTTCCGGGCTCCCTTCCCTTCCTCCCGTGGACACTTCCTCGGCTATTCTTTCAATGCCACCGCCGCGTGTCTCCACGTTCTTCCCCTCTTCTACCGTTGCTGCCTCCCCCTCTGTCTCTGGTCCTTCTTCAATAGGACCAGCTTGGATCTCTCGGCCCGTGAGCCGGCCAAGAGGAAAGTCCCCATCGCTCAGATGGACTTTTCAATTATTATTAAGCTAAAGGAGCAAAGCCACAAGCCGGTTACACGCTTCTCAAAAAGCTGCGGTGAGAGAGTCTGGAAATAGCTTACCCCGATCCACAAAGAAGAAAGCGGTCTGTCTCGGCCAGATTTCCACGGTGACCCAAGTCACGATGGGGACGTCCTCTGAAAGTCTCCAGGGGGAAGCTCGTTCCGCGATTGATGCACTTTGTGAAAAGCTTCAAGAAGCTAAGGAAGAGAAAAGGCTGCTGAAAGAACAGAATAAATACCTGCTTCAGGCCTTACAGAAGATGGGAAGTGCACCTCCCACAACTGCCGCCGAGACTCCTGAGCTGCTCAGTCAAGACAAGATCAATGAATATTCAAAGATCGGTGAGCAGGGCATGGCTGTTTCTGCTTGGAGAAGCCAGATTCTCAAAGATAGCGAAAAGGTAATCGCCGAATATATCAACTTATCTCTGAACATTGAAAAGGCGAATAAGGAGCTCCAAGCATTAGCAGTCCCGATATCAGAAGAGTTAGAAAACGCTAGACTCCAACACGAGGCCTTCCAGCGGATGTTATTTGTTGATCGAAGATTTGGTCAAATTCGGAGTATTCGGTCACCCAAGGACCCTCAACAAGACTATGTCCACTTTGGACTATCGGATAGATCAGCTCGAGTTTGTGTTAGAAAAAATAGATAAGGTGAAGGAAGAGGCCCTGGATGCGATGTATCAAATGGAGAAAATTGTTTTATCCATGAAACCAGGGTTGCTCACTCCTTCCCTCACCTTAAGAACGGCTGATGATACTATCCGGGTTTTCAAGGAGTTAGCTTCTCAAGGAACAGGGCCGGAAGTCACGTTTGATACCGAATCCATCAATAACCTGCTAGCTTGCAGGGACTTCATCGGTTTCCTGATTGAGGCGGTGAAAGATTATTCCAAACTTCCCGAAAAGCTTGTAGAAGAGCGGGAAACTTGCGAAGTAATCAGTGATCGGCACAAGGATCCATCACAGGATCAGTTCGGGTCAATGATCAACAAGTTCTTGGAATACCGCGCTCAGTTCCACATCTCATCTCCTGAGCAGCATCAGAAGCAGGCGACCCCTTTTCGGCCGCAGGACGATGATGATGACTAGCTTCTTCTTCTTCTTCTTCTTCTTCTTCTTCCTCTCGCTATTCTCCGACTTTCTTTTCGCAATATCTCAAGTATGTTGATGCCAACGATGACATCATCCATGTTGCATCATGGGATGATGTCATCCACTCAAAAATGTAAAAGTCAACATGACTTTAGATATTTTGTAAATATCTTGTAGATAAGTGGTTGGCTCCTTTTTGTCTTCTCTCTCTCTCTCATCTTCTATAAATACAAGGATACTTGTGGTATTCGGGGGTGAACATTTTTCAGATAGAAATAGAAGTGAAGAGAGAAAGACTTTGAGCTTTCTTGTAACAGAAAAGAACAGTAATACAATTATTCAGACTTTGTGCTCAATAGCTGTGTTATGCATAAGGTCTTTCTTACGTTAGATCTGTATGTGTTTAATCTGTTGAATTCATATCTACTTTTCCGTCATTTGTTTATCAGTATTGCTTTGTTTATTTATGCCAGTAGGTTTGGCTCTGTTTACTACCAAGCCCAAAGCATAGATTTTCTGACCCTTCCGCTTTGGAACTCATTTCTTTTCTTCCTTCGGATCTGTTCTTTCTCTTCTCCTTCTTTTGTTCCTTTCTCTTCGCAGCCTAGAACACTCTACTGGGATGAGATCCCAACCCCCAAGAAGCGAGAATCATGTGAGACTTGCATAGGAGCAATAAACCGGTTTAACTGCTTTCTTTGTCTCAAGAGGGCTAAGCCACACTGCTTTGTTGGCTCGTCTATCCATACATTCTACTAGTTAGAATTCTTAACTACCTTATATGTCTTTCTTCTTTAAGATCTCTAAGCTTGCTTGAATTAACTCATACCTCCCTTACAATTGAGGATCATCTTCTCTAGTTCCATAGCACTATTCCTATGCTTTACATGACTTAAGGTATATTTTTCCTTATACATACTCTTATTAGTGATAGTATTCGGATGAAAGGAAAACAATGAGATAGCTATACCGGGCTTAGAATCATACCTCCTTTATCCTTGTTTATTCATCATGTCACCACCATAAAACTCTTTCCTTTTCCATTCATTTTATCCATATACACTCTCTTCGATTATTTGTACTATGCTCTTGTTCGACTAGGTATACCAAGTAGGTCTATAGGTTCAATATGCCTAATACTTCAAGTTGAGTTATTGGATCACTCTATCAACTTTAGAACACTTAAAAAACCATAAGACAAAGTGTTTAGATCACTTTGGTTCATCATACCTTTGGTTTGTACAATAGTTCCCTTGTTAAGGCCTAATAGCCTTGTAGCCCTCTTATCATACAAATTCCCTTATATCTCAATTTCTCATGAAATAACCTTAACCTCTCAGATTTTATTTGGATACTCTTTATCAAGCTCTAACTCATGTCTAAATTTCATCATTTGTTACTTTGTATGGAATTATACTTCCTTTGTAATGTGGTGTGCAAATTAGGTATATTTAATGCTCTTATTCATGACAATGCTACTTACCTTCATGATCTCACCTTGTTTTTGATGGATCTAGATTTGAGATGTTGACAACATAATGTATACCAAGTTTCATAACTTGTTTCCAAGCTTGACCTCTTATGCAAATCATTCTTTCTTCATCCTATATATTGTTACATTCGTACACAAAACTTCATGGTACTTACTCACATGTGCGAGATGAAAGCTGAAATTTCTCATACATATATTTTACACTGGGAAGAGGTTTTCACAAAATTTCATTCAATTCGATGGTTAGAAAATTAAATATTCCTTTCCCTAGTTAGGGCCCGAGAGCACAAATTTAGGTCTACAGGAAATTACTAGAGGTTTGAAAGCCTATAAAATTTTGATACATTCCATTAACATTCCTTCACCTTTATATGAACTCACACATTTCAAAAATATATCTTTAGAGGATTGTACCTTTTCAAGGTGTCGGTTTGACAAGGTTCTCCATGTATAATTAATAGAATGCGAGACAAAATATGTTAAATCAACGATCAAATACCTATAACATCATCTCCATATTCTTATTACACCTTAAGAATATTTATTAAATTATGATATATCTCCATTACATGATTTATCCTCATTCATCATGTTCTACTTTTCTATTCTAGCCTCTCTATTGATTATCCATCTCCTAAATGAGCTCAACAACAAAAAATAGACTTAGCGAAGGATGAAAATGCATTCCAAAACTCTCTCCATACGCTTACTAACCTATACAACCCATGAAAAACCTTAAAATAGCCTTAATTAGTCTTATGAAAACTAATTCCACCTTTTGAATATTTCTTACACACAATCAATTTCACCGTGTTCTGACATATTCAATTTGACACTCATTTACTCAAGTGAAAACACTCGCACACACCTAGACTAACATGTTCAAATGGTCTTATATGACCTCATGAAATTTAGTTCTTGATTCTCTGCATCAAATCGGATCTCTTTCTATAAGTTTGTGGTAGACATGATCACTAGCTCACAAGTGAAGAAGATCACAACAATGATGATGAACCAAAATATTTCCTAGAAAATCACAATAACCCCATTAAGAAGCCAAAAAAATTAGGTACCCCCTTAATGATGAAAAATTAAAGTCAATTTTCCTTTAATTAAGATTAAAAAGGAAAAAATGATCAAAAATAAAAAGAGGTTAAAGACATCACCTTGGGCTCAAGGAAGCCCATTTCGGCCAGCGCAAGCTAAGCTAGAGGATTGGAGAGCTATGGAGAGGCCGAGTGGCTGCCAAGTTGAGGGTGAGCTAGAAAGCTGAATCAAGCAATGAAATGGGTGGGTGGAACATGGAGCTGAGAATCTTTGAGCTCTTTGGGAGGTTGGGTTACCAAAGTGGAGGTGAGAATTACTCGACATGTTGAGATGGTGCAATGATTTAGAAGTTGCGTTGAGCTAGTAGAGACAATAAACGGGGCCATAAGGTTGGGTCCATATATTCAAGTGGTGAGGTAAATGGATATGTACCCATCGAGTTAGTGAGTAATTCCACGCATCGAGGAGTGGTGCACTACCGAGCTGGTGAGTGAACCCACGTAATGAGGGGCGAGTGAACCATTGAGCTGGTAGTTTGACGTAGGAAGAGGCGAAGATCTTGGGTGAGTTAGGTCGATGTAATGTAGGTCCTAAGTAACCGACAAGTTGGGTGCATGTTTCGATCCGAGTGTAGGAGAAATATTGAGCGATGAGTTGTAATTGTAACAACAGAGGTAGAGATGTAGAGGCCAAAGTGTAAGACACAATGTCATGCGAGAGTGGGAATGAAGAGGACAAGTACACATAGAGTTACACAACATGCATAACTAACACTTAGATCCATCGATGGAGCAACAAGATTAGTACAAGGTAGAACCAGTCAAGCTAACATGGAGGAATCGAGCACATAGAGCTAGATATGAGTGGGCTGAAATAACATGCCAAGAAAAAAAAACAACAATGCATACACGAAAGAATGAGCTAACATGGGAGTCAAGATAAGCTAGGTTGAATGCAAAAGTATTAAGAATTAGTGACATGGTAGGAGACAAAGTGAGTCAAAATGAGAATGACGAGTTAGATAGGCCAACTTGTTTCCCATCTCGGTGAGCTAGGGCCGAGTTGGGCCAAAAAGGAACTTTTCACCACCTTTCAAAACAATTAAAAGTGACACTTCAACCATGGTTTGCTGAACCTACAATTAAACTACAAAAATTTTGAGCATAACTAAGAACCACAAGAAAACACACACCAAGAACAACCAACACTCTGTGAAAAGCTGAGATAAACTAGATCAATGCAAATAACACACAAATGCAATAACGATTATGAAGTGTGCACACGAAATGAGTAAAAACACAAAACCAAGAGTAGTTGGAAATGGAAAACAAAGACTAGCATGGATCCCAACAATTTTCTCTTATATCATGATGGTGAAAGCGAGAACAAGGATCATGTGGTATAACGTGCACATCAACCGAGTTACACTTGAATGATAGTGACGAAGTTCCATGAGGAAGCAAACATTCAACCATGAAATGGTCATGCAAATAAGAAGGTATACTCATTCTCATAGATTGAAAAAGGAGTACAAATAGGAGTGTTATGTAACTATCAATGCAAGACAATCATACCTCCACATGGGAGATGAGGAGTTGCATTCCTGAAATGGAAAGTAACTTTTGTATGGCGCTTGCTGATGTGTAAGACATAATCTATCATACCCCCTAAGACCTATGACCTTACATAAGTGAGATGAATCACAAGATGATGTGGATAATGCCATAATATGAAAGGAAAGTCACACACACACCAACTTCACATCTGCTAGTTGTGTTTTTTCTAGTTTAACGCACGCTTCGAACATGCCAAAAAAATATGAAAGGAAACCTAAAAGAAAGCCCTAATTCATCCCTTATTTTAGGTTTTTATTGTTTTTATTTTTAAAGTTTCTTATGAATATTCCAAACTCAAGTAATATGGCATCACATTTGCAAACATTCGCATCCACTTTCCAATCCTATGAATCAATAAACCATATGTTTCTTTCTTTCTTAATTAATTAATTTAAAATTTACATTATTGTTTCCCATGTGAGATTGCCAATGCAACGTTCATGATTATCATTGAGGTGAGGATTTTCCAAGTCATATTTAGGACTAATTCAAGTTTCTTGATGAATCTCGTCATTTTTGCGAATGGGGACACTCGTCTTGTACTAAAATCTCAATTCTAAAATTTTAATTATTTAACTAACTATACCTCTAAAACCTTAGACAAGTTCACATGAAGCATACATTCACTCCAAAATGTTTAATCTATGCTCAAAGACTTAATTGAAAAGGAGGATAAAATGAGTGGGCACTACTGACGGGACATACTACTTTTCCCCTAATGTAAATGTGTGTAATGGAATTCAAAATAATGTCATTCCTATGTTTTGATAATGTAATATAGATATAGTTCTTAACATGTCCTCATGTACCAAAATAGTAGTATATAGTCCCTTAGAAGCCCCTAATTATCTTCGTAAGATAATTATATATGAGTTTCTTTTGCTCAAATTTTGATGCTAGTGACACTAAAGGCTACCTCATAGTGTAAAATATATATAGTAAAAGAGTAACCGAGAATACCAATGCACAAAACTTAGTGAAAAATAAGTTGGGACTAAAGTGTATGGAATGTTCCATAGCGTATGGATGTTAAGGACCATTATGTAGATTTCTTTGGGAAGGCTTGGAAAATAAAATAGTTAATACATGATAACATGAATCCCTATGACATGACCAAAAAGTGGAGAAATAATTCCATAAAACCATGAGAAAGATTGAAAATTAGATAAATAAAAAGCAATAGAAAACTAGGACTTTTACCACCAATGTTTAATTTTCTTTCTCAAAAACTATGTATATAACAATGTCTAGAAATTGTATTTTAGTAGTAATAAGTATATATTTTAGAATCTACAATGGATTTGTATAGATCTTGAAGTTCTATATATACCATTCATTTTTATCAAATATATTCCTAAAACTTTGTTCCTTTTTAACTCTTATTTCATCACGTTTATATTTTAGGTGAGGATAAAGCATTTAGATCCTTAAAACTTTATTTCCTACCATGTTTTCATATTCTCCTCATAAGGGGGTCATGAGCCATGGTTAATTACTCCCTCAACTCATCAAAGGTACTAGAAATTTATATAATCTTGCAAAGTGAATGGCCTATGTAGAAATTTTATATCCATATATAATGAATTAAGTGTTAACCAAGAACCTATGAATTATTTCTATTATATGTCGATCTTGACTTCTCTTATTATTCAAGTGAAAACAAAACCATTTGTTTTAAATTATGTTTATCGCAACATTTTTTTCATAATTTATATAAATGATGCATTATTTGAGTGATTTTGTTTCAACCATGGATCCGATCTCCATTCACACTACAAAAAGTTATACAACATGGATTTTTCTCCTCAACATTTATCGAGTGCACCTAAATGATTTAGGATTCTAAATTAAAACTAAACATCAAAGATCTTGATAAGTGATTTGATCTTTTAAAGTGAATAATTTGAGTAGAAATTTTTTATCCATTTCCTATAAATTAAGTGTTAACTAAGCACGTATTAACCATTTATAAGATTAGTTGATCTTGAATTTCCTGTTATTCCAACTAAAACTAAGACAATTTGGTTCAAAATATGTTAACTAACTTCCTGTGAGGATGGCATTAAAATCAGCCACGAATACCCATTCATATAGATCATGACCTCCGTTCATGAAGCAACCATTCTTCCAACAAGGATTTTCCCCCTCAACATCTTTGGGTCCAGAAAAAAATTCAAGATCACAAATGGTTACCTTTTATTACATTGAAATGCACTAATACTATTCTTAGACATCGAGATTGGGATGCACATAAATATTTTAGGATTCTAAATTAAATCCAAATTCCTTTTATTACCTTTTACATATTATATAATTGAATCTAAATTCTTCCATGCTTGTTTCACTTAAATTTCAAATTAGGCCTTTCTTACCTTAGTTTTTTTGCAGGAGATATATTTTTTGTTTTTGAATTATGCTTAAAGAGGTAGTTTTTATGTGTAAAATTTGAAATTGTAGAAAGTTAATAAAATATCTTATATACCAATAATGAATTAAATATAAATGCCATTACATATATAAATATAGGTTTTGATTTTTATGAAATTAAATAGCATTTTATGTAGGCCATAATGTGTAATATTACTTAGACTATGTTAGGTTTTATTATTGACATAATTCACTTCTTTTGAAGTAAATTATACTCTCTACAATAACAATTTTTTATATGGATTTTTTCATGATTAAATGTGCAACATATTTTGATTTTATACAATTATAATGCAGTGGAATAATTTAATAATTAACATGATCCTTTGTTGTTAAAGATTTTGTTTTTGAGGTGCAAAAGAATAACATAAAAAACCTAATTTTATATAAGATTGTGCTAATGACGTATAGGTGAGTTGGGGAAATGGGCTGTGGTGTCCAATTCCATTAGGTTCAAAACTTCACAAAGGTTCTCTATTCACGAGTTTTTGTCTAAAAGTATTTACTAATAAATATTTTTATATAAGATTATGATTCATCAATTGGAAAATTGGAACTCGTAGTGGTAGGTAAAATCAAATGGGAAATCATGGTGCCAAAATAATTAATTATTATGGTATGTGTAGTGCCCACCAATTTCACTCCCTACTTTGATCATGTTGACTCATTGTAATATTTAGATTGAGACTTTAGACATACTATTACTATGGTTATTTTATTTGGATATACCTTTTTTGTCGTCTATTTATCTTGTGTATGCTAACTTATCTTGACAAGTTGATGTAATTGGCCCATGAGACCAATTCAAATGCATGATCATTATTGTTTGATTATGATGTGTTAATTTTGGATCTTGATGGATTTGTAGAGTAACATGTATCTTGTAATAGATTGTGAAATGTGTCATGGATGATTATTGTGATTTATAACATCATGTATGATGAACAAATGAATTTGTAACTATTTGGTTAGTTTCATATGTATGGGTTGATTGCTTGAGATGTGTGTGATTGTTTCATTTAACATATTTTATTGATAAGGTATGATTTTTCCAATTGATTGTGTAAGCAATAGGTTTATGCCACATGAGAGAATGGGATTCGGAGGATGCACCTCCAAGTAGCACAATAGGTCGGTTAGGTCGAATCTACCCCTTTTGTTTGTTTTGACCTTGTTTTGTTTTTTTGTAGACCATGGTTGAAATGTCAATTTTACTCTCTTGATACGTGTATTAAAATTATTTTGTCACTTTGTTATTTCATTTTCTCAATTTAAATTTATTTGTTTTAATATTTATTTAATTTCTTGTTTAAAGTTACTTTTATGAGCTAATTTCTTCTCACTTTTTTGGGATGTCTTGATTTGGTTTATCCTAATTAAATGGGTTTTGGTTCACCTAATAATGGATTAGGTAGACCAACCAACCATTTTAAATGTCTTTTTCCCCAAAATCATATTTGGGAAAATGTGACATTTTGTATAAGAAAAAGGCAAGTACAAGGTTATATTTGCATTCAAAAAATCCCCCAAGTAAATGCTAGAACAAAAACGTATCACCCTATATATGATCATGACATATAATTAATTTTGGTGTAACATGGGACTATATTTAAGCATGGGACTTTCATCTTGAGACAGAGACCTCCAAATAAGGTTGGTTCCTCTACCTAGCTATCTACTAAGTCAACTACTAAGATAATTTACTTTAACAAAACTAAGGGACCAGGAGAGAGAGATGGAGAGAGGGATGTAGAAATTAAATCCTAAGATAAAAGTGGCGGTGATAGCACCGAGAAAATAAGGATGATCGATTAACTAAAAATAACATAAAGGGATATGGGATAGTTAATCTAGTCTAGAGCGACATGTAAATATAGAAAATAAATGTAGTAATGATTATAGAAAATGACCCAAATAACTAATCTAATAAAAGTAGAAACCCTAATCGAAAGAAGAACAAGGAAAATAATTAGTTGATTCGAGGAAAATTTGGATTGTGTCGTAGAGTGAACAAGATAATCGGAGACACGAACAACTATGCGAGATATCCCTAAAAGGATAGATCTAAAATATCTAGCTGGATATGAGTGCTTAAAGAGGGACTGGGGTGCTATGGGCACTCTGGTCTTCATGATTGGCACCTTGGTCTATGAAAAATATCCAAAGCCCGAGTTTCACAGTGCGAGAGGTGGTCTCGAAAACCTTGGTGTGTGCCGACGTATCTATTCATTGAACTATGCCGGTGTGTCGATGATGATCTAAGATGGTGAAACAGACACAGAAAAGACCAAAAGAAGTATCAAAACCTAAAAAGGAAAACATAAATGAATGGGTTGTCTTGACCTTAGTTTCTACAACAGTGTAGGCTTACTTAAGTGTTGTACTACATTTCGAGACTCCAAATGTAGTTTTGTGAGTGTGTGTATAATTTGCCCTAGGTGCTCTTGTGCTAGTCACACTTTATGAAGTAAGTAGTAATAACTAAATGTAGAAAATATAATAGAATCCCTCCCCATATGAAGTGTGATTCGGATGAACCAAACTTGTCCTTATGATGGATCTAATGGATGCACATGATCTCGAAATGAATGAAACTTTAGATGGATGATAGTAATGAATAGTGCTTGATCCCTCATTATGGTCTCATAACTTTATATTTGTATGGTTCTCTTGATCTAATTTTGTAATTAAACCCAAAATGTCGGCCACCAAAAAAAAAGAGATTAAACGGCTAGAAAGAGCACAAAAAGTGTCGAGAAATCTCAAGAAGGATCGAGGCACCCATGGTGGGACTAGGGCACCCATGGGTACCCCAGTACTAGCTGGGTGCCCTAGTTGATGATAAAATAATAGGAAGTGATAAAATCTGATTGGGCATGTGGGTATAAAAGGTCAGGAAGGATGAAATAAAAGAAAACAAGATGTCCAAAGATGAGGGTTAATTATTACTTTCTTTACTCAAGAACCTTGAATAGTAGTATGAGGCTGGGATTAAATAATATCTAAAGTGCATGATTTTTGACTACATGATCATTCTGCATGAGGTGAAGAAAGGGAAGAAAATTTAGGAGGGGAGGATAGAAAGACATGCCACAAACTAAAACCACACAAACCACCCTTCCCACATTTATAACACACAAAATGGAAACCATGTAAGTATGAATCACACACAACATACCGAGAAAGGAAATGGAGATACAAGGAGTGATAAAACATGAATATAGGACAAAAATATTCACAAATACTTGATTTTATTCCTTAAAGGATGCACATTCCATTTCATCAATGGTAGAAGGATCAATATACATAGCCAAGACCAAGATTGAGGTCTAAAACTCATGGGAAATCAGCCACCATTGTGGCATGGTTTTGTCACAATAAAGAGGGATCCATTTTAATGAGAGTGAGCATCATACTTGTACAAAAATGGGAGAAAAAGAATAGGGAAAATAGAGGGAGATGTTCCAAAACCTCACTCCAAACACCAATCAATTATTTCCAATGAATAGAAATCACAGCGGTCACTTTACACACCATTTAATCGTAGGGTGAAGTTTGGGTACCATTCATCATTAAATATCATGGTTAAAGGTGGTTGGGCACTTTAAATAAGTGAATCTGCCATTTTCCCTCTAAACCCGTGTTTTAACCTTTGACCCACAAAAATCCATCAAATTATTATTTTATTGATTATGAAATGAAGCTCTTGAGGATACATTTCCAAAACCCCCAATTTCATGCAATTTGGAGTGATTTCATGAAAGTTATGGTAAAAAACCATCATCACTTTGTTCCACAACTTCCCTATTTCATTTCCTTTGTTTCACAAATTTTACTTTGAAATGTAGATTTTGAATGTTATGTGGCATTTTTAGTCTTTGGTAGCTTTTAGATCTCGTGGCTATATTTCCTTTTTTCCATAGACTTGGAGATTCCACATAATACTACAACTTGAGAAAACCATGAAATAATAGGATAGTGTTCCACGACATTCCAACTTTAGACGTGTTCCAAATTTTCCTTCCTTTTTCACACAACACTTTCAACCTTTTCTTTTACAACATGGCTTCACTTTGAAATTCCTTAATTCTATCCTTTATTGCATAACATTTCAAACTAGTGACCCTTTTGCTTTGTTCTACAAATTTTGAATTCCACAGAACACTAAAACCCATGGAACATTGGGATAGTGGTCCATGGCTTCTGAAATTATATGCTCATAAATTTTCATCTCTTTGCATTACAACCTTCTATGGCTAGTCCATATTGTATCATGACCACTTTTGAGTAGCTTACAACCTTTTTCAAGGCCTTGTAACACTATCCTTCTTGAAGATTCTCCCAAGTCATTTAAGTTAAATCCTTTATTCCATGGGTTAGGAGAACCCATGGAACACTACTTTTATACCTCTACAAAACACTAGGATCTAATGTGCCACAAATTTCCTTGTCAAAATTCTGCTAAGTACTTTCAACGATCCCTTTTTTTGTGGGTTAGGAGAACTCACGTGACACTATTTGACCGCACTTCATGGAATACTAACTTAGTCTTGTGTGGATTTCAAGAGAAAAATTTACTAAGTCCATTTTGATGATTTACTCAAAATTACATGGAGGTGTAATTTTGGACAATAGTTTGAAACCTATAGGGGATATCTTTGTGTTAGATGATGAAGACTAATACAATAGCCTTGAATCATCCATTGGGCATGGAGTCAAGCATAACCTTGAAAATTGATCTCATCCTTTTAAAAATTTGTCTCTTGAATCCACATGACTTAGCACTTTCCTGCAACTTCTTGAAGTTCATCTTGTAGATCTATAAATAAAACGTGGAAATTATCCCACCTATCTAATTTCTTCCATGTAACTTTCTTTGAAATTAAACTATGCAACAACAACAAGGGACCACAAAACTATGCAATTGCACAAACATGAAAATCATACATGTTCCAAGTGGAAACATGTAGAGTTTTCACAAGCACTTATTTTACAATAAGAAAACATAATATACCATACTCTAACCAAAAGTAAAGGGAGTTAAACAAAAATACCAATTAGTTGGGAGACATAGCTTCCTTACAAAATTGGACCATGTGATCATTTTTGTAACTAAATCACATGGTGGAAGTGATAACATTACTTGCACTTCATTTTTCTCATTTAGTATCGAGTGAATAAAATAATGAATACCTCCTCATCTTGATTTGCATTTGGATTTGAGAGGTGTTTGAGATGACCTTTGGAACTTTGATGATATTCCTCATCTTTGTGAAATGAGAATCATTAGTGGAAACTCTAGTTTTGGCTCTAAACCAGCCAAATATCGATTAGACAAACATTATTTGCAGTTGTTGGATTGATTTGCATAGTTTTCCCATTTTCTTCACATTCATCTCCAAGATTAAATTTGGTTGAGACACTTTCCTCTTCATTAGAGATGTACGTGAGTTGATACGGATTTGGTGTTTTTGCTCATGCACACAAACATCTTTGTTTCTAATTTGGTGTGCGGTTTCATCTCTCCTTATTCTCTACCCCACACTAATTTTCCTTCAAAAGTGCAATAATTTATAAACATGTAGAGAAATAAGGTCCATTGCATTCAATCAAAGAATATTTCTCACTTTGCATACATTCTTCCTCATTTTCTTGGATGACACCAGAGTGTTTAACAACACTTTCTCTTCCCCTTTAATTCCAATATGATTTTCCTTCACAAATGCCTAATTTTTCTTTAATTTCAGCTCCTCTTTTACAAAATTTGAACTTGTTCATCCTCCCAATCAAAATCATACCAATTTTCAACAAAAATGAAATTTTCTTCCTTTGTAAAATTGGTTTGAGATAATTTATAAGAAATATCAAGGGGTTATTTATTTGAATCTTCTTTAGGCCTAGATGTCTCGGGCTCAAGAATTATAACTTGATCATTTGAAACACCCAAATAATCCTCCAACACATGATCTGATTTTTAAGTTTCTCTTCTCCATGGAAATAACAAACATTCTAGTTTAGCCACCTTGTAGGATAACTTGGTTCAGTGTGAGTTAGGTAGAGCATTTGGGAAAAAAATTGGAACAATGTGGCTTTTCAAAACATTGTGAAAAGGTTTTAGAGAGCCGAGTAATGCCTTGGGTAGAGATGTGAAGGAATTTTATAGATCATAGGTGGTGATTTGGGCATGAGAAACTTGTAGAGCCCAGGATGAAGGACTAGTAAGAGAAAGATATTCTAGTTTTCAGAATGGAATGATGGATTTATCATTATTTTCATAAGGGGTAAGGAGAATCGAGATGGTGAGGGAGAATGGAAGAAAAATGGATGGGTTTCCTTTGACCATCTTGAATGAGTATATTCTCATCTTGTAATGCAAATGCAAAATATTGAGGAAGAGTACTACCTCCTAGGGTTTTAATCAATACAACTAAATCAACATCCAAGGACCCTCAAATAATATAAGAATGTCATGCCTTGTGAGGATTTGAATTCTTGAGTAATTATGATCCGTGTCTTTGAGAATTTGATGTTGAAATATAAGATGAACTCCATTGAAGCTTGTTGTATTTTTCTGAAGTGTTCCATGGCGAAATAACGTCGAATTCTACTTGAACTAGTTGTGTAGTTATTCTCCCTATTGATCCCATGTGAAAATGGATTGCGGAGCCAAACTACTATACCAATATAATACTTACCTATGAATGATGAAACAAGAAGCATAAGTTAAATTTTTATTCTCTAGTATTTTGAATGGCACAATGGTATTTTATATATTTAATGTGATCAATAGGATATTGATCTCCATTTGTATGGAAAGGAGGTAGGTTATTTATCATTGTTTTGGGGATATCATCCAACTCTGCCGTAAATGAAGGGGATTAAATTTAAATGATATAATTTAAGGAATCTTTAGAGATCCATGAGATAAATGGAAACATGAAAATGAGTGGAAAGCAGAAGGGGATAGTCTGCACACTCAAAGAATGTGTTTCTTGAAAAATGGAGTCACTAGATGTGTTGAGAACTAACTCCAAAGGATAAATACCATTAATAACACATCAAACTTGATGATATGAAGTTTCAAAGTGATTCAATATTAGCCCCACTAGGAATTCTAAAACTATTAGAACAAAAAATTAGCAAACTAGATATGATCATGGTAGATCATTACTTTTGGTGTAACATAGTGATGTCTCCAAGTGTGGGACTTTCATCTTGAGACATGCCTTTAGAAAATGTCGGTTCCTCTACCTATATAACCTAATGATAACACTACTCCTAAGCTAACCTACTCTAACACATCCAAGGGACTAGGGAGAGAGAGATGGAGAGATGGATGTAGAAAGTAAATCCTAAGCTAAAAGGGGTGGTGATAGCACCAAAAATAAGGACGATCACTCTTCAAAGAGGGGAAGAAATAGAAGAAAATGCAGGAGGGAGAGGGTAGGAAGACATGCCATAGACCAAAAATATGCAAACCACCCTTCCCACACATTTACAACACAAAAATGGAAAAACTAAAAGTATGAAAAAAATACAACATACTATAGAGGAAAATGGAGAGGGAAGGAGTGATAAAACATGAACATGACATAAAGAGCTACAAATACTCCATTTTATTTCTTAAAGGATACAGATATAGTTTCATCAATGGAATAAGAGACAAGATACATATCGAGACCAAGATCGAGGTTTAAAATTTGTGGAAATTTGGCCACCATTTTGGCATGACATCATCACAAAAAAGAGGGATTCTTTTTAATGAGAGTGAGCCTCATACTTATAGAAAAATGGGAGAAGAAAGAAGAGGGAAAAGAGAGGGAGTTGTGCTAAAACTTCACGTCAAAAACCAATCAATTCCTATTAATACAAAGAACTTTGATCAAGTCATTGTCCACATCATTTGATTTGCAAGATGAGGTATGTGCACCATTCATCATTAAATCTAGTGGTTGAAGGTGGTTGGGTACTTTAAACAAGTGAAACTACCATTTTTCCCTATGAACCCATGTTTACACCTTTGATGCCTAAAAATACACCAAATTATGATTTTCTTGATGCCAAAATGAAGCTTTTGAGGATACCATTCCAACACCATCAATTTCATGCAATTTGGAGCACCTTCGTGAAAGTTAAGGTAAAAAAAACCATCATCGCCTTATTCCATGGCTTCCCTATTTCATTTCCTTTATTTCACAAATTTTTCTTTGAAATACGACATTTTGGATGTTATGTAATATTTTCATTGTTTGGAAGATTTTAGATACAATAACTATATCTATTTTGTTCCACGGACTTGGATATTTTGTAGAACACTACAACTTGAGAAACATGCGAGATCACTAAGATAATGTCCCACAAAATTCCAACTTTAGAGACATTCCAATATTGCCTTCCTTTATCATGCAACACTTCCAACCTTTTTTTTCAACTGTGACTTTATCTTGAAATTCCTTTGTTACAAGTGAAATTCCATCATTGGTTTCTCAACATTCAAACTCTGGAAACCCGTTTCCTTTGTTCCATGTCTTTTGAATTTTTTTGGAACACTTCATCATTAAAACCCCACTTTAGAACACTATGATAGTGTGTTGAGGATTCCAAAAAAATTCACACCTAACATTTCCTTTACTTTGTAGTGTAGCCTTCTACAACTAGTCCATAGTGTATCATGGTCTCTTCGAGAAGCTACCAACCTTTTCTCAAGGTTCAAAACACTATCCTTCTCAAATATCTGACCAGGTCATTTGAATTACATCCTTAATTTCACGGGCTAGGAGAACCTATAGAACACTAAATTTATAATTTTTTGGAACACTAGGATCTAATGTTCCATGGATTTCCTTGTCAAAATTATCCCAAGTCCTTTCAATGCTCCCTTTGTTCGTGGATTAGAGAACCCATAGGACACTTCATGACTATACTCTGTGGAAGACTAACTTAGTATTGCACATCTTTCCTAAGAAAAAGTGGCTAAGTCTATTTTTGATTAGTTGTTCACAATTACATGGGGTGTAATTTTTGACAATAGTACCATACCTATTGGTGGGCGAGCTCTTTTCAAGGCTCATAAAACCTATTTTCCCTCTTTGACCCCTTTTTAATCCACTTTTATTTATGATTGTTTGATTTTAGTTTGGAAAGAGATTTTGGTGCTTAATTCTCCATGTGGAGATGTTATTTTTTTGAATTATTAGTTTCTTTTATTGATTTAAGGTGCAAATGTAGGGTTGATGGATGGATAAAATTTGTGAGGGGGTGAGTGACACATGTCACTATCCCATTGCTTTGTTTTTTAAAATAATATTATCTTATTTAACCCTTTATTTTGGAGTTTTGAGGGTTTTTTTGTCATTTTTGGATTGTAGATTTTGGGAGTGAATGATATTTACGAGTTGAAAGGCTTGGATTTTAGATTCACAATCTTGTGCTTCAAATCTCTTACTTTTGAGTAGGCCTCACCTTTTTAAAATTTGAATATTGCTTTAGAAAGTAATTTTGTTTTCTTCTTTCTTCATGGTGTTAAAATGACATTTTGTATTATGTGTTATTTATTTTCTCGTATTTTCTTCATCCACCTCTTGGAATTTTTGGAGTCTTTGGGGAAGATAATAATCCCTCTTACTTCCCAAAGACTTGATGGGAAATTCTTGTTGGGATTATTTAAAACTCCCTTCATTTGCTTTGAATTAGGAGTTATATTTCCATATGGTTTGGAAAACCATCTCTCTTCCTTTCCAAGGAAACCTCCAAGGTTAAAAAAATCTTGGCAAGGAAGCAAGGGGAAATAAGGCTTATTGGAGGGATATGGAACATTTGGAGGTTTTGTGGATACTTAGAAATATTATGACCTCTTTTGGATATTTTTTCAATTTAGATAAAATGGGGTTTCTTACCTGTCTTCCTAGTTGTTGAAGCATGAAGTTTCTTATGTTTTTTTTTCTGTTTCTCACCTCATTTTGGGTTGTTTAATTTTGTGTATGATTTCTTACCTTATCACTCATTTTTCTTACATAGAGGTAGGCTTCTCCTCTCTTCCATGGCTTAGTTAGAGACTAGCATGATCTCTTATATTGGAAGAGGCATGTAATTATGTCATTTGGTTGGGTGGAAAACCAAGTCATCTTCTTGTGGTTTGGTTAATTGCTATTTAGCGATGGAGCTTGATTTTGGATATTGTTTAGAGCTATATTCTTGCATGGAATAATGGAAGGTTTAATTAAAACTTGGCCATGTTGTTCCCACTTAGTGGGATGATTTCCCTCTTGTATATTTAGGTGTTTTGATTCTCGATTTTGTAATTAAATAAAGATGTGGATTTGAGTTTCATTGGAATGGAAATTATATTGTTAGTTCACTTATAAGTCTTTTGTTTAAAGGATAAAAGTTGTAGATTTTTGTAACGTGAAATATCTTTATTTATTTTAATATAAAGGAAATATTTATTGTTCATAATAGAAGTCATTTTTGGAGTCCATTGAGCATATTGGGATACTTCTCAAACTATGGACTATAATTTTGAAATTGATTGTGGAAGAGTTTTGTTAAACTTGTATTATTTACAATTATTTTTACTTGTTGTTGAGTGATTAAAAGTGAAAGAAAGGAAATATGGATTAGGTTTGAAATATTTAATTTAATTAGGATATTTATTAAACTATGTTTGCAATTTCAATAGGTTTGTAAAATGTCATTTTGGTACTTATCAAACTTGCATGTATTTATATGAAGTCATTGATATATTAGTTGTGCAAAGTATGAAAAATGAAATTTAGGGGTTGTATTACAATGGTTGGAAAGAAAATTTACCATGGTCCTTATTATGTTCCAAGTTCAATTTAATTTCTTGTTTTATATTCCAAATAAAATGTATCTTTCCTTATCTAAATTACCTATGTCTATCTCATTTGAATACCAAAAAAACATAGAGACTTCTTATTCTTAGATGGAAATTGTATATTTTATTTAGATGTCTTGATAAATCTATGTAAATATAAGGACATATATATTAATATACATATATTTAGTATGGTGTTAAAAGTTTAAAATATGAGACATTAATTCATTTGATTATACATGTTTAAACAAAGAGATTGATGATATATATATATATATAATACATATATATATATATATATATTTTTATTTTAACTTTTATAAAGAATATGGATTTTAACGATGGGTGGCGGGGTGGACCCGAATCCCTATCCTCCATTGATATGACATAGGGATCGAGTACTTCCCATCTCCACACATAACCACATTTCATTGGGCACAAACATTCTTGTTACTAAAAATTAAATTGTATTATGTCCATTTGTATGTACATGTGTGTGTGTGTATACACACACATGCATACATATATTTACATTCATACACACATACAGATATATATATATATATATATATATATATATATATATATATATATATATATATCCTATAAAATCACTACATGCGTGCCCATAGGTATAAAAATGTATGCTTTGAATACCCTTATCAAGGTTTGGAGGAAGGGTAAATATCCATATACCTATCAAATGTGCATGTGTATAATATATACACATGCATAATGATAGGTATATGGATATATATCCTTCCTCAAAACCTTGATAAGGGCATTCAAAATAATGGAAATAGGAGGAAAGATAAAATATATAAGAGAAAAAATAATTCGGTGCCTCTATGAATGCCTGCTTGATTCAAGAGCATCTCTATCAAGAATTATTTTGGGTTGTAAATACAAGGTTTGGTATGAAATGTGTCTTTATATGGTCTTGGGGTCCTAAAAGAGTCATTAAGACTCATTTTTGGGTGTTGAGTTAGGTCTAGCAACTCAAAATTTTAAATTTACCTTTTCCCTCCATTTTTAAAATTTGAATTGTAAAGCAATTTTTGTCTTGTTTAGCATGGGAAAGAGGTCTAGGAAGTTGTAAAGGGAATGTTATAGGTTTTTAAACATTTTGGTTTTTTGGTTCCTTTCATGTTGTATAGTGGTCTTATAGTTCTTAAAATCTTGTTTTAGTTACTTTGTCTTTAAGTAGTAGCCTCCATATAACCTTTCTCATGAGCATGTATGCGAGTTATAGAGAAGAGATCAAGGTTAGGAGATATAAAAACCTTTTTGAAACTATTTTTGGAATTAATCATTCGAATGAGGAAGAGTTGTTGGAGCTCTAAGAACGTTGTGGTTAAGAATTTCTTGTTTGAAAGAATAGTGTCATCGGACATTAAATTTCTATATGTGAATGTTTATGATCACTTAATATAATGCAATCCATAGGATATTTACATGTATTGTTAGAAAGAGTAATTGATTCAAGTGTGTTTGATTTTGAGAAAACTAAAATTTGAAACTTGTTTGCTTTGGTATAGATGGAGATCCACTAGTATAGACTAGTAAGGATACATAGTTGTGTTTGTTTTTAAAAATCATACATGTGAGCGAGGGTGTCATGGAATAGATATTAATCCTATTAAAGGATCTCTTCATACTGGTAAGGTATTTTGAATTCATGTTTTGTTGATTTGGAAACAATCGATAGTTGAAGTGACTTTGCTCGGGTATTAGCTTGAAAACCCTTGCTACAAGTTGTAAGAAAAGAATTGTTTTTAGTTTTCAAATTTTATTAGATAGAGAGGTTTTCATATTATATTTAACTAAAAGGAAGAGTGTTTAAATCCATTTTAAGGATTTTAAGTCATCTGACTAGATATTAACTTTATTTTGAGTAAGTCACAGTTAATCACTCGAAAAATTTGTCCTAAAAAATTGCACAAAGAGGAAAAGAGTTATTTTAGCTAGATGAAGGACAAAAATCTTTCTTGGTAAGAGAATGGGGATTATCGGGGAAAATATACCTATGGATTAAATATTATCCCTTGAAAGCAAGTTTATTTGATTCTAAGAACAATTTCCTCAACTCAAGTTTGTGAGAAACCCTCATTAGGGTTTTAGAAAGAACAAACATTTGAAGGGACTCAAGGATAAAGTAACTCTTTAAATCTTTACAAAAATTGGAGACCTTATATTTGATGGATTAAAATGGCTAGAAGACTATTAATTTCCTAGAAAGTGGATAAAATGTGACAATCACGGTCAGGCTTGTAGAAATTTGGTGGTAAGAGGAATCGTAAATTTGAAACCATGAGTTGAGAAGTCAAAATTGTGAGTTAGGTATTTACAATTTTTAAATTTCATATAGAGGAAAAAAGGCATTAGCATATATATCCATATTTTTTATTTAACTCTTCCTAATGTATTACGAGATCTAAACTTAGATTGGAGAGACTTAACTAGAGCCAAAACAAGTTGGTGACGAGGGTTATGGAGGTAAGAGGTTTTAAAAGCTTTTCCTTACATTCAAATTGTAAAACTTTGTCCTAAACATAAATTCAAGAAGAGGTAACATATTTAGTAAGATTTGTGTTAATTAAATCAATCAATTTTCCATAGGTCCTAGCAGTCCACTTCACTGAGACAGGTGAAACACTCAAGAGACCAAGTTACTTACAAACAAGATTAAGGAAAGAGGGGTTTTCACTAAGAGTTGATTCTTGAAACTTCATATAATAAATAAAATCAAATGGGTACTCATAAATTTCAATATATTATTTGAAGGGGTATTGAAACATAAGTTATGTCATAAAAACTAGTCGACTTGGCTATGAGGAACTTGAACAAGGGGATTAGGAGTGAGAGTAGAAAAGTAGCTTAGAAAGGTATTTGGAACCTAAAACTTACCACACACCATAAGGATATTAAAAGATGCTCAAAACCATTCATAATTTTTTAGAAACCCTCTAGTCAATTCCTAACTAGTTTTGGGAATGTATTTTGTTCTTAAGGGTAAAGTGATGTTTTGACAAGAAAAGTGCATTGCGAGTTTTTTTATTTTCATCAATTAGGTTAGTGATCTAGCATGATTTATGGATTATTTACATGGTGCATTTATTAGGATAGGACACTAAAAATAAAAGGATCAAATTGTGCTCATTTTGGGAAAATCTAAGCTTAAGCAAACTACGTCATTTTCAAGATCAAAGAGCAATTATTTGATTTTTAAATCAACTAATTTTGTGAGTTGCTTGTGTGAGAAATGTTTGCTTTGCATCACTTCCTCCTCCTCAACCTACAAATAAACCAAAAAATGAGAATGAAAATGATAGAAGTGAAAGTATAAGGAACGTAAAATTTGTAAGAATTTAGGGTGATAGAATTTACGACCTAGAATTTAGAATGAGCACTCACCAAGTGCAAAACATACTTAAATGAGTAACGGATGAAATCAAGAATGCAGAACGATTAAAACATGATAAATACACATAAAAGAATCATTACAATATGATAATACCATAGTTTATGTGCATCAGATTTGGCATGACATAACCTCACATATAATTCATTCTTCTCACATACCTCTACTCTACTATACTACGTAGTTCATTACATATTTATAAGGGTGGGGACTTTCCCTTCACCACTTATCTAATCCCAAAATAGGTCGCATGCTAGAAATAGCCATGCACCTTTACAATAATAGGCTCACATGCAAGAATGCTAACAATAGACCTCTCACAGTTAACTAGAAGTAGTAATTCTATCTTTATCCCGCATCCATGCAAAGCACTCCATAGCCACTCTTCCAAAAATAGCCGATGCATGTCATGTAAGTCTTTTCCCATTTTGTGTGCTCTACACACCATCTTCCAAAAATAGATCATAATCGTGAAAATGGCTAAGTCCCAAATCTGTCTCTATCCTCCACGTGATTCCTTCCCGATCCTCCGTGCCTTTGAATGCACTCTTCTCTTCCACGTGAATATTTTATATGCCTTCTACTAAGTGTTATACATTTTCTACTCAACATTACCCCACACTAACTGCATTTCCACCCCCAAAAATGGTTACCTCTTGAATGTTCAAAGAATAAGAAAGAATATAAATGGAAGATAGTAAATAATTTTCTATACAAATAATGATTTACTCAGCATATCCTCTTTTAACTTGGAAGAATGAGTTATGGATATTCTTCCTTTATTTTAACCTCTAATGTCTTCCATTCATTTAGTGTGGCCTCTTCTTTTTTTCTAGAATATCTACCATAATAGACTCCAGCTCATCTTGGGAAATTTCTCCCTTTTCATTCTACAAAACTAGAACAATGTTGGACATTGCAGACATTCTTCCTTCTAGCAGATCCATCTTCTACACTATAATCTTCCCCAAGCTCATCTAACCTTTCCTTATGGGGTTCTTGTGTTGCTTTGCTGAAGGGCCTCACACTTTTGTTTTACCAATGTCAACCTCTCTACATGACCCAGTGTCTCATCCTTCATCACTTTTAGGACTTCATTGTCCTCTACCATGGTCCTTATCCTGATGACCACCTCGGAGCTGTGCAAATATTCAATGCCTAGTCTACTTTCCTCAGCTCCTCCTACAAGGTTTGGAGCAATGCCTCATAAGATGTAATCTTCCTCATCATCAAAGCCTTTTCTCACTCTTCTTCCTCTTCTCTCAGGATCTTTTGGTGTTGGCATGCACATAGGTCCATCCTCAAGCACCAAATCCACCAAGGTACGTACATAATGCATTGCCAGAAGGAAATTTTTGGGTACCTTGGACTCCAAATGTGGTCTTGCTTTTAGGACATGGTCTCCAATTTCCTCTTGCCATGCTTGATGAAAGCATTGTTCTTCTTCTTCTCTAAGTCCTTCTCTTGTCATAGTAGGCACTATCTCTACATCTTTGGCCTTGATCTCTTCTTTTAGTGCCCCTAATAGTTGCAGCTTTATCCACATTCCTCCTTGCCACCTCTGTAGATACCTTCACCAAGGCATTACTTACTTGTTCATCTGACATAATAGTAGGCTTTACTGTTATGTGTCTGGCTGAGGTGTCTTCTTCAATCTTCTTGATACACATGACTCTTCACATACGTCAAAGTTTGGTTCATCCATATGTGTCTGCATTGACCAAGACAATTGTTTCCTTGTGCACATGGTGGCCATGTCCTCATCCATCAACTCCCATCCATATAATTCCTTAAGGCCCACCATGCTTTGGAAATGGGCATGAACAATTTTACTTGTGTCCTCAGCGTAGCCCATGACCGGTGTAATATACTCCCCACTTGTCCTCTTCGATCTTGGCCCCTTAGGAACTTGAGCACCAAGATTTGGAGCTTGTTCTTTATGCCTGAGTAGTCTCTTGCATTTGTCCCATCTACCTCCTTTACTCCTTCTCCATCCTTCATTTCTTCATCCTTTGGCTCTTCCACATCCTCTGGCTGTGTAGGAGATTTAGGCATGCTCTCTCGAACTCTTCCACCTCCTCATTCAGCTTCAAATTTCTCCTTCTTTCTCTATCTCCTTTTGTGGAGGAGAGAGTTCATGGTGATCTATGACACTAATTATGGTGTAGCACCTTGGGTTATGGTTCTTCTGAATACCCTTTTGAAGCGGTGCTCTCCTTGTACTGCATCCAGGTCCTCATCATCTCCTTCTTGCACCTGAGGTGGTGTAGTCATGTATGCTCAGTTCCTACCTTGTCTAGGCTACCTTCATCCTCTATGCTCCAGGCCACCACTATCTTCTCATTCATCTTCCTCTTCATCCACCACTATAGTCTCTGTAGGCTGTGGAGTTGGCACATTCTCTATTGTATGCTTACCCTTAGGCAGCCTTGGAAGTGTGAACTCATTTTCCACATATTTTTGTTCTCTATCTTGGGCTTGAGTTGAAGATACACAAGCACTGCTCTCTCAACGTCTCTGACTTCCAAAGCTTATTGGCTTCATGTTTATTACATCTGAGATAAGCCTCTCAATGTAGGTAGTCCATCCTAGATATACATATGTTTTTCTCAGAGTGTGATAATCACAATCTACCTTATCTTATGATGAAGTTTAGGTGGCACACATCTGTGAACCGGTGAATGATGCCTGGAAAGCATGTTGTGTGAAGGCATATGGTAGTTTTCACCAAGGGCTCCAAGCTCCATCCTTCATCACAAATCATGTGATGTAAAAATGTTGGTAGACCATGAAATATACTTTACCTTACCCACCACCGAAGGTAACTCCTTGGGTATGTGCACCACTCCTCTTCAAACGCCACATGGAGCTGTCATACCACATCTCCACCCTCTGTTTAAATGGCCCACCCATGGTCCCTTCACATAAGTATTTATCAAATCTTTCCACCAAGATTTATTTTCCTTGGGGTACTCCCAAATCTTTCCTTTGGCCCATCGGGCACTCCAATCTCCATAAACACCAAAGACAATAAAATAGCACCAAAACTAATTTTGTCACCTGTACATGCTTCTTCAATGATTGTCTCTTTGCTATGTAACCCATGATATTGTAGATCACTCCTTGAGACATTTTCCTTGTAATGTGTAGCCACATTGTATTCACTGCGACCACCACCTTTCTTGGTCATTCAACTTTGTTATCAGATGTGTAACTTCTGTACCACTTGGGTACTTCTTCAATTTATCAATGTCCATGCCACGCGGACCCTTGGTATATCCTAGCTCCTTCCTTGTCTCTAGGATCACTACTTTATCTATTAAGTCACTCTCCAGATCTACTCTCTGAGGCCCTTAATCTTGTCATTGTTGAAATTAAGGTGGTTATGTGATTCTAACCCTCCATCTGGTGAAGTAGAAGAAGTCCTCATGGACTCTTCTCATCAACCATCGATACAATGGTTCATACTTTCCAAAGTATGGCAGCTCATACAACTTGAGTAGACTCCAATCTACTTTAGTAACTTCTCTCCAGCATCATCATACATTGGCATGTCTTCTATTGTGTGCTTGTTTGTTTTCATGCTCAACAACACATCTAGTTCCTTCTTATTATCCAATGTGTGATGGTTGTAATCATTGATCTTACATTTACGGATGTGGGAATCCCATTCTTGTCCCACAATCATGCCCTCTGATACTACATTTATGAGAAATTACTCTCGGGAGAAATTTCTTCTTCCACTTTGACCTTCTTCTTCCCTTTTACTCCTATTGTAGGTGCTTTCTTTGGTGCCATTTGAAAATCTCTCCTTTCTATCCTCTGTAATAACAAGAAAGTTAAAACCCTAGTTCAATCTCCATGCCCTAGTGGAAATCACATGCCCTAGCTCTTTTGTAATGTGTCTACTTCACTCAAACCCTTCACCTATGGGGACACAAGCTTCTCTTGCACACAAATCTTCTCTCCACATCTAGGTTTCACACTCTTCACACCTCAACATGATTCACTTGGCTCATTTGCACTTAGCTCTTTTCAAATTCTCACAATTTCAATGGTAAGAATGAACTCACATCCCATCCTTATATATATTTTCAAAAATTTAGTGCATTTATTGCTCCTTCACCTACCAAAAATCCTCTCATTAATCGACCATTTTCATTCTTTCCATGCATGGTACATCTTCATGCGCCCCCAAGCTATAACCTTCTAGCGCACCTTCCTACCTTCTAGCCATGGACTTCTCTTTAGTGCACCTCCATGCACCCAGTACCTCACCACTTGTGCCTTCCCTTGGTAGTTCCCATGGCCCTTCTTACCTCATGTTATACTTGTTTCTTCATTCATCTCCACCTATGGTCCTTGTTTCCAAGAATCTCTTTTTTAACAATTCTCCAACTTGAATAACACCCATAGTAGTTTTTTTCCTTTCATGTGTACTTATTTTCAATAGTCTGTACCTAGATATCAATAACCACCCCACACTAATGGTATGTGTAGTCCTCTGCATATAAAAATTCTTCAAATAATAATTAGCTTTTGGCATGCACAAACATGCACTTATTACACAAAAACACCAACTAAATTGACAAAGCATAGCGATGAAGAAGGAAATACATTAAGGAAATACAAAATTGAAAACCTAATCTAAATGGAAACACTACCTTATTACAAACACCAAGAAGACTTATTTATAGTAGGGCTTTAGCCTACTCCCATTGAAGTACCCAGGGTAACATGTTCCATCAAGCATCTCTAATTGGAAAGTGCATGTTTCAAGTATGTGAGTGATAACATATGGCCCCAACCAATGTACCTTGAGTTTTCTGGATGGCACAAAAACTTAGAATCATAAAGGAGCACCATCTTGTCCAATCTCAAACTTTTTATCCCTAATGTGCCTATCATGCCATGCTTTCTGCCTGGCCTTTTCTTGTTTTTGACTCCAACGTGTTATTTCTCATCACTCATCCAGAACTTTGATTAAATTTTCAATCCATTCTTCTAATTGTTCATCAGTAGACCTCCAGTAGTATGTGCAATAATACAAAAAAGGTAGCATGAATTCCATAGGAAGAACTACTTCCACATGCCAAACACTAATTGAAATGGTGTGGCTTTGTTCAACCTTTTATATGTTGTTTGATATGCCCAAAGCACAACAGAAACTTTATCATCCCAATCCTTTCTTCCAACATCACAAATTTTTGTCAATGTATGGCTCAAAATTTGTTGAAAGCCTCAGCAGTTCCATTTTCCTGAGGATGATATGGTGTAGTCTTATGGTGTGCAATCATGAATTCATCGATAAAATCTGATTGTCTCATTCAAAAATGTGTGCCCCTATCACTGGTCAAACTCAAAGGACATCCATACCTTGTAATAATATTTTCCCATAGAAACCTAGTTGTTAGTAGCTGTTGTACAATCCTTTGTAGGTGTTGCTTCTACCCACCTTGTCAGATAGTCTATGTGCAAGTAATGATATAGCATGATCCAGTCTTGTACATGTGCATGTGTGAAATAGGACCCACAAAATCTATAGCCCATTTCTCAAATGGTTTACACTAGTAATAGGTCTTAGAGGCATTTCATCTCATTGACTAGTTTCCCAAGATGCATTGACAGTGATCACAAGCCTTGCAATATGCTTTACAATCTTTATATAGGGTCTCCCACCATAATCCAGTGAGTAGAATCTTGCACATGCAGTGGCGTCACCTACATAGTGGCCACCTGCAATACCACCATGAGCTTCCTCCATGATATCTGTGCACTCATGTTCTAGTACATAATGATGTAATACTTCATCCCGACCTAACTTGTACAGGTCACCACTAATCAACATATAGGGTGTCACGTGTATATAGCAAGTTGTTTCTTCTCTAAGGATTTCATTCCTTCTGTGCCATACCTGTTCATAGAAAGACAAAAATGTCCTCTAATTCGATGGCACTGTTGTAACCTATATAACTATGCATTGGGCATGGTATCTTCAATGGCTTGTGCTTCTTCTCTCTAACTATATTCTAGATAAATGGTCTGGTCCAGAATTACTTTTCCTAGTTTTACCACAAATGTGAAATCAAATTCTTGAAATAAGAGTACCCATCTACATATGTGCCCCTGTAAAATGGGCTTGTTTACCAAATACTTCAATGCCATGTGATCTGTATAAAATAAAAATGGTGTAGCTAGTAGGTACTTATCTAAATTTATGTAGCACATAGATCATTGACAAAGCTTCACACTCTGTAGTTGTGTAATTCTACTTCTGTAGGAGTCAACTTTCTACTAGCAAAACAGATAGGATGATCTATAATACCTTCTCTAGGTGAGCCAACACCACACAATGGTCCATGCCAAAGAGGCATCCACATGTACATGAAATGGTTGGTCCCATGAAGGAAAGCACAAAGAATAGGCACGGTAGTAAGTTTCTCCTT
Organism: Taxus wallichiana var. yunnanensis; assembly: GCA_018340775.1. Lineage (NCBI taxonomy): Eukaryota > Viridiplantae > Streptophyta > Pinopsida > Cupressales > Taxaceae > Taxus > Taxus wallichiana. The sequence continues at coordinate 379,048,488 of CM031241.1, read as the reverse complement.
TAATGTCTCAATGCGTGTTGTTGCGGTTCTCCCTAGTAGAACATACCTTTTCCTTTCAGTAACTCCTCCAAAGGTGTGAAACCTTGGCATACCCCTTTATGAATTTCCTATAATACCCCATGTGACCCAAGAATCCACATACCTCACTTTGACTTGGTAGGCTCTTTTAGGCCGATAATGACTACAACCTTAGCTGGATCAACCAACAAACCTTCCTTGCAGATTATGTGTCCTAACAGTATTCCAAATGGTGTAGCAAATATGCACTTCTTGATGTTCAAAGAGATACTCAACTATCTACATCTTTCAAACATTAAGCATAGATTATCACAATGATCCTTAACAAGTCCATACACCATCCAATCATCTAAATAAACCTGTAAGAAGTTGTGAATAAAATATTTAAATGCACTAAACAACTATGCATGAAAAATACAACAAGTGCACATTTTTCAAACCAAAAGGCATCACAATATAGGAAAAGCTACCCCATTCAGTAGTAAAAGTAGTCTTTTCTTGATCCTCTTGGGAAATCCTAACCTAATGATACCTAGAGAACCCATCTATAAATGAATAGATTTTGCACCTCTGACACCTTCTAGTATTTCCTCAGTGAATGGCGTAGGAAAGGGATCAATCACACATGCAACATTCAGCTCCATGTAGTCCACACAGATCCTAATCCGACCATCCTTCTTGATACTGATCACCATTGGACTAACCCATTTTGACTCATCCAGGGGCTTGATGATTCCAGACTTCAACATTTTTCAATCTCTTCTTTGACCTTTTCACACAAGTTGGGGTTCATCTGTAGGGTCTCTTTATAACTAGGTGTGCACCCTCTTTAAGCTTTATCTTCATCTCTCCCTAATGATTTATGCATGCCTTTAAGTTCATGGTACCCCAGGGAATAAGTCTTGATAATCCCATAGTAACTCAATGATTTTTTCCACTTGAGTCGACCAATAGTCTCCAATTATGGCCTCCTTAGGCTCAACATCTGATCCAATATTCACTTTCTTTGTCTTCATAGGTTCATGATAGGCACATGTGTGGTCTTATCTTTACACTTTCTCCAACACCTCACACCTACATGTTGAATGGTCTACATCCAGATTTTCTACTTCTTCATCATCCACTAAGTAGACCATTTTTCTTTTTCTTTCTCAAGGAAGCACGTTTAAGTAGTGTGGCATCTGTCTCTATTTCTTCAACAAAAAATGTGCTCTTGAGTCTCCTTCATCAAATAACTCTTGAATGAGTTCTTCCACCTTGGCACTATCCCCCATAGTTAAGTGCTTTATAACCTTTAATGCTTCTTCCACCAGAGGTTTAGTAGAGAAGAAGTCAAACATCTAGGTCATTCCTGTAATTAAATCCTACCAATTTCTAGTCTCTCTATGGAGTTATGCATATACATACCAAGCACACACAACCTTGTAAAGTGGAATAAAACTTGTGCACCCAGAGCGAAGGTGGTAAAGCTTCCTGCCCCTCTATTGTCTAGAGTCTCTCACACTGTTGAACGTGGTGTTGAACAAGTTGATTACCATGATAAGTACATATTTGAGTAGGTGCATTTCTCCTAAAGAACCTAGTGCAAGAGAAATCCTAATTTCATTCCATCCTACAAGATTATCCTTGTGAACCACCCACCAGCATGCATGTTGTCCCACGTAGGGTATATGCTAGCATATTCCTTCTCTCCAACTGGTCTATCCATTGTTCCTCCATGGCACGCAGGAACACCATAGGGTCTCCTTCTCTCGGTGTAACAAGGTACCGAGTTGTTACCTATTCTCCTGATATAATGTGGTTTGTTGTCCCTAGAAAATATACTCTTTACTTTGTGCCCTACCAACTCATAAGTGCTATGAGCCCAATTATCACAAGAAACACTTGTAGTATCACTAATAGACTATGCATCCTCCCACTGAATGATTCCTTCTTTAGATGGCTCAAGCACCTCTAGGATCCCAAGATGATGCATACATAAATCCTATTCAGGTCTTCCTCACTCAAGGGCTCAACATAGGGCACATATTTTCCATCTATTAAAGGGATAATAACTCTTTCCTCCTTGTTTTCAAAGCTGATATAACCCTTGTTGAACCGAAGATCAACATTATTTGCATAGCACCAAGGATGCCCCAGTAGAGCTGGAAGCTATCTTCCTCTAGCCAATGCTAAAACCTCAAAATCTCCAGTGAACTTGGCTCCTTGTATGGTAATGGATGCATCTTTTAAAACTCGATGGGAGTGGCCTTAGTCTAGTTAGCCATGAACAATACATTAGAGGATGGCTGTAATGGAGGTCTCCCCATTTGTACCCATGCATCTAAGGTAAGAACATTGACTTCCACACTGTATCAATCAATATATTACTCAAAATCCACCCATCCACAAAACAACATTCAAGTGATTTCCTTGTCATAATCTAGGCTATGAGGGGAAGATTTGCATGTAGGATCTACCATCTAGTCTCAATACTTGTGCACAAAGTGGGAGTGTTTCCTTTAACCAATTCCCTAATAGTGGAATGATATTCTCTTGGCGCAACATTTTGCACACTTCTTTCAAGTCATCCATATCAGATTGACCATCTCTCTGATGCTTTCTTTTTCTCCATCTTCCATGATTGCTCCTTTAAATATTGTATTTCACCCTGAAGATTTATGTACCTCCATGGTTTCTGATAAACCTCCTTCTGATGGGTAGGATCTAGGTACCATGCATGTAGAACCTCCTCCTTAGTGATGGTAGGCTTCTACTGCAATGCTTCTTTGGCACACACCACTTTAGCGTAGGTAGTGATCCTTACTTGCAATGCCTCGGATTCTTGGTTCCAACTTGGGCATCCACTATTTTCCACAATGCATTATATCCTAACCATCCATGCACCTTTATTTTCTTGTTTATGTTACTTACTAAGATGCTCATACAAGTTTGGGAATTCCTCATAACTATGATTCTTTCCATAGAAAGAACATGTAATATTTTGAGGACATTCACGCTATAGTGGTCAGGAGATCCACATGTATAACATGTTCCACGAGGAAACTCACCTCTTCCACCACCATGGCCTCATCCTCCGAATCCACCATGGTATCCTCGACCTCTGCCATGACCACCTTCAAAATTCCCTTCATTCCATCATAGCACACTGATTGTGATCCCGATCCTGATGCTCATTCTTTCCTTTAGAGTTATCTAAAACTCATGTCTTGTCATACACCAATATCTATAGCATCATGGATCTGACCAATCAGTCTGACATCTTCCATGTCATGAGTTTTGGACCTACAAATTTTACAATAACAAGAGACATTCTTCTTCCTTATTGCGCGTTGTAATAATGGGCAGCGGCTAGCATCATGGTTTAAATGACATATCTCACAGTCCAACAACAATGAGCATATTGATCTATGGGGAAAACTATCCTTTGTGTGACCTTCCACTTCACAATCTATGCACCAAATCCTGTGTGTCTCATGTGCTGAATTTTCGATAGCTTCTCCAACTTTTTTCCATAGTTGTGATCTGTGCTTCTAAAAAATGGGCTCACCCCAGTGTCTATACTTCCAACTACCTCAATGCGTGTAAAGTTTTTTCAAGTGCTTCACATGGATCAGTGTATGTCTTATGTGATAGTGCCCTTCTAAAAGGTGTAATCAGGACCTCCAATGAACCATTGCGCATGTTGTCTTGCATGAATATCATAAGAAAGTTTAGATAACAACATTTTGAAATGAGCATCATACTCTCTGACACTCTCAGTAGTGCCTTGCTTAATATCCTTGAGCACACTTATACTCTTCTGCTCAAACTCAGGGATATGAAATTCTTTAAGGAAAGCATCTTTTAAAGTTGCATAGTCTACAAGTCTGATCAGGGTCAAACTTTCTATACCAACTGTGTGCACACCTTGTAACATAGTAGCAAATTGACTTTCCCTATGCTCAAAATCCATGATTCCTTTTGTGTGCCACAATATTTCACACATGTGCACATGTTTAACAACATCTTATATGCCCTATACTCTGGAAGATGAAGAGACATCTCCATGTAAATATTTTGGGGTTGGTGCGGACCTTTCCCACCTGATCCAGAACCTCTTGTGTTTCCTCTGCCTCCAGAACCACCAGATCCACCAGAACTAGAACCACCTATACCTCTTGATCCTAAACCTATAGCCAGAGTCAGACCAGAAGATGTACTTCCCTGTGTCCCAATAGTAGTACTGAACTACCCCTATAGGTCTACAAAGTGTTACTACTCCCCCAGAAGAGAGTCCAAAATTCTACGCACCTAAATTCTATGTGGAAGATACACCTAAAAGGTACCTCCAAACAATAATGAAGACATTTGTGTTGCCATTGATGTGCTTTTTATATGACTTACTCCTACTCTCCCACTACCTAAATTAGCTTTGACTGTTTGTTGTACTAGATATTGGAAGACCAAGTGCAAGGGAAGGTTTCCAGGTAGATTTAGATGCACACCCATGGCCCAGGTCATCTCTATTGGCATGCTTCTATGTGAGGCCAGGAGGGTTCCTTGTCATGATTTCCCAAATGGGGAGTTCCTGATGCTTGGGTTCCATGTCTTCTATGTGAACTTCAAATCCTTCTTGAGCCATCTCTCTCCTCAATGCCATCCTCTCTGCAACATCCACGTTGCTTCTCTATCTCCCTCTCGTGCATGCCTCATTATACTTAAGCCACCTTTCTTCTCTCTGCCTCTCTACCACTAGGTCTTCCATCTTTCACCAAACTACTCTTTCCCCATGTGGTGGGGTTTAGTTAGCCATCGGTTTACTCTCCAAGTTCAGGGTTACCATCAAAATTTTGATCACTAGTGGAATGCCTTGCTAGGTAAGTTCCCTTGGGATATCATAAAAATTGGAATTCAGCTACCTCTAGGGCATGAATAAGTGGAAATTGAGTACTCCAAGATATAGCTATTCAAAACACCATGGAACCACGTATCCACAACATGATTCCAAATTAGATCAACATCATAAAGGGTCTAAAATTCTTCCTACATCCAGACAAGTGTGTGATACCTCTAATTCCATTTAGATGCATAATCAACCAACCACTCATACAGTTCTACTTTGGAAAGATAATGAAGAATATCTCATATAAATAGTCATATAGATTCTACTCCACCCACGTGTGTGCATCAAACTCTAGATCTAGTGTTGAACCTCCATGCATATTCTTCTTCTAGGTCATGTATCCACTCCTCAACACTTGCTAGGGTCAATCGGTATGTCTTCATCATGAACCATCTTGAAAAAACTTAGAAAAGAGGTCCCAACAATGGAACCAATGATGCAACCTAGAATTTACTAGAAAAACCCAGGCACGTTGGCACATCACTCAGCCTAGACTAAGCACTCACCTAAAGTGTGCAAAGGTACCAGGCCCCTCTTTAGGGTTGTTGTTAGGATGTTAGCATGATGAAGACTTAATGCATTCAAATCCATAATTAATAAACATTCTTCATAGTGCATGTTCAAGATCTAGATCTAAGAATAACATATTTAAATGATAACCATGATGAATTATACATGCGAGATCTAGTTATATTCATTTTTAATACCTTGAATTCAGGTCAATACATTCCATTAAATTAAACACAGTAAATACATAGAAGCTTCTTACAATATTAGTAATACAAACTTATGCGCATGTGCATCGATTTACAGTAGCATAACTCACAATGGATCATACATATTCCTCCTATATGATGCAAATCACTACATATTTATAAGGTGGGGACTTTCCCTTCACTTCTTATAATTCCCAAAATAGGTCATATGCTGAAAATAGCCATGTGCCTTTACAACAATAGACACACATGCAAGTGCGCTAATAATAGAAATCTTACAGTTAACTCGGCGTAATAATTCTATTATTAACTTGAACCCATGCAAAGCACTTAGTATAAGCTCTTCCAAAAATAGCCCCATGATAGGGTTTAGGAGGGTTTAGTAGAACTAGTGGCACACGTGTAAGGAAGTGAAAAGGTTTTGGAAATTATCCATATTTGACATATCAGGTAGAACAAGAGGAAAGCATGACCTAACTGTGCATACGGAGTGGATAAGGTGCCAGATTGGTAACTTGGAGCCCACAAAAGGAATATACCTTGTGATAGAAGATTCTAGAAGGTCATCATGGTGAAGGATGGAGAGCTCACATCTGAAGGAGCATGCTCTCATGAAGGACCACTTGGACATATGGCAATCAATCTACAACTTCAGAAAAGCATGGAGATTATTTCTAAGGCTATATATATAAGCGCATAGTAGAAGAAAATGGAGAGATACGATACGAAGAGAATGGGAAGAGGTGGAGCTATGCAGGAATACTATGAGAGCTCTATGGGTTGGTTTTAGAGGATCTGTAGGAGTATGTTGTATTAAGGGGATGGGTCTAAATATTTTTCTTTGTACTAAGAAGGGCTTAAGTCTAGTTCTGATGCATGACATTGGTCTACACTATTATATGGATTTGTGATTGCCTCAGTAAATGTAATGTGGTTATCAACATACTTAATATGAATATATGTGGTTCCAGTTTTTACTTATATTTGTATGGATCGATTTTATATATATTTCATATGAGTGGGTGTAAATCCTCGTGTGTTTTCTCGTCTTATGATTTAGATATATGTTTTGTAATGCTTTTCTTATCTCGAATGAATACATTGGTCTAGAAGCCTATTTTGTGCTCGAAAATGAATGTATGGATCGTTTCTAGTCTCTTCACTTAACTTTATATCATAACTAATGATTTATCACACAAATCACATAAAGAAGGGGCTCGACACCCGCACATTCCTTGGGTGAGCGCACAACACCCATTGGATGATAGGGGTGTGTATGGGATTTCCTTGTTCTTTGTAAGGGCATAAAAATGACTACATCTTGGTTCCATTTTTAGGACCCTCTTTTTGAATTTTTTGTGAGAAATGGAAAAGATCTTTATCTTTGTGATGTGTGATGAAAGATCCCCGCCTATAGAAAGTGTTGAAACATGGTTTAATAGCACGGAGGAAAAGTTTTCTCAAAGATTCAGCTTTAGACTCGAGTTCAATGCGCGTAGATGGGTAGAAGAGAATCTATACCATAAGTTGTATTATACATTATTTTGTTGCTTCCTAAAGAGAGATATATGAATTGCTTTCAACATACACATCTAGATCAAGCTGGTACTATAGATCACATGCGTGTGGACCCAAGATGACTATTAGAGGCTATAGGATGTAGATCTAACTTGGACATGTGTTATTGATCACTGGTGGAAGGGATTGCTGGCTAGTTACACTTTAGAATATGCCATTTCGATGTATTCTTTCCCAGAAGTTGTTGAGTTCAAATTTATGAGGGATCCTAGAGGATCATTTTTTAGTGCTATTCCTCTAGCTATAAAGATCATGGTCATTACTTTGAGTTTCGAATTGTTCCCCATGGCCGGCTAAGCTACTATGAGAAATGGGTGAGGAAGCTAGGGTAGAGGAAGATGTAAGATGTTGCATAATAAGAAGGAAAGGGAGGAGAGATGACTCAATTATAATTAATCTCGTGAAAGGGAGATGACTAGACAACATGAAGTTACAAGTATGATTGATCTATAGGCGAGACATTGCAAGAGGGTGTTCAATTTCACATGGAGGATGTGGAGCCCGAGAAGTCTCAGTGAACTTCTCATCCTCCCAGAGAGAGGCCCCTTCTCCTTCTAATGATATTTCGTCACATGGAGAAAGAAGAGTTGTCGACGTGCATATGAACCCACTTGGAGACTAACCCCACGACACTTGGTTTTCCAAATCAAGGGAGAAGTATTGATAACCTAGTTGGTATAATTGGTAGTGATCGATCGGTGCCTAGGAGATATAATTTTTCATTTGGAACATCCATGGTTGTACATACTATTCTATTGTTTTGAGGAATTTTTGGGCAAAGTACATGTACAGAAGGTTTGGGCAACACGCCTGGGAGTGGCGTGGGATACACTTATGGCAGTGGAGAAATATCGCAGACCATTGGTGTGTAGTTTAGTGGGATGTTGGGAACACTAGGTGTGACCACTTCAGGCCCATTTCTGGTTATAGGAGGATCTAGAGGTGGAACTGGTGGATCTGGAGGCACAGGACCTGGTGGATCTAGTGGATCTAGTGGAGGGAACATTAGAGGGAACCAAGGATTTGGATCAGGAGGACAAGGACCTCAGTTACCTCCTCAGGTTTTCTTTGAGATGTCTTTACACTTTCCAGATTACCAAGGTATAAAGGATGCTTTGCAGAACACATGCACAAGTGTGAATTACTTTGGTGTGTGAAGGGGATCACTACCCCCGAGTGGAAGGAAAGTTAGTTTGCAACAACATTGCAAGGGAATGCACATATTTTGTATAGGAATTACAAAACCCAACATACGATGGTAGACTATACCGCATTAAAGAATGCCATCCTAGCAGAGTTCCATATACCAAAGTTTGAGTAGAAGAGCGTCAATGCTTTCAGGATATCCAACAGGAATGATAGAGAGTGTGTGGGAGTATGATGCATGGTTTAAAAATATCTTGTCAAAATTTTCATATGACATCCACCCTTCATAGCATTCTTAATAGTTTGTTGGAGGGTTGATAGCTCCATTTAGGAGCACATTATAACATAAGACATTCACTCGACCCACACGAGGCTTTATAAGTTTCCTTACGTCTTTGAGGCATTTGGGAGCATTGATAATGGTGTAAGCCCCTTTCTGGAGGCTCAAACCATTGTCATGGCCAAGCGCTTAAAGAAGTTGTCGTAAAATTTTCACATGAGACTCATAGTAGTCTTTGGTGTGTGGATTGTGAAATATAAAGCCATGCCAAGTATAGTTGCCCCTAGAAGTAAGTATGAACTGTTGTCGCCAAATCACCGCACCCTCCGAATGGTCGGGACGTGAATAGGACATTCGGTGTGATTGGGACACATGGGATCACCTCTCAAGTTTTATGTGGACTTGGGCTCGAGGTGAACCTCCTGAGAAGGCCGGCTTCCTCTTCCTAAACTAAGTGTTGTACTTACTCCTAGTGTAACAAAAATGATTATCTAATCCTACGCTAACATTTTCATGGGGTTTTAGGGAAAGAGATTTACGAAATGAAACTATACTAGGGATGGTGATGCACCAAATAAAGGGTGGCTTCGGACTCGGGAAGGGTTAATTTGAAGAGGGTGTGTGCACCACAGTCAACTTCACCTCTTGCAACTTAGAGAGGGTACAGGATACCACAAACTAAGAGACACGCGTTCCCTTTGTTAAAATTTATCGTGACCAGAAAATATACCGCTTTCCCGAGGTGAAGAGAAGGATGAACTCACGTGTCCCAATCACACCGAACATCCTATTCACGTCCCGGCCATTCGGAGGGTGCGGTGATTTGGCAATACTGATTTTGGCACGCAGGTGGGGACGAGTTGGTACTTCTCTTCTCACTTACACAAGTCAAAGTACCGGTGACTCTATATCTCTCGGATTCCAAATCTCGGTCAAGTAACTTATGTGAAGAATTCAGACAAGAGCTTCTTTCAAAGAAAGGAAAGTATCAAAGATATCGAACTTTCTTGTCTCCTCCAAAGAGAAGCAAAAGAGGTATTTCCACATCCCCATTCAGATTTACCTTGTAGGGGTCATTCGACTCCTCCTTACGGAAGGTTTCCTCCACCTAGAACAATCAAACTTTCATTGCTATGGCGAGGAACCAAGTTTTTCCCCCTTTCAATGCAAGCAGTCCTCTTATGTTGGCTCAACGTGACCCGATACCTGTTATGGCACTCAAAATTTTACCCTTCTACATGGGGAAACTCACGTTACTCCAGTGGAGCATATCTTTGATGTAGCCAGCATCTGTGTAGTACATAATATCACCGAAGACAACGTTGCAGTTAGACTTCTTGCTACCTCTTTCAAGGGAAAAGCACTTCAATGGTTTCGCGGGTTAGGTGTTGGCACTATAACCACTTGGGATGAGTTGGGAGAAAAGCTATGTAAATAATTTGAAGACAAAAGTGATCACCTATCACTTTTGGAACAACTTACTACCATAAAGAGAGCTTCCCAAGAATACATGAGTGATTTCAACTTCCGATTCCACAGGACTTGGAATAGGATTCCAGCGCTCGTAAAGCCTTCTGCGCATAATGCATTCTTGTACTATTTACGAGCCTTGAATAGCGATGTAGTAGTTATGATCTAGTCCATGGGAGGGACTACACTTCCTGATGCTTACGAAGTTTCCATAAGTGCAGAGAATTCTTTGATTCAGGCTGGAAAGATAGCTCCACGACCACCAATGCCCTTTTCTCCAGATCTTACGAATCATCAGCCTATCATTGCTCCTATTCCAGTAGACTCCAAGCAACCATCTCAATCTTCCCCTGCCTCTTCAAATGACCTATTTGAAGTCAAGTCACTACTGCAAAATTTTGGAAATGAGCTCGTTGCACTCAAAAGGCAACAATTTCAATACAATCGTCCATATCAGCCACAAAATCAGTAGTATCAACCTAGCCGTTCTCCTTTTCAAGGGAACAATCAGCCTCAAAATCAAACTACAAGTCAAGTTGCAAATGTCAGGCCCTTGAACTTTCGTAACCCTCTTCAGCTAGCTCATCTAGAGCTATAGTACCTGTTCAAAATAATCTGGTTCAAGACTACGAATGGTGTTATCCTTGCTCTCAACCTCACAATCAAAATATTTGTCCCAATGGGGTTCTTAGCCAGGCCCTTATGGTTCAAAGTGTATCTGCCCCTTCAGAGTTAACAAAACAATTCATCTACGCAAGAAGCAAGCGGCGGTCATCAACCGTAGGCACCTGAAGAATCCACTTTGCTAAACTAGCAAGCAGAAGATTTTTGCAGATTAAATATAGATTCTTCATCGCCAAGGCAAGCAAACACTTGTTCCAAAAGAGAGCAATGGAGCCTCAACCTCTCGAAGTTGATCTCGCATCCACTTCTCAACCTCGGGTTACAAATGGCGCTTGATAAAAATGCGGAAAGAAATCACTAGAAACACCGGCTAGCCACACCGCAGTGAGAAAGATGGTTCTCCGAGCATCACGGTACCCCAACAAACATTTTCCAAAGGAGGACCCCAATGCCCAAAAAGTGTCATCAAAGTTGGAGCGATTCCCTTCAAGATATAGTAGAACAAATGAAGAAAACCAATCAGAGCATTACCATGTGGATGCACTCTCGATCCCTTCCCAAAGAAACCTATTGCGAGAAGCTCAAGCAGCTTTAGTACAACCAGCGGATCACTGCCATGGATTGACAAATGCTACAAATTTGTGTCAACCGGCGGGAAAATAATTCCTACGGTAAACAAACCACCGCCATTCTACATTTCCCTGATCATTGGCGACCACCTGGTACATAATTGCATGATCGATTCCTCGTGCCATAGCTCTGCGTCATGCCAAAACAAATTGCGAGATGTACTAGGCATACATATGTGCCGATTCTGAGAGGGTTGTTCAAATAGATGGAGCAATTTGTTAAGATCTGTTGGGGTTATCAAAGGACTTCAACTTACCATTCATGCATGCCCAAGTTTTCATTCACCCAAGATATATCGGTCCATCGATCTCCCTCCCTCTTTGCCATCTCGCTATCACAGATTTCACGCTAAGATGGGTGGTTACCTATCGCCCGATTGGTCACATATGATTCTCAGGACTCAATATGGAACCAAAGTAACTATAAGGGCGAACCAATCTACCATAATCATGTAGAACCCTACACTGCTAGTCCCATAAATGGAAATTACACCATCAGCGATCCCAAAGAGGAAGATGTCGATCATGAACCAACCACCCTTGTTGAATAAGTTCCTGATACTTTGCTAGATGAAGTAAGTAGAGATCATCAGTACGATCCCTATGCTGATGTATTGGTAGAAGAAGAAGCTGGTTTGGTTTCTTTGGTCTTGGAAGAAACAAGATTAGGTACGTACTGTATCCATGAAGAAGATACGATCATACCACAACTTGTCAAAACACCAAGTGATTCTAAAGGATTGTGGCAATTGTTCTTCGATGGCTCAAGAAGTAAGAATGGATCCGGTCTTTGGTGTTATGTTAATTTCTCCGAGAGGGAGATAAGTACTTCTCATCTTTCTAGTTGCGGTTCAGTTGCACTAACAATGTCTGCTGAATACGAGGCTCTTGTGCGAGGAATTCAATAGCCCAAAGGAAGGAATCAAGGCCACGACTATTTTTGGAGATAATGAGTTAGTTGTTCATCAAGTTTCGACACGTAGTGCATCAAAAATGATCTTTTAAGATCATATAAGAATCAAGTCAGGGACTCCATTGAAGATTTGAAGCTTTGGAATCCATGCGGTTCTAGAGGTCAAAATCAAGATGCGAAATAGGCTTGCTACAATTGGTTCACAATACAACATACCAATTGATATCATGAAAGAAGGGCGTAGTTTGTTAAAATGGTGGTTCGACCAGTAGTCCCCGATAATGTGAGTAGTTGGCAAGTGTTTGATAGTGACAAATAAATTGTCCTCTTCCTATAAGAAGAGGCGGAGTTTGCTACACACGAATCAAGATAAGTTGCGGAGTCATATGGTGAGAAAATTATCCAATTGAAAGCAACAAGTTACTAAAAGGTTTAGTCACTTTAGAATCCATTTTCAATTTAGATGACGAAGCCACAAGACAAAGCCCTAACATGGTGGTCGAGAAGAATATTTTGAGGAAGTTGAAGTATCAAATGAAAAATTTCTTAAGATCGAGAAAGTGTGTACTTCCCAGAAGAAAGAAGCTTTCATCAAAATTTGTCAAGAGTATCACGACATCTTTGCATGGAGCTATAAAGATCTGCATGGTTTTGATCCAGGTATAGTACAACATACCATCAAACTGGATCCTAATGCTAAGCTAGTTCGTCAGAAAAAGAGAGACCAATTAATCCCAAAACTGAGCCACTAATGAGAAAGGAGACTAACAAGAGGACTTGGCATACACAGCTTAAGACCACCTTATGGGCAGATCGGATCACACCTAAAAGGGCCATCGGAAATTCTCCTTTCGTTCTTGTATATGGAAGAGAGGCAAAACTCCCACTCTCATTGGAGTTAGCTCATCAACTTGAAGTTATAGAGAGTGATCCTCTGACAGTAAGGTTTCTTTGAACTCATGGAGTTAGAGGAAGTACGAGACAAGGCTATGAAAACTTTGGAGCAGCATCAGGCTCAAGTTAAGAAATCTTTTGACAAGAAGGCGTCAGACGAGAATTTTCAAGAGGGAGATTTAGTTCTTAAATGGGATGAAGACAGGGCCAAACTAGGTAGGCATGCCAAGTTTGGCGCTCTGCAGGTGGGCCATATATCATAACAAGTTGCAAAGAGGCAATTCATTTTTTCTATCTAGGCTCAATGGAGAAGAACTGCCCATTCACGTGAATGGGATACATCTCAAAGCTTGTTTTTGAGAAGCATTCCACCCCTTATCTGACAGCTTAAATTAGGTGTTTTCCTCCAGTGATTATGCACATTATTGTGTTTTGTTGTTTTTTTTTCCTTGTTGTTGTGTTTTGTGTTGTTACGCACATTGTTTCATCATTGGAAGGTGTCGGAGAATAATGGTTCAAGGTTTCCTGCCAGATTCAAAATCTGTTTCATTCAAAATTTTGCATAGTTGTTCCATGGATGTCAAGCATTCAATGATTTAGTATACTTCATGCTTAGCATTCCAGGGAGGTCCAGGATATCGGCAATGCTCAAAGAAATTACGGGATGTGTCAAAGAAAATCATACTACTTTCAAGATTCCAACACGGACTTCATGCCCAATGGCTGACTTAAGGCTACTGGAATCATGCTTAGTAGGCAATCATCCTCGAGAGGTCGCTAAAATGTTATCCAATTTTGCACACATGGCAAGATTGGACAATGGGGTCCTATCACATTCAAAATGAAATAATAGTCCTAGGAACCCACCTTCGGTTATTAACAAGATGCAATAATTAAAAATAATTCCTAAATTGCGTATGAAGAGATCACCTAGCATCGAAAGGAACCCAGGTTGATCTCAACTCGGTAGAGTTCGGGTCGAGTTGATAAAGAATCCGGTGTCAAATTAATAGTCATCTCGGTAGAGACTCTCATTTGTAAGAGCTCGATGAGGTCTTGTTAATGCAAAATATAGCTCATTGAAAATTGACGAATGAAAGGAACTCTACAAGGATCTCGGTGGAGATCGATGCAAAAAGAAGTGAAAGCCGAGTCAGGGAGAGTCAAAGTTCGAGCTATCAATAAAGTCTCAATGAATTGGAAAGGTTCAAGCACAGGCGGAAGCGAAGGCAGAGATAAGGAGATCAACCCATCTTCGTGACTCGTTCATTTTGGAGATCATGTGGTGAGCTTCTTTTAGGACACATTCTGCAGAGCTAGGGTGATTCAAACGCAAGCCAAGGCATCAAGAGTGCCATAAAATGAATGGAGATCGTTGTGTAAATAGAGATACGTGATGGAGCCCTATCAATGGGACTCATCGAGCATGATGAATAATTCAAGGCAACTCATTTCGTGTGGATGCATTAAAGATGGTTTTAGGATACAATTCCGGGGCTCATTGATTAATGCAAAATTATGAGGCCTACTCGAGATAATTTTACAATGGTAAGCTCGCAGAGGTAGCAAGAATGTCGGGCCAGGGTATTAGTGAATACAGTATATATATTTTTATTCGACGTTGTTCGAGACCTTCCTCGTAGAGCATTTGGTTTAAATGGCAATTGACATGTTGCAGTATAGTAAGAGTTCTTTTAAGCACTTCCAACAAGCAGGTCGTCCAACTACGTTTTTATCTATTCAGCATCGAATGCATCCTCGAATTCAGGATTTTCCTTCAAGATATTTTTATGAAAATCGATTAAGTGATAGTGAGAGTGTTACCGGGAGACCTGATGAAATTTATTACAAAGATTCTCTATCGAGACCTTACTTGTTTTACGATGCAACTCATGGAAGCGAATCTCATAGAGGTGGAACTGTTTCATATCAGAATATTCATGAGGCACAATTTGCTTTGCAATTATATGAGCATCTTCAACGAGTCACTAAGTTGGCAAGCATAAAGGTTTCTATTGAAATTATCACACCTTATAAGCTACAAAATGAAATGTTTCAGACCGAGAGTTTAATGTTATCCTCAAATCTGATGAAGGAAAACTCGGCAGGAGAAAAAATCATGGTGATCCCGCGCTAGGGGGAATTGTGGAGATAAGGAATGAACTTGCCAAGGTTGCATGGCGAAGATGAGGCCGGGGCCCGTGGATTAATGTGTCCAAGCCGTTACGTGGGGATTTGGAGCTGGTATGACCAAGTCAAAGTGAAAATTTGATGATGGCGGGCCAAGTGTTAATCCCGCACCGAGGCTATTCACTCCACATAGGGGAGATTCAGCAGCACCGCCAAGTGGAAATATAACCATGTTAATCCATGATCAGACTTTCGCGAGTTGGAAAATTAGATCAGATTGCCAAGTGGAAAAATTATGATGGCTATCCAACATGATACTTCCACATGGGCCGTTTAAATAGGATCCGAGTCTTTGTGCGAGTCACTCGGAAGGTAAGTCGGGGAACGTGGGAATGAGACAGTTGAAGTGTTTAATAGGATTGGACGTGGTGGTCTAGCCTGGCCAAAATCGAGTATGACACGGAGATAGGTGAACGAGGCTCCACACATTCTGCTTACCACGCATAACATCCCTGTAAACCCGTCTACATATCTTCAACTATTGCAGACCTGCATTTCCAAGAATATGATTTCACAAGAAAGAGATGCCTTCTCATGGAATACCATAATTACAGCTTACAGAAGACACGGGTTTCCTCACGAAGCATTGATACTTGTTTCACCAAATGCAACAAACGGATGTCCGACCTGATCAGTTCGCCTTTGCCAGCATACTTCTCCCAACTCCCGTTCGGGCTCTGAGCATTCGGTGGTCGCGAGGCAAACTCCCACGCACCAGGCAGTTGACATGTTGCAGTATAGTAGAAGCCATTTTTAGCGCTTCCAGCAAGCAGCTGCAGGAAACAAATATTCACTGCCGTGTACGATGGATTGGAGTCACGCCATTCAAGGCTTCATAAAATTTGTTTGAATCAGGAGATGAAGGTTTATTACGGTGTAGAATGAAACGATTCATATTGCTCAGCATGTTTTCTCCTAGAAACGAATTGAATGTGAAGGTCAACTCTGAAATACCTGGTCGGCCGTTTTGTATGCCACATCTTTGTCACTTGTAAATGGTCTCTTTGAGAAACTCTGTGGGCAGTAGGCAATATTTATACCCTTCCATTATGTACGTCCAATCAGACAATAAAAAGTATTCTGTTACCAGGTTCAGAGAAACTTGTTTTTTACAATGGACGATTATACTGTAGTTAAAGCTAATTTTATCTAGCTTTATTTCTATTAGCTTTGATCCACGACTAAGGAAGAATTCATATCGTTGATACCTGTACATTTTTCCAAGGTTCTCCTGGTTTCCCGAGTTGTTCAATGTATTTTTTTTGAAGGATCTTTTTAGTTTCTGGAAAAATGAGTATATTGTGTAGCTCACAGCTACCCATTCCATACTAAGATCCCAATAGTGGCATAATTGTTGGTTGGAGCCTAGATTGCAGAGTGCACTACCAAAATACCGAAGGGCTCTTTGTCCAAGAATCAGTCTTAAGGGTGTCTATCGACATGTTATGGGCATGAACCTGGGTCATCATCATGGCAACATTAGGTCTTTATTGATAATGGCATTTTCTCATCGTTTGGAAGGTACAAATTGTGCTTATTATGGCAAAGCCAAAACATTCTTACTACAAGTGTTATATGATGAGGAAGAATCCACGAGCATTGTGGTAAAACCATTCTTTTTAGAAAAATTGGGTTAAGCTCGGTATTCAAGTGAGTTTGAGCCCAGGAAAGGTAAGATCATTTGCTGGATGAAGAGCTCGGTGACTTCGCAGGGAGCTCGTGGTGTTGTTTCATGAAGTTTGAACGTGGAATGCATAAATGGCCTCGAGTTAACCAAGGAAAATGATAAGAATCGAGTTTGATAGCTCACTATTCGAAGGACTCAATGCAAAAGAGTGTGATTACCAAAGCAAGGAAAGAGTTAGTGTGCGGTTCAAAATTGATTGCAACACCGAGTTAGAGGATTCGAAACTCACCGAGTTGAGATTTGTGCAAACTCTATCCACATGGACCCCCCTCCTCTTCAAGTCAAAC
Organism: Taxus wallichiana var. yunnanensis; assembly: GCA_018340775.1. Classification (NCBI taxonomy): domain Eukaryota; kingdom Viridiplantae; phylum Streptophyta; class Pinopsida; order Cupressales; family Taxaceae; genus Taxus; species Taxus wallichiana. Next base: position 379,031,171 of record CM031241.1, on the reverse strand, counting down.
GGGTCAACGGGGGGGTCCCGACATTATGTTAATTAAATTAATATTTTTATTTAAATATTTTAATAATAATATTTATTATTATTATTTAAATATTTTATTTAAATATTCTTTTAATTAATTAAGAAGACTAGGTCATCAGGTAATTAATGACCCATGATGGAACCTTCTCAGGTGGTTCAACTAACTGTAATAAATACATCATGGGCCTTCATTTTAGGAATGTAATTATGACCATTTCCTCTTCTTTCTCAAATATTCTTCTATAAATGTAAGTTGAAGCCCATTTTAAAGGGTTTCCACAATTCCAGACAAGTTGGACAGTTAGATATCTCGGGCGAGTGTATACTTTTCAAGAATCCTCTCTTCTGCAAGTTGTTCTTATGTGTTGAGAGAACTTTCAAGCCTTCTCTTCAAGACTGTAATGGCAACTATTGCCTCTTCTGAATGTATGATGCATTGTGCATGTTATTGAAGCAATAAAAGTGTGTGTTTGTGACTAATCTCGGTCCTTCCATCCTTCATGCTTCTTTGTGCCTTTCTCGTACTTGCAGTAAACTGCGAGTTTAAGTTTCTATTGCAGGTTCTTGGAGTTTGTGCTTATCGAGTGGTGGAGTATTGCATGCAGTTGAGTTGTGGTGTCTGTTCACCCTTCTTGAGTTCATCCTTCTTCACTGGAAAACTGGTATATTTCTCGGTCTGATAAAGTTTAACAAAGGGAACACGTGTCTCTTAGTTTGTGGTATCATGTACCCTCTCTAAGTTGCAGTAGGTGAAGTTGACCTGTGGTGCACACACCCTCTTCAAATTAACCCTTCCTAAGTCTGAAGACACCCTTTATTTGGTGCATCACCATCCCTAGTATAGTTTCATTTCGTAAATCTCTTTCCCTGAACCCCATGAAAATGTTAGCATAGGATTAGATAATCATTTTTGTTACACTAGGAGTAGTCACACTTAGTTTAGGAAGAGGAAGCCGCCTTCTCCGGAGGTTCACCTCGAGCCCAAGTCCCACAAAACTTGAGAGGTGATCCCATGTGTCCCTATCACACCGAATGTCATATTCACATCCTGGCCATTCGGAGGGTGCAAGTGATTTGGCGACAACAGAACCATAGCAATGAATATGTGAAATTTTCACGGGGAACATGATGCGAGTAGATGTCCCTTATTGCGGTGCATAATCACGGAAGAATGTGTCTTTCTATTGTAATATCTACACCTCTATGACCCATGATACTAAGGATTGTAGGCTTATTGACCAAATCCATGAGGCCATTGATCATGGTGTGTGTCGGACCATCCTTGTCGGTAGTTCTGGAAGATGATCATCATTATGAAGGACGTGCAAATGGAGGGGTGCATGGGAGAGGTTATCATGGAGGATCCCATGGTCACGATAGCGTGGAGGAGGGATAAGTGAGTTCTCATGAGGAACCTTCTATAACTATGGATCTATAGAAGATTACAGGTGCGAGTTTCCAGATTTGTTGCAATGCTCATGGTGCGGGAAGAAGCATAAGTATGAGGAGCTCCCGAGTTATTTGAGCACATGAGCCAATAGAACCCGGAAGGAAAAGGTGTTGGGATGGTGAGTATAAAAAATTCCGACACATAGTGGATGCCTAGAGTGGTGCATGAGTTAGGGTTAGAACATGTTTTGATGCCAACATGAGCGGAGGCTACGCATGTCGGAAGTATCAAGGCGAAGGACTCTAGTCTCAAGAGAAGAAGTGGTGCACGGAATTATCTAGACCATTGCCCACTAGAAGGAAGTGTATTAAGAGAAAATGGATGTCATTCAAATTTTGTAGGGATAAATCTAGTGTCTAAAGGAGCAGTCTAGGTAGCAAGAGCAAAGGAGGAATGCCGAGGCTTTGCAGAAGGACTTGGATGAGGTCAAGGAAGTGTGTAAAATGTTGAGTCAATAGAATATTATTCCCTTGCTAGGAGAATTACTATGGGAGAGGATGCCACACACCGAGCAAAGCACAAAGGTAGGGATTACATGCAAACCTCCCTCCCCATAGCCTTGACTATGATAAAGAGATCACACTAAATGTAATTATGGATGGTTGGCTACTAAGTAACATATTGATTGACACGGGAGTAGAAGTCAATGTTCTTACATTGGATGTCTGAGAACAAGGAAGAATGAGTCATCATTCCTCTGACAGAGATGGGAATTCAGTTCCTTACACTGAACTTTTGGGAGAAGAGGTCCTTGATAGAATTTATGTGTCCTCCATCAGAGACCCAGAGATAATTCACCCTACACGAGGAGTTATCCAATTTGAGGATGCCCAGTCTGTGAGTGATACAACAAGCATGGCATGTGATAATTGGGTGCATGGGACCTATGAGTTAATTAGGTGATATTTGAGGGGGTATGTAATAAGAGTTACTAAGGCACACTCACTCAAGATCCTATGAGGAAATAAGTTACCAAGTTACTCTGGAGGGGCATATCTTAAAATTTTCTTACGGGACATGGAAGCTCAGGGGAAAATGAGGATGAGAGAAGGGGAATTCTCAGTTATAACCTACTCGAGACTGCAATGCACTAGTGGGCTACACATCGGGAGAACCTATTGGAGTGGCACGAGGTAAGAATCACATTTTTTGTAAGGTTTTCTAGGGGTAGTGTGCCCATGGTCATTCAAGACTACCATAGTAAAGATACCACTTCATTTCATGTCCAAGCATGTGAGAAGGTCTGATAGGAGGCGTAAAATCCTTACCATGATCGTTATGGGTACATAATTTATATTCCACACTATAAGGTTGTGTTTGTGCATGGTATATCCACTTAGAAACATGCCACCAAATAGGAAATTGGTAGGAGCTGACAACTGATCTCATCCAAGCTTTTGAATATCGGAGCACAAATCCATCAATGGATAAGGCATTGCAAGTGATCAAGAGCCTTACGATGGGGAATAGTGCCATGGCAGAAGACAGGCTACTAGATTTTCTATGTGAGCCTAGTTTAGAGGCACACTTCATGACGATGAGTGAGAGGAGATACAACTTTTGCGTGCATGCATAGAAAAGGAAAAGAGGAAAATGGTTTTTATCATTGGGGTGAGGAGATGGAAATTCTAGATGTTAACCACTCTATAGGTATGCGATGTTATAGATAACACTCATGAAAGGACACACGCTACCATGAGCCCCTAAAAATGAAGAAGGTTAACATTGGGTCAGAAGCGAACCCAGGAAGCCATCATTGGAGACTATTATTTAGAGAAGGAGGTCTCAAATATCATTGATTTGTTACGAGAGTTCAGATTTGTTCCCACATAGGTATCATGAACTTAAAGGCTTCCACCACTCCTTGGGGAAGATGAGGATAAGTTCAAGGAAGGTGCACACCAATCCGATCGAAAGAGGCCATACGGATGAATCCCAATTTGTGCATATGGGTCAAGGATGAGATAGAAAAAATTATAGTATCAGGTATCATTGAGGCTATGGAAGAGTCATAATGGATAAGCCCAATGGTCATCATCATCAAAAAGGATGGGAGGATCGGGATTTGTGTTGACTATAGAGACCTGAATGCAATATGTGTCATTGACCCCTTCCAAACCCCGTTTATTGAAGAAATATTAGAGGGCATGGCTGGGTGTGAAGTATACTCTTTCACGGATGGGTTCTCAGGGTACCACCAAGTGAGGATTGCAAAGAAAGACCAGATAAAGATAACTTTTGCTATTGGATGGGGAAATTTTCACTATACGGTCATGCCTTTTGGGTTGAAGAATGCACCTATTGTGTTCTTGTGCATTATAGTACAAGCCTTTCAGGACTTCATCCATAACTTTCTTCAGGTTTATTTGGATGATTGGACTGTATGGTCTAGTCAAAGACCATTGTGATAACTTAAGACTAATTTTTGAAAGGTGTCAACGATAGTTGAGGATATCCCTCAACATCAAGAAGTGTGTCTTTGCTACCCCATTTGGAACCTTATTGGGACATATCATATGTAAGGAAGGCTTACTAGTAGATCTTACCAAGGTTGTAGCCATTATGGGTTTAGGGGAGCCTACTAGCCAAAGCATCATGTGTGGATTCCTTGGGCATATGGGTTACTATAGGAAGTTCATCAAGGGATATGCCAAGATCTTCATGCCCTTAGAGGAATTTCTTAGACACAAGAGTGCCTTTCATTAGGGAGAGGTACAACAGAGGGCATTTGACACTTTGAAGGATAGGCTTGTCACAACACCCATACTCTATTTCCTGTTTGGGATAAGCCTTTCCATGTTCATGTGGATGCCTCTGGTATAACCATTGGAGCAGTACTAGCACAACTTTGGTGAAGGTATTGTTGACCATCCCTTGTGTTTTACAAGCAAAAATTTAACATCAGCAGAACAAAATTACACCACTACTGAGCGTGAAGCACTATCCATGATCTACACGCTACACAAGTTTAGGCAATATCTACTAGAAACACCATTTTTATTCTACACAAACCACATGGCATTAAAATACTTGGTAAACAATCCCATACTACAAGGGTGTAAATGTCGATGGGTCTTGTTATTCCAAGAATTTGAGTTCATAGTGGTTGTCAAGCCAGGAAAGAGTAATTTTGGACCTGATCACTTATCTAGAATTGACTCAAGAGAGGACGTGTAAAGCATTGATGATACCATGCCCAAATGCATAGTTGTTTAGGTTCTGCGGCATGCACCCTCAAACTTAGAGGATATTGTGGTGTTTCTCAAAATGGGTGTGACACCAGAAGGGATGAAAGCATTAGAGAGGAAGTAGTTATCCATACGTGCCGCACCCTACATGTTGGTTAGTGGTGATTTGTACAAGCTAGGATGTGATGAAGTGTTGTGCCGGTGCATACTAGAACATGAGCACTTGGCTATTATGGAGGAGGCGCATGGAGGAAGCACAAGTGGACACTATGTAGGGGATGCCACTATGCACAAGATATTACAAGCTGGGTTATCGTAGGAGACAATATATCAAGATTGCAAAGATTATTGCAAGGCATGTGATCATTGTCAGCACCTTAGCAAACTAAGGTAGAGGGATGAAATACCTTTGTGCCCTATTCCAAGTACAAATCCATTTGAAAAGTGGGCCACAAATTTTGTGGGCCACATTTCTCCAACCGCAATAGGACGAGATCACGCTATGTAATCACTTGCACATATTATTTGACAAGATGGGTAGAAGTAGTGCTTACGAAGGGATTGTCTGTAGACTACATCAGCTAGGTTTCTATGGTAAAATATTATTACAAGGTATGGATGCCCATTGAGCTTAACTAGTGATAGGGTTATGCATGCATTTTTTAAAGACCATTTGGATCCTATTAGCGAGTTAATGGTGGCTCGTCATAAGACTACCCCTTACCATCCAAAAAATGGAACTTTCGAAGCATTTAATAAAATATTGAGTCATACCTTGACCAAAATTTGTGACGTTGGTAGAAAGATTGGGATGAAAAAGTATCTATAGTTCTTTGGGCATATAGGCTAACCTACAAGAGGCTAAATAAAGCCACACCATTTCAATTGGTGTTTGGCGCGATGGATTTCCTACCCGTTGAATTCATGTTACCTTCTCTGTGTATAGTGCGCGTGAGGATAATTGGCGATGAACAAGCACTGGAAGAAAGGATTGACAAATTGATGAAATTAGATGAGAGATGATCATTGGCCAGGTGGATTCAAAAGGATGAAAAGGCTAAAAAAAAGCATGGCATGATCGCCACATCAAAAATAACAATTTGAGGTTGGGAAGATGGTATTGTTATATGATTCCAAGTTTTTGCACCATCCCGAAAAGTTGAAAGTCCATTGGTTGGGGCCCTATATCATCTCAAACATCCTTGATTCAAGCACGTGCTAATGGAGAGCCTTTGGATGGGAGGAGATTAACATGAAATTTCAATGGGAGTAGGTTGAAGCCCTACTATAAATAATTCTTATTGGTGTTTGTAATAAGGTAGTATTGCCAGTTAGTTTAGAATTTTCCTTTATGTAATTTCCTTCTTATGTTTTCCTTTCTCATCGTCATTTATTCTATTGTTTTTATGCCTTGGCACGTTGATAACCACATTAATTTTTGAAGTTTGTGCATGCGAAGATGACCACGCATCTATTTTAGTGTGGGGTGGAGTGATGCGAAGTATAGGCCCATAATACAAGTTGAACTGGTAATAAAATTGGTTAATGGCCCGGATGATGATCTGACACAAAGCGCGAAGGATGGAGGAAGCACATGGAAGAAGAGGTGGATGAAAAATGTTGGTGTCAGGATAAGACTTTAGATAAACCACGCCATGCGAGGAGGAAGAAGTGCAAGAACAACATGAGGTAGGCGAGAGCAAAAATCAGGTGAAGGACAGAAGAAGTGCCTTCGGCACTATTGACACACACGTAAGAGTCTTATGTCAGAATGGATTGTTTGCATGCCAGAAGGTTGTAGAATATTTCACACAATATTGGGCACATAAGTGAAGGCACGTAAGGCTAGATTGGTGGAAAAAGCCACATTTAGTGTTAAGTATGGTGGTAGGTAAAATAACATTTAATGCTTGGAAAGAAGGAAAAGATATAAATAAGAAGTTAGGCACTTCATTATTTACCTTGCATTCACATAGGAAAAAATATTTCTTGTGAACTAGGGCATCCAAAAGTGATTTGTGTGAAGAATAATATAAAAATCTAAGAGGACGTGACTAGAGTAGACCCGCATATCAAACTAGTAGGAAAGGAGTACACGAGCATGGAGGAAGTTGTTGAGAAGGAATTTTTTGAGAAACATTGTCTTGTGGAAGAATTTTTCTAGTTAGGGTTTGGCAGCTAGGGCATGGTGTTAGGAGGGTTTTTTACAAGATTGAGTCATTGGGGTTGGATAGAGTGGTAGAGTAGAGAAAGGAAAGATATGCTCAAAGTGTTAACCTAATAAGAAGGATGACACCAAAGATATCACCATCTCACCTACAAAGTATAAGGGAAAGGAAAGGGAAGCAAACAACTATCGTCACAATCACAAATGAAGAGTGGTACGTGGAGATGTAATAATCGGATGGGGTATCGCTAGGAAAAGAATGGAAATCTCATTTGTGGAAAATGACCGTGAGTGAATATAATCATCACACCAACATGACAAAAAAAAATGGATTTGGACTTGGTTCTCCAAAAACAAGAGGACACCGGAGGGCATACCCATATACAATGACGAAGTAAAATTTAAGTTGGAGAAGGAAGAGTTACTTTGAACTTTAAAAATTACCATACTTCATAAAACCGAGAGAACCTCTATCGTGGTTGATGGTTTGCATTAATGAAGACCTTTTTTTACTTCACGGGCGCAAGATGCACATAACTCCCGAGTTGATTTACAAGTTCACATGCCTTATACGAGGGGATAACATTGATGATGACCTAAGTGATAAGGAGGCCATCAAGGAAACAATATTCACGTATGACTATAAGAAAGGATCATGATACTTTGACATCACAGAGATTCCATATGTTATGTTTGTGGAGCCTATTTTCATGTTAGATTGTGGTACACCTTCTATGTGTTACACTCGGATTTTACGGCGGTCCCGCTCATTTGGGTTGTGGAAAGTGTTGAGGAGAAGCCCCTAAGCAAATTTTCATGGGTGGTTTATTAACCCATGGGTAATGGGTAACCGTTATGGGCTATTTTTGGGCCCATGGTTTTTTAGTACCCATTGTTTTGTAAAACTACCTCTTCGGCTACCCATAGGTTTATGGGACGGTTTTGTTTTTGCCCATTGTTTGATACCCACGGTTTTGTAAAATTGCTTAAGTAGTTGTCTATTTATATGGTCTTATGCATATGATAGATGACAAGCAAATGTATTGTAGATGTGTTTTGAATTTGGGTGTGAATTCTGTAGAGTTTGTTGAGCATAGCTCCAAATGGATCTGGGTATTGTATTGAGAGAGTGGAGGCTTGTAATAAAATATGAGAAAGTGATTCTTGGTGGACGTAGCCCAAATTGGGTGAACCACGTTAAATCTTGTCTCTCTATGTGTTGTGTTATTTATTCTGCACTTTTATTTGAGATCTGTAATATTTTCTACATATTAGTTTCTACTATTGTGATTCTATAAGGGATTATTCCACATATTTTATCTCTTATTTCCTAACAATTGGTATCAGAGCTGGTTTGTTTGTTGAAGTGTTGAATCACAGGGAAAGTTTTTAGCTTGAGTGGGAGCTATGGTAGATGATGGAAGATCTAGGGTTGATAAATTCAATGGGTAGAATTTCAGTCTTTGGAAGATGCAGATGGAAGATTACCTTTATCAGAAGGATCTTTATACTCCGTTGTCTGAGAAGGTGAACAAACCCTCGAGTATGATAGATGTGGAATGGGATTTGTTGGATCGGAAGGCACTTGGAATGATCCGGCTATGTCTTGCATCTTCGATATTATTTAATGTTTCAAAGGAAAAGACTACAAAAGAACTAATGGATGCATTAGGGAAGTTGTATGAAAAACCCTCTGCCTCTAATAAGATATTTTTAATGAAAAAGTTGTTTAATATGAAGATGTCTGAGAATAGTTCAGTAGCAGATCATTTAAATGATTTCAATATGGTTGTGAATATGCTAGCTTTGGTTACAATAGAATTTGATGAAGAAGTTAGGGATTTATTAATTCTATGCTCTTTACCTAAAAGTTGGAATAGCCTTGGTAATGGCGGTAAGCAACTCGGTTCCAGCTAACTCAAAGTTGAAGTTTGAGGATGTTGTAGGGGTGATTCTAAGTGAGGAAATGTGAAGAAAAAGCTCTAGGGAATCTTCTACTTCAGGGAATGCTTTGACAGTGGAAACTAGAGGGAGACAGAAGAATAGAGGAAACCGTGGAAAATCGAAAGATCGGCAAGGTCAAAATCCAAGAGCAAGATTGTATGTTGGAACTGTGGAAAGTCTGGGCATGCAAAGAAGGATTGTTGGGAGCTTCGGGACAAGAAGAAACAACAGAAAAAAAACAAGGAGGCAAATGTGGCATCGGGTAATGTATGTCAGGATGCTTTGATTCTTTCTTTACATAATATTACTGAATCTTGGGTTTTAGATTCAGGGGCTTCTTTTCATGCTACTCCACATAGGCATTATTTTGTTGATTATGTTCAAGGGGATTTTGGGCATGTTTTTCTTGGTGATGATGAGCCTTGTAGTATAGTTGGAAAGGTTACATTCTCAGTTAAGATGCAAGAATGGGAATACATGGCTATTGAAGGATGTCAGACATGTGCCTACATTAAGGAGAAATTTGATATCGGTGGGGCAATTGGGAAGTGATGGTTGTACTGTGATATTTATAGCTAACTCTTGGAAGGTTACCAAGGGTGCTCTTGTGGTGGCAAGAGGTAAGAAGGTTGGAACCTTGTATTTAACCACTGATAGTACTAATGATTGTAATCTTGTGGCTTCAGATGCAGATACAACATTATGGCACTATAGGCTCGGTCATATGAGCCATAAGGGCATGAACATCATAAAGAAGAATTTTCCTGGATATACAAAAACAAGTTTGGATTTCTATGAGAACTATATATGGGAAACAAAAGCGAGTAAGGTTTCTCAAGGTTGGACCTACAAAAAGAAAGAGAGTAAGTTAGAGCTGGTACATTCTGATGTGTGGGGGCCGGCTCAGGTATCATCTCTTGGGGGTTCAAGTTATTATGTTACTTTTATTGATGATGCAACAAGGAAAGTTTGGGTTTATTGTATTAGAAACAAATTTGATGTATTTGACACTTTTGTTAAATGGAAAGCCTTGGTAGAGAATGAAACAAGTCTTAAGCTAAAATGTCTCAGGTCAGATAATGGAGGGGAGTATTGCAGCAATGAATTTAATGATTATTGTTCTAAGAATGGAATCCACAGGAAAAAGATGGTTCCAGAACTCCACGCAGCAGAATGGGGTATCAGAAAGGATGAACAGAACAATAATGGAACATGTGTTAGGAGCATGAGGTTACATGCAGGACTGCCTCTTTCTTTTGGGTAGAAGTGGTGAGCACAGCTATGTACTTGATAAATAGAGGACCCTCAAGTGCCTTGGATGGAGGCATACCTGAGGAGGCTTGGTATGGTAAGAAAGTTGATTATTCATTTCTTAGAGTCTTTGGATGTGAGGTGTTTGTTCATATAGACAAGGATGATAGGACCAAGCTAGAGGCTAAATCAAAAAAATGTACTTTCATTGGTTATGGTGGTGATGACTTTGGATTTAAATGTTGGAGTATTAAGGACAAGAAAATCATTCGGTCTAGGGATGTGGTCTTTAATGAGAAAGTCATGTATAAGCAACAATTGCAAGAAAACAGGAAGAATCCAAGAAAGAATATGCAGTGGTAGAGGATCTTCCGGATGGGAAAGTGACCCATGAATCAGTTCAGAACCTACTCAACAGAACCCCAAACTCCTACAAGGAGAGGAGGTCTTCTAGGGTAAGAAAAGAACCCGAACGTTTTCTCCTTCTCTTTATTATTTATTACTCACTCGATAGTGGAGAGCCGAGAGAGCTTTGATGAAGCAATGCAGTAGATGCCGGGGAAGAAGTGGGAGCAAGCCATGGATGAGGAGCATAAGTCTCTCATGGAGAACCAGACTTGGGATTTGGTGAAGCTACCGGAAGGAAAAAGAGCATTGCAGAACAAGTGGGTGTACAGAGTTAAAGATGAAGAAGGAGGAAAGAAAAGATATAAGGCCCGGTTGGTGGTCAAGGGGTTTGCACAGAAACAAGGTATAGATTTTGATGAGATATTTTCTCCTATAGTAAAAATGACTTCTATTAGAACTGTTCTTGGAATAGTGGCAGCAGAAGACTTGCACTTAGAATAGTTAGATGTAAAGACTACATTTCTCCATGGTGATTTGGAGGAGGAACTATATATGCAGCAACCAGAGGGCTATGAGGTCAAAGGTAAAGAGGAGATGGTGTGTAAACTGAAGAAGAGCTTGTATGGCTTGAAACAAGCTCCACGTCAATGGTATAAGAAGTTTGATAGCTTCATGATGGAGCAAGGTTATATTAGATGTCATTCTACCATTACATGTATACAAAGAAATTTGAGGATGGAAGTTATATTATCCTATGTTTGTATGTTGATGACATGTTGGTTGCAGGTAAAAACATGCAAGAAATAAAAGTACTCAAGAAACAACTAAGTGAATCCTTTGATATGAAGGATTTGGGGGTAGCAAACAAATCCTTGGTATGAGGATAACTCGGGATAGGAAGGAATGGAAGATGACTTTATCTCAGGAAGAGTACATTAAGAAGGTATTGGATAGGTTTAACATGCAGGATGCTAAACCGGTTGGGACTCCTTTGGCAGGCCATTTTAAGTTATCAAAGGAGCAAAGGTCCCAAGACAGAGTAGGAAAGAAACCAGATGTCCAAGGTACCTTACTCATCAATGAGTTGGTAGTTTGATGTATGCTATGGTGTGCACTAGGCCTGATATTGCCCATGCAGTGGGAGCTGTGAGTAGATTTATGAGTGATCCAGGTAAAGAGCATTGGCAAGTAGTAAAGTGGATCCTTCGGTATTTGAGAGGGACCATGGGGACAATTTTGTGCTACAGTGGATCAGACACCACTTTACGTGGTTATGTAGATTCAAACATGGCTGGAGATGTAGACAACAGGAGGAGCACAATAGGTTATATTTACACTGTAGGTGGGACAACAATGAGCTGGATTTCACGACTACATAAGCTGGTGGCTTTGTCAACCACGGAGGCTGAGTATGTTGCTGCCACAGAGGCAAGAAAAGAGATGATTTGGTTACAACAATTACTTGAGGAGTTGGGGCATAAGCAGGAGGAATGTAAGCTGCATAGTGATAGTCAGAGTGCTATACACCTAGCTAAGAACTCTACTTTCCACTCTAGGATGAAGCATATACAGTTGAGATATCACTTCATCAGGACAACTTTGGAGGAAGATAAGTTGAAGTTGGAGAAGATTCATACCAATCAGAATCCTGCAGACATGATGACCAAGGTGGTCACAAGGGATAAAATAAAGCTATGTTCAGCTTTGGTTGGCCTTCACGGATGATAGTGAAGGGTTGAGAAGCTTTCTCAGTGGAAATCAGTCTCCAAGTGGGAGATTGTTATGTTTGTGGAGCCTATTTTCATGTTAGAGTGTGGTACACCTTCTATGTGTTACACTCGAGTATTTTTATGGTGGTCCCGCTCACCGGTGAGTGGGTCAAGGGGGTCGGGGGTGAAACCCCCTGAAAGCAAATTTTCATGGGTGGTTTATTAACCCATGGGTAATGGGTAACCATTATGGGCTGTTTTTGGGCCCATGGTTTTTCGATACCCATTGTTTTGTAAAACTGCCTCTTTGGCTACCCATAGGTTTATGGGACGGTTTTTTTTTTTTGCCCATTGTTTGATACCCATGGTTTTGTAAAACTGCTTAAGCAGTTGTCTATTTATATGGTCTTATGCATATGATAGATGGACAAGTAAATGTATTGCAGATGTGTTTTGAATTCGGGTGTGAATTCTGTAGAGTTTGTTGAGCATAGCTCCAAATGGATCTGGGTATTGTATTGAGAGAGTGGAGGCTTGTAATAAAATCTGAGCAAGTGATTCTTGGTGGACGTAGCCCAAATTGGGTGAACCACGTTAAATCTTATCTCTCTATGTTGTGTTATTTATTCTACACTTTTATTTGAGATCTATAATATTTTATACATATTAGTTTCTACTATTGTGATTTTGAAAGGGATTATTCCGCATATTTTATCTCTTATTTCCTAACACCAATTCTCCTCTACTTCATTAATTTTGTGTTTAAACTAAGCTCAATGATCAAGAAAGATGGACTCAAGTATAAAGGCATTAGTTTTAAATCTTTCTTGTCCAAATTCTCACAACTTATCACTTTCAATCTGGGATGAAATCATTAGAAATGCGTAAAAGGTTTGAGAAGATACTAAATTTGTAAATGTCCTCCTAATAATTGTTTTCTCAAAGATGGAGTGATGATGGGCGAGAAAGTTTTGTTTGGGAGTCTAGAAGAGGATCCCTCACCCGCGAAAGAGATTCATGAAATATACTTGTGAGACCATGACAACCACTCACAAGGCACATTTAGAGAAGTGGTACAAGTGCATGAGGGATGTGTTTAGGGTGGAATGGAGGATTTCGAGTAGTTACCCATGCTTTTAAAAGGAGAAGTATAATTTTTAGTATATCAACATTCTACATTGGTAGATTTAGGTTGACAAATGAAATAATGATCTTCTCATCAGGTGCTAAGAAGATCCCTTCTCCTTCACCACTAGCTCATACTTCCAACGGGGGTGAATAGGTTCAAACCAAATATACAAATTCGACCTTTGAGGTATGATCCCTCCCACAAAGAGCCCCACCGCTAAATTTAGTCCCTTCTAAAGAAGCACGTATACGTGGAGAAATGTCATTCATGTCTCCCAAATTTTCCCCAAATGATGAAGCATGTAACATTTCCAATCAAAAACTAAGGGTTACATATTTTCTCCTCCTAAGGATATTCCTTCCATCCTCCAAAGTTTGAAAAATGTGATTACTTGGAAAACAATGTATCCATCCCAAACCCCACGGGAAGGAAGAATCTCATGTCAAAGAAGAGGAAAGATAAGAGGTGCAAAAGCACCAAATGTGTTTATACTACACAAGCGGTAAGTGCTTAGTAGAGATAAGCGCTAAGCCTAGTTCTTATCTTAAAGCGTGGAGAAATAAATCCCAAATGATGAAAACAAATGACTCTAGAAGAAGAAGCGTCAGAGCATGAATCACCCATCACTCGAGAATTCACTAGAGAGGAGGAAGAGGAAGCATAAGATCATGACCTTCCCCTAAGAATTCATATGAATGACAGAAATAAGAATGAATCCAGGTTACAGAGAGCTTAGAGGCCTATAAAGGAAAAGAGATGATGATGATGATGACTTGACGTAGATTCAAAAACCCTCCCATGTTCGAATTACATGACTCGAAGGAGGAAGGGAGGAAGAAGAAAATGAGTACATCTTTGTCAAGAGGAAGACTGGGCATCCTTCCCTTTGACCTGGTGAGACTATTCATGAAATATTTTACGGCTATATTATGGACATTATTATAGTTTTGATTTAGTATGATGTTAGATATTTGATCATGTATTATCCACTGTTGATTTGATTTTTATATGATGCATGATGATTATTAGAGGACACTTTATATGTTGATGATGTTATCTTGTTGGACATGGTTATAATTTAGATGTTGTTCGGACTTGTGATATTTGGATATTGTGAGTAGCCCTACAAAATGGAAAATTTCCTAATGATGATATAGTTGTTGATGAAATATAATAATATTGTTATGATTGCTTCGATGTTGTTGTGATTCATATATCTATATGATTTTAGAAATTTAATTATATTTATATTATTTTGGATGTTACGATATGGCCACGAGTCAAGGAGGTATTTTTGTTTGCTAGAGTTAAAATATAACAACAAACATTGGGGGATTGGAGACCAACCACATTAGAATTCTAGATGAATTCAACAAGGTCACCATGGAAACTAGTTTTGTGTGTGTGTGTGTTATTTTATTTGTTAGGATTCCCATGGGGGATTACCTTTGAATGTGACCAAGGGGCTTTATGTATTTATTAATGTGGTTTCCTTTTATTAATGTTTGCATGTGTTTTATTTTGTGATCGACTACAAACCCCACAAGAAGTATGTGCTTTTACCCATTTGCATTAGTTATTAAATGTTGTGTTAATGTTGTGAATAATCATGTTTTTAAAATAAACAAATCAATATGTCATAAGAAAGTAATTAGTGAAGTAGTTGGATTTTGTATTAAATGTTGTAAGTATGTGTAAGTGACTTTGTAAGTGATTTGTAAGTTTACTTCTGAGTGTGAAACACTCCACCTTCTTGTAAATTCGAATTTATCCTTGGAGGTTAATTTTGGAGGCTTGTAGGACAAGTAAAACTTGTCCCATACCTCTTAATTGTATTTACCAACCATACCTATGGTTAGAGGGTTGAATTTCGACCTTATTTATGCATTTTTATATGACTAATTGTAAGTTTTAATTGCACTCTTCTTACATTTTATTAAATTCAGTCCTTATGGGGTGTGGGCTTTTGGAGTGTGTAAGTTTATTGTCATATTATTCACCCACCTATTTATTGTATATTGAGAATGAATTTGAATTTTGTGTTGGAGTTGAGGATGTGTGATGTGGCATCCTACATGGATCCACCTCATCCTCTTCTCTTCCCTCTTCTATAAAATTGGAACTCCTTGCTTTGTTTTGGGTTGTTGAACATTTTGCATACTTCCTTTTGGGTGAATTTTTACTGTGTGGAGCTCTTGCTTTTGGAAGGAGATTGGAGACCCTTGCATGCTTGTTGGTTGTTGATTTTGGACTGTATTTTGGCATTGGAAAGATTTTTTTTTTGGAACTTAGACAACTCCATCATGGAGAGGTAAGATCTTGGCTCTTGAAATACTCCTTTTCTTTATGAATGTACATGTTATTGTGTGAATGTTTTAGCATGTTTGTGGGTTGTTTGGGTAGACTTCCTAGGAATGGTGTAGGAGAAGACTATGGGGTACTCTTGAGGGAGGCATAAGTGTTTTGGGGAGGTATAAGTGTGGAGGGAGTTGGGATTGGGTTCCACCTTGTAAAAAGAAATAGCTTGCATTTATTTACTCGTTATGGGGTGCCATAAGAGGTTGGGGAGGCATAAGGAAATGTGAGGAATAAGGGGTACTTGGGGGAGGCATAAGGGCATGACAGGGTTTGAAATGATATATATATATATATATATATATATATATATATATATATATTGGTGGGTTGTTCTCAGGTGGTGATACCCATTTCCCTTTGGGAGGCATAAGTAGCATCCCCCATAGTTTCTTGCTCCTTTGGCTTACTTGATGAAGCCTTAGTATTTTTTGTCATGTGTTAATGTAGTTGTAAACTACATTCTATTTTGGATTGTGTTTTATTGTGAAAATGTTGTGTGTATGTTTTGTGGAAGCTTGTTGTTGCCATGAGTTGATCACACCTTTTATTGCATTATGGTTGGGGCTTGGGGGCCAATGAAGAAGGATGGATTCTCCTTTCATTGGATGTCTTGGTTGGGTGGAGAGCATTGCCTTCCCTACCTTTGTTGTGATCAAAATTGAGTATGATGGATTTATGTTGTTGTTCTAGCAGAGGAAAAAAGATAGTTTGATTTCCTTGTGAAATGAAATCTTTTGTAACCTTCCCACTTGAAGTGGATGAATTTGTAAATGTTTTAATGGAAAGATGTTGTATGGATTGATAGAGGAAATTTGAAATGTAAAAGAGTTATACTCTGTATTCTGTTTTAGAAAGAATGTGAAAGAATGATATTGTTTTGTATACTATATTTTGAAATCAAATGGAAAGGAGGTTGTATGAGTTTCATTGGAATTAATGGAAGTGTTTACCTTGTTCATATGATATTCTTCCATTGGAAATTTGTGTTTATCATGCACTATGAAGTCCCTGTTTGAAAAATGGAAATGTGAAACACGTGAAAAGAAAATGTAATATTCTTCCTGTTAATAAATGATTTTGGAAGGAATAAAAGAAAGAAGTTGTAAAATTGCCTTTGGAAATCAATGAATGAATGAAATAATTTTCCCAAATTGCATTGTTAAATTGAATCTGATCATATCAATGTATTGAAATCTTTGTTTGAAAGGAAGAAATGCGTGTGAGAAAATACAGTATTTTGTCTCTTTGAAATGTACGTAAAAAAAATTGAAATCAGAATTGCATTTTGGTCTTGAATAGTTTGTTTTGAATCAAATAAAATGTGTTAGATTGGAATTGGAATGATTCTAAATACTTGGAAGAAAAATGATAAATAAATCCTTCAATATTTGATCCTCTATTATTATTTGTAATTTTAAAATGGAAATTAATTAAACCAAAAATGCACATGAACTTGAACCTTGTACAAAAAAATAAAATAAAACATTAAATTTTTAATTTAAGTATGGTCCTAAACGAGTTCAAATAGACAAAAACACTTAAGGAAATATCTCAAAACTTAGCAAAATCGGGCTCAAACCATTTTGCAGTCGTTTTCTGTCAAGAAATGGAAATGTTCAAATTGTAAATCATTTAGACAAATTGAACCTTGAATCCTCCCTTAAATCCATTTAGGAACAATCCTCCATGTCTATTTGACATGTTGAGAGAGGAGGAAGATCAAATTGAACAGATCTAACAAGTTAAAATTTACCAGCTCACATATAAAGCCTTGTAGGCCATTTTCTTAAAATTGACCCCTTAAAATTTATCAAAATCTAAAATTAATGATCTATGCAAAGAGGACGTCGAGAGATCTTTCCAGAAAGTCCTCGTTTTCCCAAAAATGAGCTCTCTATCAAAAGTTATGGCCTTTTAAAGTTTTACTTCATTTTTGCTTCAAAAATTATCTAACTGTCAAAAAAATTTTTTTTGGAAAAAATTTCCTTACCAGCGGACCCACCGCCCCACTTTTTTCCCTTTGTCACCTTTTGAAAATTTTGAACTTAGCTTTTTTTTTAAAAAATTTAGGAAAATTTTCCAACTTTTCCCCGCTCCGCCCACCATCCCATGACCAATCGGGGCTGCCATGTGGCATCACGAGGCAACGAGGAGGAATGGGTCCCTTTTTGACTTTAGCATTTTAGAAAAAAAATTTTTGGAAAATTTTCCAATTTTCCTCCCCCCCTGCACCTGCAATCAATGAGTGGCTGCCACGTGGCATCACGAGGCATGACAGGAGGCGCGGAGTTGTTTTTTGACCCTCTTTAAACTTTTTTTTAAGTCAAAAAATCTCACTTTGTGCCACCATGGCTTTCCCGCGCAATGGCTTAGGTGATGACACGTGTCCCTTAGGCTTGCGGACTCGCGAGACACGGGGCACAACATTTTTACCTTTGAAATTTTAAAAATCTTAAAGTCCTAAAATGCTCCCATCTCCCAACTTTCCACGCACTACTTTCTTAGGGACACGTGTCCTCTTGTGGACCATTGCGGACCCACGTGCAGGAAAATTGTTTTTTCCCAAAAGGAAAAAAAAATTTTTTTCCAAAACTCTTCTCCCCACTCCGCCAACCCACCCTTTGGGAAAATTTTCTCCCAGGCCCGAGGCCCGCTCTTGGGAAAATTTTCACCCCCAAGGTCCGCTTGGCCCATAACTTGAGTTTATGAGGAGTTAGGAGGACTTATTTATATCAATGGAAAGGTGAGGAAATTTCCTATCCAATGGGAATGATTTAGGAAAATTTTTAAATGTGTTAAGTGTGAGAAAAATCAAGTTGAAACTTTAAGCCTGTTAGAGAGTGGGTATGGTGAGGAATTTTCCCTCTAAACCTAATTGAAACTTCTAACCCTAAATTTTGGACCTTATGACCTCTAATAATTGTTAATAAAAGAAAAGTATATTCTAGTGGATTAGAATTGTTCTAGAACTTGTTAGTGATAGTTGTTTTCTTGTAACATGGTTGTAGATCTTTTAATAAAAAAATTATTCCATAATTTTCCTAACTAATCCTAGGTTGTTTCTTGGGTCTCAAGTGGGTTGTTTTAGTGGGTGTTACACTTGGTATCAGAGTAGTGGTTCAAAATCTTGGACCATTGGGCACACTAGAAAACTTGAGACATGAAACTTAAACCTAGCACACTTTTAAATCTAGAAAACAACTTAGTTTAGAAATTACATATATTTTAGTAAACATGGAAATTGAATAAAACTTAGAAAAATGAACTAACTCTCACCTTGGTCTATGTAGGAGGCACAGATGGGATGAGGGGAATTTTCACATAGACCCAGACTTACCACCACCAGATCATGTTGTAGCAGCCATCCTACCCCATATTTTATAGACTCTTCAGGATGTTAATGCTACTCTACACGGAGGATTAGTAGGAGGACATGCAACCAGACATGATAGAGTCCCTTCCATTGAGGGTCGGTATCTCCTCGACCTAACGAGGAGCATGGAGGAGAGAACTCCCATGCAGAGTCAGCCAGAGAAGAGTCACCATAGAGGGGACAGGGTGACCGAGTTTCAGGACATAGAGAGAGGTCTCGAGCCCTAGGCTTAGGGATGAGCATGTAGAGAGACCTAGAGGCCATCAGACCATAGTTGTAGATCACATCAGGGAGATCCTAAAGCTTCACCATCACATTATTCTGTGACATAGGTGGATTTCAGGTAGAGGCCTGGTTGGTGAGCTTGAGTGGATGCTTCAAGCTCTGTCCTTGTTCTAGCAACACAAAGCTCATGTTGTGATCCATCTACTGAGGGATGGAGCTGGTGTCTGGTGGAGGATAGAGGAGCAGAAGCTCCATGTTGATTCTGAGATAGTTACTTGGGAGCTCTTTGAGGAGCATTTTCAGAATAGATATTTGTCATGGAGGTTCATACAACAATAGATAGATGAGTTTCATGACCTCCAACAGGCATCTCATAGTGGCTGAGTATGAGAGTAGATTTCTAGATCTACTCCAGTATGTTGGTTATATGCAGGATGAGCAGGTGCAGATTCACAGGTTCATCCAGGGCTTGAATCTAGACATTGGAGGTGCAGTGCGGATCCATTGTCCACAGACATTAGCTGAGGTCATCGAGAAGGCCTATATAGCAGAGGAGACTCGGGGAAAGACCCAACAGGCTAGAGACCGAGTGAGAGCCACATACAATAGATGCAGACAACAGATCGAGGGATCAGTACCTCTTCCTCATGGTGGATAAGGGTTCAAGAAATAGTCATCCTTTAGACCACAACAACAAGAATAAGAATAGTCCCCCCACCTTATAGACCTCCACATAGATTTGATGCACAGAGAGGATGGAGTATGGGGCCTCCTCCTAGGGGTCCCATCAGACACATGGGGTGCCCAGAGAGCTCACTCAACAGGAGCTCACTAGTAGAGACCTCAGCAGACTACAGCCAGATCATCGGATCCACACCACAGACCTCCAGAGTACCGACTGGACCTACTACATAGGGGAGAGGATCAGGAGGATGTTTTGGTTGTGGTGTTACTTAGACATTTTTGAGAGATACTACCCACAGAACCCTAACAACAAGGGTAAGACACAGATCTTAGAGCCTACTATTGGTGATATGGGGCATAGTCATAGGATGTATGTAGCGTTGAGAACCACCAGGCAGAGCATCAGAGTATAATTATTGAGACTACAGGTAGCATTGGTGGTATTCCTACCTCCATCTTGTTTGATTCTAGTTCTTCTGATTCTTTCATTACACCATCTTTAGTAGAGTGATGCAAGCTAGTGGTAGTTAGGTAGGGTCATAGTTGGGATGTTGAGATGGATTCTGAGCCAAGATCTTTATAGACTCCTTAGTTAAGGAGTGTGTGGTGGATTTGGGACCTTTCACCACTACCACGGATCTCCATATCCTTCCTTTGGGCTCTTATGGAGTCATCTTGGGTATGGATTGGTTGTCTACACACAAGGCCAAAGATGGATTATTACCACAAGGTTATATCTTGTGTAGATGATTTGGGAGTTGAGTCGGTGATTTTAGGGGTTAGGAGACCTGTTTCTATTCATACCATCTCTGCTATGCAACTTAAGCGGTGTGTACGATGGGGTTTCCAGATGTATGTTGTTACAGTTAGTGATAGATCAGAGGATGGGTCTAGTGGACCATCGCTAGATGATCACCCCATTTTGAGAGAGTTTGTAGATGTCTTTCTGAGGAGCTACCGGGTTACCACCCCATGTGAGATTGATTTTCATATAGATCTAGTTCCAGGAGTAGAGCCTATCTCACGAGCACCTTATCGATGACCACCCCGAGCTCTGTGAGCTCAAGTTGCAGCTTGAGGGCCTTTTGGAGAAGGCCTTATCCATCCTAGTGTATCCCCTTGGGGTGCACCAGTGATATTTGTGAAGAAGAAGGATGGATCCTTGTGGTTGTGTATTGATTACCACCATCTAATAAGGTAACGATCAAGAATCGTTATCCCCTTCCATGTATTGATGATTTGTTTGATCAGATGAAGGGAGCCACAGTTTTCTCTAAGATTGATCTTAAGTCAAGTTACCATCAGCTGAGGATTTCGGAGGTGGACATTCATAAGACCACCTTCCATACGAGATATGGCCACTATGAGTTCACAGTGGTGCCTTTTGGTTTGACTAATGCCCCATGTGTATTTATGAGTTTGATGAATGGGGTATTCAGGACCTTCTTAGATCACTTCATGCTCATCTTCCTTGATGACATTTTGATTTACTCACATACGCATGAGGAGCACGAGGGGCACCTTCGCCAGGTTCTTCAGTGTCTTCGGGAGCAATAGCTTTACAAGAACTTGGAGAAGTGTGCATTCTTTCAGATGGAGGTACAATACTTGGGTCATATCATTTTTGGGGAAGGTATCACCATCGATCCTTCCAAGATTAGAGCTATTATGGATTGGCCAACACCCACTACTATGGTGAACTAGGTGCACAACTTCATGGGATTAGCAGGTTACTACCGGAGATTTGTTCAGGACTTCTCTCGGATTACACACCCCATCACTTCCCTTAGAGAAAGGGAAGAAGTTTTTTTGGTTAGATAGGTGTGAGTAGGCCTTCAATACACTTTGAAGGAATGTCTCACTACAACACCTATTCTTGTAGTGTCGGATCCATAGGGTGAGTTTTTCATTTGCACGGATGCTTCTTTAGCAGGGCTTGGAGGTGTGTTGATGCAGAGGGTAGAGTAGTGGCTTTTGAGTCTCACAAACTCAAAGATTATGAGCTTAATTATCTACTCATGATCTTGAGCTTGTGGTAGTTATGTGCATGCTTTGGTTTGATGGAGACATTTTTTCTTGGTCGAAGATTCACACTTAGGACAGATCACTTGAGTCTTCATCACCTCTTCACGCAGCCCAATCTCAACACTCGTCAATGGCATTGGATGGAGTTACTTTGTGAGTATGATATGGAGATCGAGCATGTGAAGGGGAAGGAGAATGTGGTAGTAGATGCTCTCAACAAATGGAGACATGTGGCTATGGCCACCTCAGTGAGCAAAATTTTCAAAGTAGGATTCTTCAACAGCTTCCTCTTGACAACTTCTACATTGCATTTGAGCAGAGATCGAGTCTCAGAGACCCCTCGAGGGGAAGTTTGATGGTTTTTCCTTAGAGGCAGATGGTCTTCTCAAGCACAGAGGTTAGATTTATGTTCCCAGAGATGGAGGCTTGAGGTAGGACATCTTGGAAGAGGCACATCATGCACCCTATTCAACCCATCCCAGGGTGAAGAAGATGCACGCCACCTTGAGATAGTTGTATCATTGAGAGGACTTCTGGAGAGATGTGGCCTAGTTCATGTCACAATGTTTAGAGTGCTAGAGAGTTAAGGCCAAGCATCAACATCCAACTGGCCTTCTTTTTCCTCATGTTATACTGGAATGGAAGTGGGACACCATTTCCATGGATTTCATTGTTGGGCTACCGATGTCGAGATATCACCACGATGCCATCATGGTCATGGTTGATAAATTGACAAAAGTGGCTCACTTTTCTCTAGTGAAGACCACTTATACAGCTAGTGCAGTGGCACGGGTATATTTGGATGAGATTGTCGGTTATATGGGATTCCATGGAAGATCATTAGTGACCGTGATCCTTTGTACACTTCCCATTTTTGGACTACCATGCAACATGCCCTCGGGATGAAGATCAATTTCAGCACAACATATCACCCTAAGATAGATGGATAAACGGTGAATCAAATTTTAGAGGACATGCTCAGGATGTATGTGATGGATCAGCAGTCTAGATGGGAGGAGTACCTATACTTAGTGGAGTTTTCCTACAATAATAGTTTTCAGAGTTCTATAGGCATGGCTCCTTTTCGGAGCTTTGTATGGTAGAGAGTGCAGACACCTCTTAGCTAGGACAGGCTAGAGGACAGGGTTTCTCTTAGACCATTTGTTGCAGGACATGGAGCAAGTAGGTGGTATTGATTAGATAGAGACTACATGAGGCACATGATAGACAAAAGAAGTATGTAGATCAAGCATAGGACTGACCATGTAGTTTTGATGTGGGCATGAAGGTGTTCCTTCGTGTTAGGCCACATAAGATCCCTATCCATTATGGAAAAGGTTCTAAGTTAGCTCCTAGATTCGTGGGTCCTTTTGAGATCTTGGAGCATATTAGCCCTTTGGCCTACCGATCTAGCATTTCCACCTAGCTTGTCTTGCATACATGATGTGTTTCATGTTTTAGTTCTTAGGAGATATGTTATAGATCCTTCTCATGTGTTAGATTGGACATCATTACAGGTGCAGGATCAGGGGTAGGTGATGGTGGAGCCCATTCGCATCCTAGATCATAGGACCCTGGGCCTTCGAGGTAGAGAGGTTGATCAAGTTCGGGTGCAGTGGGACATATATGATGAGACTGCAGCTACATGGGAGGATGCTACTTATTACGAGTTCATTTTCCACATTTGTTCCAGTGACTTCTAGGAGGAATTCGAGTCTAAGGGGAGGGGATGTAGTGCCCACTTCCCTTTGACACCTTTTGATACTGATCTTGATATATCGTTGATTACATTATGGACATTATTATGGTTTTGATTTAGTATGATGTTAGATGTTGGACCATGGATTATTGTTGATCTTTATTTAGTTATGATGCATGATGATTATTAGAGACACTTCATATGTGGATGATGATATACTATTTGACATGGATATATTATGAATGTTGTTCGGACATGTGATTTTGGATATTGTGAGTAGACCTAGAAAATGGACATTATATGATGATGATATAGTTGTTGATATAAATTATAAGTGATATTGTTGATTGCCTTGATGTTGTTGTGATTCATATGTATAGATGATTTTGTGATTATATTTATATCATGTTGGATGTTCTGATATGGCCACAAGGCCAAAGGAGGTATTTGTGTTTTGCAGGTTAAAATATCACAACAAACATCGGGGATTGGAGACCAACCACATTGGAATTCTAGATGAATTCAACAAGGTCACCATGGCAACATGTTTTGTGTGTGTGTGTGTTGTTTTTTGTTAGGGATTCCCATGGGGGGATTACCTTTGAATGTGACCAAGGGGCTTTATGTATTTATTAATGTGGTTTCTTTTATTAATGTTTGCATGTGTTTATTTTGTGGTGCTTTTACCCTTTTTCATTAGTTATTAAATGTTGTGTTAATGTTGTGAATAATCATGTTGTTAAAGTAAACAAATCAATATGTCATAAGAAAGTAATTAGTGAAGTGGTTGGCTTTTGTATTAAATGTTGTAAGTATGTGTAAGTGACTTGTAAGTGATGTGTAAGTTTACTTCTGAGTGTGAAACACTCCACCTTCTTAGAAATTTGAATTTGTCCTTGGAGGCTGATTTTGGAGGCTTGTGGGACAAGTAAAACTTGTCCCATACCTCTTAATTTTATTTACCAACCATACCTATGGTTGGAGGGTTGAATTTAGACCTTCTTTATGCATTTTGATATGACTAATTGTAAGTTTTAATTGCACTCTTCTTACATTTTATTAAATTCCCTTATGGGGTGTGGGATTTTTGGAGTGTGTAAGTTTATTGTCATATTATTCACCCACCTCTTTATTGTGCATTGGAGAATGAATTTGAATTTTGTGTTGGAGTTGAGGATGTGTGATGTGGCATCCTACATGGATCCACCTCATCCTCTTCTCTTCCCTCTTCTATAAAATTGGAACTCCTTGCTTTGTTTTGGGTTGTTGAACATTTTGCATACTTCCTTTTGGGTGAATTTTTTTGCTGTGTGGAGCTCTTTCTTTTGGAAGGAGATTGGAGACCCTTGCATGCTTTTTGGTTGTTTATTTTGGACTGTATTTTGGCATTGGAAAGCTTGCTTTGTTTTGGAACTTAGACAACTCCATCATGGAGAGGTAAGAGCTTGGCTCTTGAAATACTCCTTTTCTTTATGAATGTACATGTTATTGTGTGAATGTTTTAGCATGTTTGTGGGCTGTTTGGGTAGACTTGCCTAGGAATGGTGTAGGAGAAGACTATGGGGTAATCTTGAGGGAGGCATAAGTGTTTTGGGGAGGTATAAGTGTGGAGGGAGTTGGGATTGGGTTCCACCTTGTAAAAGAAATATCTTGCATTTATTTACTCATTATGGGGTGCCATAAGAGGTTGGGGAGGCATAAGGAAATGTGAGGAATAAGGGGTACTTGGGGAGGCATAAGGGCATGACAGGGTTTGAAATGATATATATATATATATATATATATATATATATATATATATATATATATTGGTGGTTGTTCTCAGGTGGTGATACCCATTTCCCCTTTGGGAGGCATAAGTAGCATCCCCCATAGTTTTTTGCTCCTTTGGCTTGCTTGATGAAGCCTTAGTTTTTGTTGTTATGTGTTAATGTAGTTGTAAAACTACATTTTGTTTTGGACTATGTTTATTGTGATAATGTTGCTTGTGTGTTTTGTGGAAGCCTGTTGTTGCCATGAGTTGGATCACACCTTTTATTACATTGTGGTTGGGGCTCATGGGCCAATGAAGAAGGATGGCTTCTCCTTTCATTGGATGTCTTGGTTGGGTGGAGAGTTTCCTTTCCCTACCTTTGTTGTGATCAAAATTGGAGTATGATGGATTTGCATGTTGTTGTTCTAGAGCAGAGGAAAAGAAGACAGTTTGACTATTCCCTTGTGAAATGAAAATCTCATTGTAACCTTTCCCACTTGAAGTGGATGAACTTTTAAATGTTTCTAATGGAAAGATATGGATTGTATATTTGATTGTAAGAGAAATTTGAAATGTAAAAGAGTTATACTCTTTATTCTATTTAGAAAGAATGTGAAGAATGATATTGTTTTGTATACTATATTTTGAAATCAAATGGAAAGGAGGTTATATGAGTTTCATTGGAATTAATGGAAGTGTTTACCTTATTCATATGATATTATTCCATTGGAAATTTGTGTTTATCATGCACTATAAAGTCCCCTGTTTTGAAAGTGGAAATGTAAAGTGGAATACGTGAAAAGAAAATGTAATATTCTATATGTGATTAATAAATGATTTTGGAAGGAATAAAAGAAAGAAGTTGTAAAATTGAATTTTGAAATCAATGGAATGAATGTAATATTTTTCTTGAATTGCATTGTTAAATTTGAATCTGATCATATAATGTATTGAAATCTTTGTTTGAAAGGAAGAAATGCGTGTGAGAAAAATATAGTATTTTGTCTCTTTTTTTGAAATGAAAAAAATGAAATCGAATTGCTTTTGGTTTTGAATGGTTTGATTTGAATCAACTAAATGTGTTATATTGGAATGGGAATGAATTTCAATACTTGGAAGGTGAAAAATGATAAATAAATCCTTTAGATTTGATCCATGTTATTTGTAATTTTAAAACTGCAAATTTTATCTAAAATGAATAGTTTGAACTTGTAATTCAAGAAATAAAAATGAAACATTAAAATTGAACATGCTATGATGTAAATGAATTCAATTTGATAAAAACACTTAAGGAAATATCTCAAAACTTAGCAAAATTAGGCTCAAACCATTTTGCAGTTGTTTTCTATCAAGAAACAAAAATGTTCAAATTGCAAATCATTTAGACAAATTGAACCTTGAATCCTCCCTTAAATCCATTTAGGAACAATCCTCCATGTCTATTTGACATGTTGAGAGAGGAGGAAGATCAAATTGAATAGATCTAACAAGTTAAAATTTACCAGCTCGCACTATATAATCCTGCAGAGGTTTTCTTAAAATTGACCCCTTAAACTTTATCAAAATCTAAAATTAATGATCTCGTGAAAAGAGGGCATTGAGAGCTTTCTAGAAATTCCTCATTTTACCAAAACTGGGCTCTCTATCAAAATTTATGGCCTTTTGAAGTTTTACTTCATTTTGGCTTCAAAAATTAATCTAACTGTCAAAAAGAAATTTTGGAAAAATTTCCCCCGCGGACCCACCGCCCCACTTTTTCCCTTTGTCTCCTTTTGGGGCTGAAAATTCAAACTTAACATTTTTAAAAAATTGGGAAAATTTTCCAAATTTTCCCCCATCCCGCAGCCAATCAAAAGCTGATGCCACGTGGCCTTGTGAGGCAACGATAGAGGTGCGGAATCCATTTTGACCTTAGCATTTTAGAAAAAAATTGGGAAAATTTTCTAATTTTCCTCTGCCTCCCCACCAACCCATAGCCAATCATGTGTGCACATGGTAGCATCACCATGCGGCAGAAGGAGAAGAGTTGTTTTTGACTTTGAAACTTTAACTTTTTTTTTGAAAAAATCCCAAAGTTTCCCCACCACCCCCCATGGCATGCATGACCCAATGGATAAGATCATGACACATGGCAGAACCTTAGGTGTCGGCAGAGGCACATAATGTTTAACCTTTGCTTTTTAATCTTAAAATCTTAAAGTCGAAAATCTCTCTCGCAACGACCCGACTTCACTAGCTTTCTCAATCAGACACATGTCATCTTTAGGGCCCATGGGTGGAGGAAAATCACACTTTTTCCCCAAAAGGAAAAAAAAAAAAAGGCCAAAACTCTTCCCTACTTTACCACCTACGCAAGGGAAAATTTTCTCCCTAGGCCCGTAGCAGCTCGCTCTTGGGGAAAATTTTCACCCCCAAGGCCATGGCCCATAACTTGAGTTTTATGAGGAGTTAGGAGGACTTCTTTATATCACTGAAAGGTGAGGAAATTTACTATCCAATGGGAATGATTTAGGAAATTTTTAATGTGTTAAGTGTGAGAAAAATAAAGTTGAATCTTTAATCCTATTAGAGAGTGGGTATGGTGAGGAATTTTTCCTCTGAACCTAATTGAAACTTCTAACCCTAAATTTTTTACCTTGTGACCTCTAATAATTGTTAATAAAAGAAAATTATATTCTAGTGGATTAGAATTGTTCTAAAGAGATGGAAAAAATCGTAACAGCTTGGACCTAGTAATGAAGGAAGTATAGGAGGAGAGCATAGAAAAGGAATATGGTAGCATGGGAGGATCGCAAATTTGGTTGTAAGCTTTCCTAAGGTCAGTGTGCATGGGGAGAAAGAGTGTAGAAGCATCGTAGGTTTAGAGAATGGGAGACATTGATGATCTCAACAAGGTGTTGTGCATGCGTTTTCAAGGCACCATACCAATAGAGAAACTCTTGGCTATGGAATCATTTAATGAGGAAGGTGCATACCCTCAAACGAATAAAATGATTTCTTGGGCATTTGAGTCCCACATCGACAAGCTGAAGTTCAAAGTAAGCCAAGGGGAAATAATGAAGGTACCAGAGTCAAAAGGAAACAACCCTTGGTAAATGCTTAATGCGGTATCAAACGAACAAATGCTGATGCGCTAAAGAAAATTTTTGGTTAAAGTAGAAGCCAAGCTCTTTAGGAGGAATGATAGGGTGAAGTTCCTAGAGACAGAATTGGAGAAGAAGGAAGAAGAGCTCGATGAAATAACCAAGGACCTAAAGTAGGAGGAGCTAATCAAGCACTCAACCGAGGCGTGAGTTAAAGAAAGATAATGTAATGGTACATGAGGGTTACAAGAAAGTAGAGATGATCACAGATGTCATTGTCTTGAAGCATCCATATCTGACACCACTAGTGCAGAAGAATGGATCCACCCTGGAGTGCCTAGAGGACTTGACCCGCATCCTCACAATGGAAAGGTGACCACTAGCCTTGGAATTTGCAGAGGAGGCATCGACACACAAAGAGAAGGAGGACAAGATGAAGGTTGTGGAAATTTTTTCTCAGTACAATAAATTCCTCGCTGATGTGAAAGCCACCGCCCAAGTTGTTGAGGCCACCTATGAAAACTACACCGATAGAGATAGAGTGGCAAGCATTTTGGTCACCACTCATGAAGTAGAGCTCAAGGAGTTCCAAGAGAAGAATAAGGGGAATAAAGCGGAATGTGACAAAATTCTAGCCGAGGTTGAGAAGAAATCAGAGGCTATTGAGACCTTGTGGGGATCAATCAAAACTGGCTGAAGGAGTTGTATCCCTAGATCACTCGATGGATGGAAAGCGCTTAAGGATTTAGGAAAACAATTGGAGGGGATTATGGAAAAAATGAATACCCAAGGAGAAGGGCTAAGCTTTGAAGAGGTGAGTGCCCTAGTTGGTGACCTCTGTCATAGGCATAGAATGAAGTCACTCCTTGGAATAAGTTCAAGGAAAACTTGATGAAATATTCCCCTCTCCTCTTGCAGAAGTAATCATAGCTTTCCCCATTCTTTCATTCTTCCCAAAATTCTTCATTCCTTTATTCTTTCCCAAAACTATTCAATGACAGTCATTCTTTATTCATTAAAGAAGGTGTTCTCGAGGAGGAGAACATGCGTAGTGTGGGGTGATGTTGGGATCCTAAAATATTGACTAAGTAAAAGAAGGTGTGTGGGTGCGCAAGGCCTATTTGAAGAAGGGCGTGCAAGGTGAAAGTGTACAAGAAAATGTTTTAGGAGGGTTTAGTAGAACCATTGGCACGCACACAAGGCAGAGCAAAGGTTTTGGGACTTAGCCATATTTGGCATATTAGGAAGAACATGAGGAAAGCATGACTGAATGCGCATGCAGAGTGGATAAGGTGCCAGCCTAGAAACTTGGAGCCCACGAAAGGAATATACCTTGCGATAGAAGATTCCAGAAGGTCATCATGGCGAAGGATGGAGAGCTCACATCTGAAGGAGCATGCTCCCATGAAGGACCACTTGGACACATGGAAATCGATCTACAACTTCATAAAGGCATGACGGTGCTTGCTAAGGCTATATATACAAGCGGATGATAGAAGAAAAGGGAGATATACTGATACAAAGAGAATGGGAAGAGGCAAAGCTATGTAGGAATATTGTGAGAGCTCTATGGGTTGGTTTAAGAGGATTTGTAGGAGTATATTATATTAAGGGGATGAGTCCGAATATTTTTTTGTACTAAGAAGGGCTTAAGTCCGATTCGATGTATGACATTAGTCCGCACTATTATATAGATCTGTTATTGCCTCAAAATGTAATGTGGTTATCAACATACTTAATATGAATATTTGTAGTTCTAGTTTTTACTTATATCTCAGTATGGATCAGGGCTTTATATATATTTCATATGAGTGGGTGAAAACCCTTATGTGTTTCCTTTCTGCTATGATTTAGATCTATGTTATGTAATTTTTTCTTATTTGAATGAATATATTGGTCTAGAACCATTTTGATCTCTAAGATTAATGTATGGATCATTTCAGTCTCTTCACTTAAGTTTTCATCATAACTAATGCTTTCTCACACAAATCACATAAAGGAGGGGCTTGGTGCCCACACGTGCCTAAGATGAGTTCCCAACACCTATTCGGTGATAGGCCGATGCGTATGGGATTTCCTTGTTCTTTGAAGGGCATAAAAATTACTACACATGCTACCTCCAAAAATTACATGTACTCCCGAAAATATCTAAGTCCCAAATCATCCTTGTCTTTCACGTGTGTTTATTTTCCTATTCTTCTACACCTTTGAATGCACCCTATTTCCATGCGTGAACCTTCTATGTCCCTTCGCTAGGTATCATAATTTTTCCGCTCAACACTCTTCACATCCATTCCTTCCATCTGAAATGAAGTTTCGAGTTGCTCATTTTGCATGGGTGCAAAATTTTCAACATTCTTCATATACCTTTCTATTTTTAGAGAAGCTTGTAACCTAGTGAATGTGGGATAAAGGTAAAGTAAAATTAAAAAGGGATAAATATTATTAGAAGAGATTAATTAGATATTACTAACTCATGAGAGTTGGAAGTAATTTAATAAATCAATTATGATTAATTAATAGATCAAGTTAAGTTTATATAATCCATTTGGAGATGATTTAGAGGGAAACTAGTAGGATTTAAAGGGTTTGACAAGGATTTAACTAATAAGAAGGTTTATTGGTTATATAAAAGATTTAAAGGCTTAATTAATTAATAATGGTTAATTAATTAGTTAAAATAGGATTATAAATAACGAAGTGTCGTTAAATAAAATCTAGGATGGGGAAGACTAGTTAATTAACAAAGTGTCAATAATTGATCGAAATGAAACGAATGTTAGATAATTAATGGAAAATAATTAATAATAATGAAATGATGGGAAAGAGGATAATTAGTGTAATTTTAATATTAAAAATGCCTAGTAAAATTTAAGTGTCTACATTCTCCCTCTTTCGATGTGGTGAAAAGACAAGAACGCCATTTTAAAGATTGTAGACAATTACAAATACTTAAATTTTGTAATGGTAGAAGAAAAATTAGTAGGATGTAGGATTTTACTGAGTGGCGATGGGGTGATAGAAGAGGTCGATTGATGCTCAAAAAGAAGAAAAAGGATCACAAAAAGATTAAGACACTATGGTGATTGGGATTCGAATCGGGCCTCGTTATCCATTATTTAATTGGATTAATTGAGTAGGAACAAATGCCTCAAGTGTAAAAAGCAAGGAAGGGAGGAAGATTATAAAATGATGGGTTGAAAATGAATTGGAATGGAAGATAACATACATGGAAATGGGAAGATCATGACGTAGCTAACGCACCATCTGGCTCAAAAGTAACTATTTATTTGATATAAGCATACAACAAAAGTGTAGAATGACATGATGAGCCATAATATTGATATTTGTTCATTTTTAAAGGGAATGGCTCAAATAAAAACACATAAAGCAATGCAGTATGAGAAAGTAAACAAGCAAACCAAAAAAAACAAGCAGACACAAATAAGCATACTCAAGAAAACAATGTTGAAGAAAGTTGCACCAATGTTTTGGTTTTCTAGTTACAATTCCAAAATGTTCAACTTATACGAAAAAGGTTAATGATTCCCTAAGAAAGGACACATGCAAGGGGAATAAACGGAGGACATAAAATTAACATGAAAAATAAATCATGCACGATGAAACTTCCCAGTGCAACGATATATACAAGGGAAGGCAAACATAACAAGTAAAGTGGCTTTGTTAATGGAGGAAGATCAAGATGATCCGCATGTCATGCACTAGAACAAGAAAGCACTAAAGTAAGATGTTTTGTAGGATAGTTTTCAATTTTGAGGATGTTGTGTTGTGTGAATGTTTAGGATGTTTTGATGCTTTACTAATTTTTTGAATTTTTGATTGTTTTACCAATGTTTTTGGATTTTTGATGTTTTACTAATTGTTTTGGATTTTTTAATTTTTACAAAAATTTTTAGATTTTTAATGTTTTACCAATGTGAATCATCCCGAAAATGACTTAAAAAGAGGTCCCAGTAACAAAACCAATGATGCACCTAGAATTTACTAGTAAAAGCCTAGGTGTGTCAGGCACATCACTCACCCTAGACCGAGCACTCACCCAAAGCGTGCAAAGGTATCGTGCCCTTTTTAGGTCAGTCATTATAGGATGTTAGCAAGATGAAGAATTAATGCATTCGTATCCATAATTAATATATCATTAGATAGTGTATGTTTAGATCTAGATCTAAAGAATAACAAACTTAAATGATAAACACATGATGGAATAAAGCATGCAAGAACCAATTATACTAAACATTAAACACTCTAAATCAGCCAATACACTCCATTATATTAAACATGGTAAATACACGTAAGCTCATTACAATAGAGAATACCATAGTTTATGCACACATCATATTTGGCAGCATAACCTTAAAAAAATTTAGTTCTCATACCTCTACTATACTATGTAGTTCATTACATATTCATAAGGGTGGGGACTTTCCCTTCACCACTTGCATAACTCCAAAATATGTTGCATGCCGAAATAGCCATGCACCTTTACAATAATAGTCTCACATGTAAGAATGATAACAATAGACCTCTCAAGGTTAATTATCGATGTGCAATTCTATCTTTAGCCCATATCCATGCAAAGTGTTCCATAGCCTCTCTTCCAAAAAAATCCAATGCATGTCACCCAATTCTTTTCCCACATTATGTGCTTCACACGCCATATTTCAAAAATAGATCATAATCATGAAAACAGTAAGTTCTAATCATTTCCTGTCCTCTACGCGTAATTCCTTCCCGATCCTACCACGCCTTTGAACGCGCTCCGATCTTCGTGCGAATCTTTTGTATGCCTTCTGCTAAGTGTTATACATTATCTTCTCAACATGGAGTTTTCACGAAAACCTAGTGTCAATGGTGGAGATCCATTTGATTCTAGGGACCTTAACCATCCTATGTTTTTCCACTTATCTTTAGGGGAAACTTGGTTGAATTTTTAGGAGAGAAAGTGGAATCACTCTTTATTTTCAAACTTTAGTGAATAAGTTAATTTTTTTAATTAGCTAAAATGAATTATGGGAGTATGTTTCATGGGTACATTTGGATGAGGAAAAATGGGTCCCATGTCAAAACTTAATCATCTAAATTTTATCCTAATAAATTCCTTATGTTGATTAATTAAACCCTTGGTTGGAAAATTTGGATTAACATTAACTAATTATAATTAGTGTAAATAATACCATGGTCATGTTTAAACCCCATGAATAATTTTATAGATTTGGAATAAACACACTTAAGTAGAAGTCACCTTAATCGGTGCAAGTAACACTTGGGGTATTTCTAGTCACCCTAGATAGATTAACAAGTGGGATTCAAACTGGAATTAAAAATTTATGGATTATCACTATTCATCCTTGATTAATTTTAATGACTTAGATTGATTAATCACCAATATTATAAAACTTAATTCCTCTCATCGTGTGCTTATTAGTTTCATGGATTAATTGAAATTAACCTATTGATGGGAAAGATTGTACCTAAAATTAAGTATGGTAATTACACAACTAATTTTATGGTTTTTGTGTGCATCGTTATTTAACCTTATTGTTTGCATCCTTATAAAACCTAATTAGATATCATTGTTGTATGGATTATATTATTTTCCCTTCATTGGCTAGTGGCTTGGAATAATAATAATATATATATCTTAGAGACCCTAGTTAAGAGAATAATCTTATGTTTCTTATCATAACACGTCTTTGATTCTTATAGGACCTGGAGTTAACTAATAATAAATAACCTTAGTTTTTATGCAAGAGATACTTGGATTACTTCTTGTCACTTTTAATTAGACTAGTGAGTTGGCTTATTAATGGTTTAATCCCATTTAATACTCAAATAACGTTAAAAGAATGTCCCAAATTTTATGGGTTATTTGGATGAGTTTTGGGTCATGAAAATATTGGGCACAACAATATGTAATGTAGAAAAATATATGAATAAAACCTATCTTTAACAATGCAAAGGTGAATGTTGCATCAAGAAAGGTTAGCATTGAAATTTGTCCTATAAAAGAAAAGATTTTTTTTTGAGTTTCATACTTGTTATGTTGTCTTTAAATATTCTACGTGATGGAAAAATGAGCATAACGAGACTAAAAATTAAGATAAAATCAAGGAATAACAAGCATAAGGCTGATAAAAACACTTAACATATCTACAACGTCCCCAAATTATTTTTTGATCGAGTAAAATATTCACAAAGGAGTGAAAATAAAACAAAATTCAATAAATTTTTATTGAATACATGTAGTTTAGGTTCAAAAATTTGTATATTATAAAGCACATCGACTTGATGAAAATAGATAATTCATATTGTGACATAAGACTCATTACAATTCAAAATTGATATGGCACATTGGAGAAGAAATCTTTTGTCATTATGTTTGTATAATTTTTTTGGTTAAAAGGATATTGATGATTAATTAAATAATGAATATAATTAAAAATGTATGTAATGAATGCATTTAACTATGTAATTAATTGATGGTGTATATACTAACTATATTGAACTATGTATGTAATAACAAATAATTAAATATGTATGCATATCATGTATACAACAGTGTATATGTAATCGATATGATTATGTTAGTATAGGTTATTATTTATTATTCTCTTTGTTCATTAGGATAATTATTTCAATTGGGTTATCCCTACACTTGTTAAGTTGGTTTTCTTAGGTGTACTAGTTGTGTGGAGTTAGCTTGATAGTCATGTGGAATTAGCTTGTTAGGATTTTGGAGTCAACTTAACTACCAAAGATCAATTAGTGGGAGTTCTCACCACTATTCTAGGTGGTAGTTGTAATTCCTTCCTCTTATATTTACATCCTAATTATTGAGCTAATTCATCAGCATTGTATAGAAGTTCCAAATATGATATTGTCACATTTTTTTGTAGATGTGTTTTGCAAAGTTTATTCAATAGAATGTGATGTTCTATTAGCATATGAGATCTTTGTGGATTGGAATAATCCAATTTTCATTCATTTCATGGTATCATAGTGATATATGTTACACACATCCATATGTAATTTTTATTACAAACAACCTGGTATTGAGATTTTTGGTAATTATTCTATAAGTTTATTTACTTGAGATTAGTGTTCGTATATGTGTGGTATCGGGTATGTTTATTTTGCTAGTTGTTTGTTTAGGTTTTGGTGTATACAAGCAATTTATAGGCTTTGAAGATGTTTCAGGTCCATATAAGACATAAATATACTTGAAAACTACATTTGCAAACATATAACAAACTTTTGCATGCATATACAACCCATACAAGGGTGTTTCATATATGTGCATGCATATACAATCTATAAAAGGGTGTTTCAGACATGTGGTAGTGCCTTACATGCAAATACAAACCTATGAGGGGTGTTTCAGACCTATAACATGGCTTGAAATGCATTTGCAGACATGGGAAGGAATTTTTGCATCTTTGGAGTGTTGAAATTTGTTTTAACACATGTGGCAATGCATTTCTAAGTCATGTCACTATACTATCTAGTGTTTTCCTAAAACCTCCTCCCTTGTAGAGTCGAAGTCAACATACGTAGACTTGTACTTGGCCTCTACAATCCCAAAACGTCCTCAATTTTGGAAAAACAAACTCGAGCAACTATCCTCCTATCCATTGGGCACCAAACAACTAAAACATAACAAAATTTAGGGATTTTTTAACCCTATAACAACCCAACGCCCCTTCTCTTAGGTGGATATTGTTTTCAGATTCCAATTTGAATTTTAAGTATTTCAAAATGTAGCATTTCATGCTTTTGAAATAGACACCAATTTTAGAAAAAAATTATTAAGGGTGTATTTAGAGTGTAGCTACCTTGTATCTTTATTGTCACAAGACAAAGGGTGAGGCATGGGTCGGGCAAAGAGGCCAATTCCCCTCATAAACTAAAATATTGTAATTTAAATTTTTTTCCAATTAAAATGAGTGGTCGGAAGGCTAGGCCCATCCTCATTTAGTATATTTTTCCAATTCTTGAGTGCAATTTTATTTAAAATAGGCAATATTTATGGGAAATCATTATCGTAATAACTTTTGATCAAGAGTTCGAAATTGAGTGTCGTCTTTTGAAAAGTTTAATTATTTTTCATTTCCCACACATTGAGCCTATTTTAATTGTCAAAAACTAATTTATAAAGTTCCAAAATTTGGGGGTGATGTACATGCGAGATGCATTTTAAGCTAAGCCTAATGTCCTGAATTTTTGGGTATTGCACCATATTTTAAGTGTATTCTTAAATCTATCGTGGACATATTTACTTAATAGTTTGAGAATGAAATGTTGTTCTATGAAGTTTGTTCCATTCAGAAGACCTAGTCAAATTTGTGGAAGAAAATAGATCACTCACAAAGAAAAATTCTCTTCTACATTCATTCGTTCATAGAAAAGATGAACTCGTACACTCTCTACATCAAAAAAAATTCTAAAGAAGTGAAGAATACATGTAACATTGTGGAATCAGTAGGACTATAATAAACATTTTTTCAAAGTATTTTATAGGTACTTGAACTTTATTTTTAATTGTGAAATTATTAAATTTAATAGTGTATGTAATTTACTATACTAGAATATGTATGTAAATATTATGATTAGTTATATATTATATGGTGTTTAATGTGTATGTATGAAATCAATATGATTAATGTATGATATATACAAATAAACACACGCACGCACGTCACACACACACACACACACACACACACACACACACACACACACACACACACACACACACACACAATGACATATGTAATGATTACATTTAGGTAAGGGATATAATTAACTTTTTTTAATGTATGGAATGACTATAATTAATGGTACATGTAATGATTATAGTGTACATGCATTATCATGATTAATATTATGTGTATATCTTGTAATATTATTATGTACAACTATATTATTAATTGTGTATGTCATGAACATTCAATGATGAAGGTAATGACCATAATTAACTATTTTTACTTTATCAACAACTATTGTTAATAGTGTATGCATGAATATATAGTGAAATAAGTATGTAATGATTAATTATTAATGTATATGCATGGTGTATAATAAGTGTGTGTATCACTATGATTAACCTAGTGTGTATATTTTTATGAACTAGTGTGTATATTATGTAGCAATATATTACTTACCGTGTATGTTATCACTACATTTAACTATGTAGGTAATAACTATAACTAGTACATGTTAAATCCTCAATACATTATCAAAAAAATGATGAGAGATATCAATCTCAATGCCCATATATTATTATTTTTTTATCATACCACAATTATTAATTTCATTACCTTTGTCAAAAGTATCTCATCGATGGTGAAAAGTGGTGTCAATCTAGCTACACTAGAATGTGTAAGGGTAGAAAATAATTTTTGGAGAAAATGGGTTTTATACTCTACCTATGACCAAGATATAATCGTTTTTGGATTGAATTTTCCAAGGAAAAAGATAAACTTAGTAGTGATCATCAAATTGATGTTAAATTTAATATTATAATTAAAAACGAACAATCTCATAGAAATTTCAACCCACCAAAACTCCCGACTACCATAATAGAATGCCTCTCTGTAATTAATTTTTACTTATTATATACAATGATTATAATTAATGGTGTATGTAATAAAAATAATTATTTACGTATGCAATGAATCTAATTAATTTTGTATTTATATGGTGTATAATGTGTGTATGTAATCATGATAATTAAATTGGTGTGTGTGTGTGTGTGTGTGTGTGTGTGTATACGCCATGTTAGTCCGCTATCCTATCTATATAGAACCGGGTCGGTTCATCGAGAACTGCCTATCTATAGATTCTCTGGGGGCCCTATATATCTAGAATGCGAGATGAACCAGACTATGCATGTGTCTCGCTTGGGTAACTAGATGTGTAGTGTAGTGATATAGCTTCAATTGGGTTAGTCTAGGCTCGTATTGTAAAAGTAATGTATATATTAGGTACAACTATATTTTTAACTATTTATGTAATAAATACATTTAAGTGTGTAGTTAAGGGATATAATTAACTTTCACTTATCGTAGGTAACAATTACAATTAATTGTATAGACATTGATTTTTTGAACTATATATATATATATATATATATATATATATATATATATATATATATATATATATATATATATATATATATATATGAATATGATTAATTATGTATGTCTATGATGTTTTTATTGGGTGTGTATAATCATGATGATTAACATAATACATACATAATGTACACCTATCATTTATATTGTGTACAACAATATTCAATAGTATAGTTAATGACTAAAATTAGCTTTCACCTATTGTATGGAATTACTATAATTAATGGTGTATGTAGTAACTATAATGCATTACGCATGTAATGAGTATAATTAACTACATATATACATGGGGTATAAAAAAGTATGTATGTAATCATTATGATTGACATTGTGTGTGTGTGTGTGCGCGTGTGTGTGTGTGTGTGTGTGTGTGTGTGTGTGTGTGTGTGTTGTTTGTATAACTAATTAAATGCAACATTACATACACAATTACCAATTTAATGCTACATAATAGTTATACAATATGCATATAGTATATAGAGAATATAATTAAATTTCGCTTAATTTACCCAATGAGTATAATTAATTCAATGTTTGTAATGACTATAATAGACTATGTGTGTATTGAATATGATTAACTATGTATGTAAATAATATATGAGTACATATAATCTATGTACAACTATATTATTGACTATGTATGTAATTATTATAATTAATTGTGTAAGTAATGACATTAGTTAAACTTTTAAAGTAATAAAAACAAGTAATTTTTTATATATACATAGTGTAAAATATTAATTGTATATGTGTTTAATGTATGGCGAGCATCATTAATACTCATACTTTAATCACTCAATAATTGTCAATATCGGTGGTGTTTGAGGTTGTTTACAAAAACATGTTTGAAATTGCATTGAGCATGTAACTATTAGAACATAATATTAAATGTATATAAGCTTTAATTTATAATTAAATAATTTAGAATATAATTTATATTCTTAATTATTTAATATAAAATTTGGGTTATGTTTAATTGGTTATCTAATAATTAATTTATATTAAAACGGGATATGATTTAATCATACCCGCCACTTAATATGTTCATGACCCATGGGGTCATTTAAATATGATCACGAATCATATTTTTTTTCACTAAGGTGAAATGGATCACGAGAAGTAAGGTTAAAGAGATGTTTTATTGGACTCTAATGTTTCTAAAATAACTAAAATTCTCTATATCCATGGTTTTTCCCCTCAAGGGTTTTCCACGTAAAACCTGTGTTCATGTGTTTTTACTATGTTGTGTATTTATTTTTTCTTGCATTAATGTTTGGTTAATATTAATTTAATATGGTTAATTTATTATCCCTCAAATTCTAACATAACTACATTAACTTAAGAATTTAATCTATTATTCCTAAGAACCTATTCTATCTTGTCAAAGTTTGATGAAATAAATAGAGACTCCTAAATCTATGAATTAAAAGAATTAAAACATGCTGAAACATAATGACAATCTTAAATATTGTAATGCTTGAAATAAATCAATTGTTAATTAATTTGAAATTAAACAAACATCTAATCATTCCCTTCACATTGGGTAAGAGTGGCTCTTTATCCTTTCCTATGATCCGGTTGCAACGTTTTAACTACACAAACAAAACTAAATTCAAAATCATGCCCTTTTTTATCAATAATAGTTTGATACAATCCTTTTCTTTTCAAAATGCTAAGATTTTTTCCTAATCCTAATATATACACCTTATATCCGAAGAGAAGTCAAGTTCTTCTTCAAGAGAAATTTTAATTTTAATAATAAGGAAAGAGTTACATAAAACAGTTAACTAACCGATTTGTATGAGAACAACAACATAATTGGGAGTCACAAGGTTGAGGTAAAAATTACATGTAACTTATTGATCAAATTTTTCCTTTTAAATGTAAGTGGAGTCCTTGTTAACAATGTCCAGCTGATACTTTGGAGATAACTAGAGTTCAAACAACTCAAGTACTTTAGTTCTTCGCATAGTAATGGCCGCCACAAAATAAGGATTTGCAACTACTATTTTACTCTTTTTGAAGGAGATACTATGTTTGTTTAAAAGATAATTTCCACCCAAATATACTGAGTCTCAAATTGAACCGACGCGTTGATTAGGTGATCCACTAATTATGAAAGTCATGTGTTGACTGGATGTTGATGCTAATTAGGCACTCCTTAAATTATGTAACCCATATGATAATTGGATAAGTTCCTCATTGTGTTGTGTGAGTCTTGTGCTCCATTGTGTGATTCCTATGCTAGTATTTATGTGAGTCTTGTACTTTATTGTTCATGTCCTACACTATATTTGATGGGATTTTTACGCTTTATGATTTATGTGAGTCTTACGCTAGGATTATAAAAGGTCTTTCATTCACACTTGTTAGTGCAAAAATCAATCTATATCAACCCATCTAAAGAAGCATATGAAAGATGAAAATGAATAAGATTTATGTAAAAAAACTCTCAATAATTATAAAATATTATTATTTACAATAATTATAACATTAATTTAATACAAAGCGATGATAAAAAATGGAGTTTTAAATGGGAATTCTCAAGGATCATCACTCTCTGGACTTAAGGATTAGTAGGTCCTCTATTACAAATTCAACCATTTCTATTTAAGGATTCCACAATCCTAGTACAATTATATTCATTAGTAAAATTAATCCATGTTCTTACTTCTAGATTGTTGAATCCACAAAATTAAATCATTGTGACTCTTCATTTGGTATAGCTTGCAGCTAGATGATCTTGATTATTATTCCATCTTGGAACTGGTGCTATTATCAATGACAGGATGCCTAAGCTACATACCTACCCAATTCTCCTGCATGTCCAACATGATTATGCATATCTCCTTGGCTCTTCTCACTAACCATTGGAGGTTGGTTGGAGACATTACCTCCTTCTTGTAGATTTATGGGAGAAATTCCCACCTCTATTGAAAAGAAAATAATTTCATACTAAAATTTAGAAACACATAGGCCCTTAAATCTAATACACGGGTGGAAATGTTATGTTTATACCGGTCCACCAACTGAAGATAATGTATTTGGGCCGAGATATATTCGTAATAACCTCTCTCAGGAGCTGAAATATCATACCTCATTAGGAGGCTTTCATTGTTTTCCTCTCTTGTATAATCTCCTCTTTGGTCCCTCAAAATTATATGGTGTCTCAGTGTGGAGATAAATGACCTTACTTGTACCTCCCCTACATATAGTCGATTGGGATCTCTACTTGCTCAGGTAATAGAAATTTGTGAACATAAAATTCACACAATATATTCTTCCCAATTATATCTGATACTAAATATGTGGCCATAAATTTTCTATCAGTTTCAAACTATAAATATTCAATAAATTGACCCCACTAGAGACTCTCCATTTAAAAAAAAATCTTTAAAAAAAGACATAAAAGTTTGAAGGTGATCTATGAAAAAGTGTTTTCTCATATAAATGGCATATCACTGCCAAATTATCTTTTAGGACCTTCTTTTCTTCCTTCAATATTTTATTTTCATCTTCCACTTTCCTCAGCTCATAACAAGTGATGCATCCATTTGACCATTCCTTTTAATACCAAAATTTGAGGAAACACAAAATCTGTTTGAGACATTTGGTCTGTGGTGGTTATGATTTTTGTTTTCTCTTTGTCGACCTTTAAAACTAAAATTTCAACAATCATTTTATCAGTTGTGTGTTGTATTTCATGATCTTTTCCTTCTAATGATTGTTATATTTTTGTATCATCTGATCTTTATCTTCCATACTCATTAGAGTTGTTGAATCGTCCAATATTTCCTTCTAATGAATGTTGGAGTGTCTGAGTCAATAAGTCTTTCTCTATTTTCAATTGGGAGATATATTCATCTTTCCCTTGAAGGAAAAGTTGTAAATTGTGTAGCATATATTTTGTTTATTATAGTTCATATTCAACTTTGGAAATGGCCAAAACTTGAGGGGTAAGAGATTCTTCATCATTAGGTGAGCTAGGCTCACCTCAAATCATAGGTGTTATTCCTTTATCAACCAATAGGGGGTGTTTAGTAATGGGTATTGTTCCCATAATCTTCTCCTCTAAAACATGGTTTAGAGGAGGTGAATAGGTAGATGGGGAATCCGGGGTTTTTGGTTTAGTTCCCTAATTGTGGTTGCGCTCTTCATGTGCTTCTAGTGAGGGGACATCCTTACTATTTGATGTTTAGCAATAGTCGGGAGGATCGGGAGGACCAAAGTTTATTCTTTGGTCTTACTTTTATTAAGGGCTCTATTCAAGGGGTTTTGTTTTTTGGCTGGACTTTAGGCTCCATGGAATATTTCTTTTGGAACTCAATCCATTTCTTCACCCCATTGCATTTCTTGATGAAATGGTGTTTGCAAATGAGATGAATTAAACCCTGTATTTCAAATATTTATAGCCTCAATGGAATTTTTTAGTGGAGGAAGAAACATATTCATGCAAGAAATGGGGGAGGCTGATTTTGTTCAGCTCTTTGGCCTCTCCATGACACAATTGTATGAGGATTCTTAAAACAAGGCTAAGGATAATCTCATATTGGCCTTCAGATTAAGATACTTAATAACCCGCTTCAATAACACTAGCTCACTTTATAGCTTTTCTTTTCCATTTTTATCAAAAATTATTTCTAATTTATCATTTACTTCCATAGAAAATATCTTAATTATCTCATAATAAGGAGTTCTAGAATTTACTAGTTGTCATGTCTGTGGAATGTCATAAATTTCACTAATAATGGAGGCATTGAATATAATTTTTATACCTTTCACTCGTGAATATTCCTAACCAAAATTGGTGGAAAACTCCTCTTTCATTTTTGGGTTGAATTCCTCATACATAATCATGAAATCAAGTCATCCCCCATTTTTAAAGATAGTTATGGACTTGGAGTCTGCTAATAAGTCCACAGAGTTTGTTGGTTCATGGTGGAGCTTGATACCCATTTTGGCTTAGAAAAAGGTTGATAATAGCATAGGAATGGAAATTTTAAGGGCACATGAATGAAAATATTGAGGGTATAGGAATTAAAATGTTGAGGGCGTACTAAATGAAAATGTTGAGGGCACGGGAATTACAAGAATTCGTGGTTTTGTAAAATCTAAAATGGAAGGCGAAGGTGAATTGCATTGTAGTCATTGTTTTAACCTCGATACCTCTTTCTAACCACAAGTGTGTTATCCTATCACCCAAAATACATTGGGTGTTCACCCAAGGTGCACACGGGTGTTGATCCCCTCCTTTATGTGACCTTTGTAAGAGAATTCTACCATTAATGGAGGATTATTTGTAGAAACAAAAGTACATGCATATACTTAAAAGGTAGAAGATATAACTAACAAGATCTACACATCAATGCATCACAAAAGGTAAATAAACATTGAATGAAGCACAAGGAACCAGATATAAGTCATGACAAATCAAATAACATGAGGGTTTACACCCATAAAAAATGTAGAGAATAGAGCCATGCATATTGATTTAAACGATTTTATAGCACCCATACTACATTCAAAAGGGTCATCTCCGACCATATACATCAAATGAAAGGGATCCAAACCCTCCAAAATAATCCTAATCAAAGGTCCTAACTATTTTTTCCCCATTATAACCCTTGTTACAGACCCTAACACCCATATATATGCTTAATTATATCCTTTACCACCCTCTATCATCAAGAACTCTAAACCCTAGCATCATGAGCTCCAAACCCTTAGCATTACCTAACATTTATGCAGTACCTCATTACCCTCCTTATTCTCTTAGCACTCATGTACCCTCTAGCGCATTCACACTACCTTCTCCATCCATGTTTCGTCCCAAGCACTCCTTTAAATAGGATCAACATCCACCGCCATGACTTCTCTCGTAAGTATATCGCATGCCAAGTGTCCATGTGGTCCTCCATAGGTGAATAATTATACTCTTTATAATACCTTCCACTAATTGTAATGATGCCTTTAGGAATATTACCTACATGGAATATCATTTTCTTAGCCTCCAAGGTTCCAGGATGGAACCTTATCCACTTATCACACTTAGGTAGGTCCTCACATTTTTCCTCAAGTGACTTCATGATGCCAAATATGGCTAAGTCATTTAAACCATTGTTCTTCTTCTACACGGCGTGCCCTTATTTATCTTAACCCTTCTTAAACCATTTTTCTGTGCACTTTTCCCTGAGTGCCCTTCTATTTACTAGTCTTATGCACACTCTTGGTACTTAGCCAATATTTAGGGTCCAACATCATCCCACACTACACGTGTTCTCCATCCTTAGAAATGTGTTGCTCCTTCAAAGAATAAAGAGTAATGGAATTGAAATAATCTAAACAAAGAATGGAAGAATGAAATAATATGATCATTGCATGAGAAGTGGAAATCCTTCTTCATGAGGATGCCTCAATATTCTCC
This sequence comes from Taxus wallichiana var. yunnanensis, assembly GCA_018340775.1. NCBI lineage: Eukaryota > Viridiplantae > Streptophyta > Pinopsida > Cupressales > Taxaceae > Taxus > Taxus wallichiana. The sequence continues at coordinate 378,986,184 of CM031241.1, read as the reverse complement.
CAGACATCTACTTCTCCCTACGCCTACTAAAGTAGGTTACCCACCAAAGCACTTACTTCATCAAAACTTAGTTCATTGCTCCTAGATTTCGAGAATATCTACAATACTTCCCATCTTCTTTCTAAGATCACTTAACGCATCCATCCTCGTGAGTGAATTGGGGTATAGTTCCTTTAGCCTATTTTTAATCAAACCTCATGAGTTTCGATTGCTTCCAACTTATCCTCAACTTCGGCCAAGATCTTATTGCACAATGGAAAGAAAAAAGTGACCGTAGTTTAGGTATTGTATGGTACCTGCATGTTGGAATAATCTGGGCCTTAACATTCATAGTCCAAAGAGACCATTTAATTTACACAATAGAGACTTGATGCACTACATGGGCTCTACGAATTGTTAAATCAGATGCTTTAGATAAACCCACATATTTTATCTTTCCTTCTTCCATGAGTTTCTTCAGTTCACCCATCTGTAGAAAATGATTCAATTGCTTGTTATCAGACATTTCTTTTTATTTTGAGCTAGTAAGGTTCAACACTCAAAGGAAAAACTAGGCTTATTACTAGGCCTTAGGTCAAACTCAAAGACATAGAGGTACAAAACTATATTCTAAAGCCATATAACCTTGATGACTTGGGTATTACATCTAATTGCAGATGAAATCACTTCAACCTTGCTAACAGACTCTCCATAAACCCTTGGGAGGACTATAAATAGGGGCGGGAAGGGAGAAATTGTTTTAGAGGATTGTAGATAGACACCCATGTACTAGGGGTTGCCCATATAGATAGTTTCTAACTTAATTGGCATCACATAGATAACAACCACAAGTTAGAGAGAGCCCACAAGGTAGGGCTATGTTACAGGATGCTAACAGATCAATGACAACATATACCCAAGCCACAATTGTTATGGATCATTGACAACACATACCCAAAAGATTCAGAGAAAATGAAAAATAAAACTATTAATATGAAATACTACTTTGGATAAATAGCTTGTAAATTAATGAACATCATAAAGATGATAGGGATGAGATAAGCAGGAAGAGATCTCACGTGATTATAAATTACACATCTAATTCATGGAGAAATCACTCTATAAGCTGCTAGACTGGTGGGTATTCCACATTCTTCTTTCTACAAGAGGAACAAGAATAATCTCCATATGGATGATAAAGAACAAGTCCCGATGATTTCTTAGAAAGATACTTCAAGAAGTAGTCATGGGTCAAAGTGGGAGATGGCCTCTAGTTATATTTACTATTTTTTTCTTTAACTTCTCATTTTATCTTTAAGAATTTCTATTATTAGCTTAAATGGTTTGGTGAAAGCCCTTTGTGTGAAAACTTTGGAATTCATAAAACAATTTTACTTCTCCCTCAGTGAAGGGCTATATTGTTGATTGCGCAGTAGCTTATTACCATCTACATAGGGCAATTTCTTTCAAGCTTCACCAATCTGTAATTTGGATTTAACTATTAATTATTTCAACCGAGAAATCAGTAATATGCTTTCATTTCTTTTATCTTCCCATCTTGTTGTTTATTAAAAGAGTAAAAGAATCATCCAACCCTACTAATGGTAATAGCCCACTAGTTTTCAACTTTGTGTTGCCAACAGGAATTTTTATCCTGCCAGATTGAGCTTAATAATAAAATTTGTTACACGATTAGAGGTTTGAAATCTTATCACTTACAATAGCTTCTATGGGGAAAGTGGTATCCACCCTGTGCTGATAGTAAATATCAATGCAGTCTATATCAAGTCTTTTGAGGTTGGCTTCACATGCAGCCCTAACATATGCAGGATCTCCCCTCACACCATATTCTTCATTAGCCCAAGTCAGTCCAAACTTAGTAGCAATCTGGACCTTCTCTCTGATGCCTTTCAGAGCCTATAAAGGAACAATAAAAGCATAATGCATGATTTTGAGTTAAAAACAACATCCGAGATAATATATAATACACCGACTTCATAATAATAATAAATTAAGAACCGAAAACAAGATATCTTATGAAAGATATTATGTATAAGATTATTAAATCTACATTTTGGATCATACTAAATGATTCACTAGACAGTGTATTGGCTCACAGGAATTTCTTCATTATGGGTCACATAATGTGTCTCAAAACATATATCCAAAATTCTTGTGCACATCCTAGATGTTTCCTAGTGTATTTCATTGCTTTCCTAGGCTTGGCCTAGTTTATTTGTGGTTTTGATATGTGCTCTCATACTCGCCCGTTTATTTGTTGGAAAAACTTGTATCATATTGCCTTTAATATAATAGAAGATATTTTTCATCAAAAAAAAATCTTTGTACACAGCTTCCTCTAGAATCTATCTTGGTTTCGAGTAATTATAGATTAAGGAAATTTCCAAGATTAAAATTTACCAACATAACTAACCTTTCCAACAAGGATTTCATTGGTTTCTCTCCATAAATGTCAAGAGTCAAAATAACATTAAGGAATCAAAAGCAAAATCAATGTTAAGTATAGATATTAGTACTAAAAAGAGGAGGTCACATATCATCTTGAGGAGAAATAGTAGCCTAAGAAGAGGGCTCCTTATTGATGGATGAGTCACAACCCAAACATCTTGATTGGTATCTTGCACAACTAAAAGTACATGCATTCCCTACATAAGTGGAGGGAGAAATAAAATCCCAAAATTTATGCCATCATATATAACAGAGGTCCATTGAGACAATCGAGTTGCAAAACATCCATGTGGTAGCAGGATCTAATCTTCCTCCATGCTCACACACTCCTGTCGCCCAATAAGGAGGAGGGATGAAGAAGCAATTGTGTGATTTATTTTATTAGGTAAATAGAGTGGTTTTAAAGTAATTGTGTGAATGATTTCTCCTTTGTGTTAGTATTAGAAAAGGAGAGCCCTATGAAAACAAGGTATTAGGAGGAATTTTTCTCATAGTGCAAGAACACTCCCTCAAAGGTTGAGCTAATCCCGTAGGTGGTAAAATTCTAAAGCCACTTTTTTGTTATACGCGAGTAGGGAATGTGGTGGGATGGGAAATCAGGGGTGTTTGCATGAACACCCCTTCACGTGAAGCCTATTTGTGTGAAGTACCACATAGCATCCATTCTTACCACGTCTGTACGAAAAGTGGGTTTACGCGAAGGGGTGTTCATGCAAACACTCCTTTGCGCAAACCCATTTCACGTGAACCCCTTATTTTATATATTGAAGGTGGAACAAAGTAATTCACTTTTCCTCCTCCTACCTCCTTTTTGCAAAGATACCCTTTGTAGAGCCTAGAACCAGGCCGACACAGTTTCCACTAGGAAACTAGAGATCCTAGAACTAGGCCATCACCAACCTACGTGACCCCCATTGTGAGAGACCAGCGAGCACACAAGTATGGAAAAGAATTTTTTTGTTGTTGGAAACAAAGTTGGGAATGAAATAACCTAAAAATAATTGAAACCCTAGCTTCACAAATTTACTTAAATCTCTTGTATCACGACCAGGCTTCACAATTTGTTTTTCATTGGGCATCACCAATATGTTGTGGTCTTCTTTCAATGTGCTTTGGCAATTAATTTTTAGGAACCTAGTAGAGTAGTGCTACCTCTTTCTACCCTGATATTCCATGAGAGGGAATTTTGGTTAGAGGTATTTCTTTGAAAACATTAATTCCTACCTTTAATCTCCTTCTATTGCATGGCAGTGTGTGACACAGAAGAACTTAGGTTAGGTGGTACCTTCCAACTTTTTTTCCTTGCAACTTCTATAGTGTCATGTGAGAATGTCACAAATCCTATAGTATTGCATCAATTTCCTTTGTTCTTTTCCTAAAATTCTTTCACATCCACCTCATGTGTAGAAATATGCTTGTTACCATGTCTCTATTAGCACAATTGTTCTACATAACTTTAGTCATTTAGCAAATGCGGTCTTTCTTGTAGAGGAGTTTAGAGTACCGATTCCATGTCTTCCCAATATTCATATTTTCTTCCTCCTTATGGTGTGCCATCACCTCTTCTATGGACCCTAATCGAGTGGTTGCCTTTCCATGGTGAGGATATAGGTCAAGTCTTCCAAGAAGTGCAAGGTTGACTCATCTTTCTTCTCAGGTGGGGCTAGGTCCGGGTGTTTCAAGATGATGAAATCTGAAATGGCCTCTATCTTCTTATGGACTTTTCACACCTTTTCCTTTTCATCCCTCATTTCACACTTTAACTGTGCACTGATCAATTCCTTTTGTTTTATCTCCTTATCCCTCTCAATGATCTCCTCATTATTTTTCTCAAGCTTCTCCTCCAAGACCCTTATTCTATCATTTCTACCAAAGAGTATTGCTTCCACCTCCACCGATACTTTATTGATCGTGTTGAAAACTTTCTCATCTAATAGTTTCTGGGCATTTACAAGAGGTTTTATTCCTTGGCATCTAGTATCTTCATCAATGCATCACGATTTACCTCGAACTCGGGTTCATCAATGTGGGACTCAAAATCCCAGGATAGCATTTTCCTCATGCATGGGTATGCACCTCTTCATCAAAATAAGACCAAGTGAGGAGTTTTGTTGGTGGGCATGGTACTTTGGAAGTGCATGCGTAGTACCTTTCTTAGATCATTAATATAAGTCATATTGTGTTCTTGCGCCACTATTATGCCCTTCCCACCTTTGTGCGCTATCTTTGGGAAGCATATTACTAAATTGGGGTCTCCACCCATGCTCCCATACTCCATTCCTACACTTGCGCTCTCTTTAGTTTCCCTTAGCACTTCTTTGGAACTTTTCTCTAATTCTTGATCAACTGACTTTTGGATAATAACCACCACCTCCCTCTCTACAATGTTATCCATATTATCCTCAGTCAGGGTCGAGGTCTTCTGATCTTTCATGTTTACTTCCTAACTTCCCCCTTTTCATGAGTGCCTTCCTTATTCTCATCCCTTTCTTTATTTACTTCTTCATCTCACTCATGTACATCATGCATAGGATTATTTTGAGACTCTCTACGCTCTTCATCATCTACACCACCCTTTTAGCCTCCATGCTTTCTCGTTTCTCCCAAGTCTAACCCTTTTTCACCCTTTTCTTCTTCCTTACTAGTGACTCTAATACATGGGACTTCTATTTTCTTCTCTCTTGAGTGACTCTTTTCTTACCAGTGACTCTTCTTTCTATGGTGACTCTTTTCTAATGAGAGACTTATTCCGGTGGATGTAAGTACTTGTGCCCACACCTGACTCCTATACCCTACCGTCTCTTTACTATTTGCACACTCGACTCCTTTTTCTCGAAGCATAATATATTTCTCTTTTCCTTGGCATAGCCTTTTTCCTCACAATGGGGTCCTTAGGAATGGAGACATCATCTTCAACATAATCACCTTTTTCATGTTTAGACATTAGGCACAAATACACCCTCACTCTTGTCCTCCCTTTAATAGGCAATGTTACTAGTTTTAAATGTGCACGTCATGGGAGACATACTTCACCACATAGGTGCACTTATTTGAGTATATTAACTTCTTGCGTAGCTTGTGGTAATCTTGATCTACTACACTTAGATAAAACCTAAGTTTCTTCACCTTTTTGAATTGATTGACCCCATCCTGGAAGTACTATGTCATGAAAGAGAAAGGAAGCTTACACTAAGGACTCTTGGTGTCATCTATCAAAATAAATTTTCCAATACAAAAATGTTGTTATATAGAAAACACAACCTCTCCTTGTACTAATGAAGGATACTATTAGGGTATTCTCCATTCAGCCCTAAATTCATCATACATTTACTTATACCACTTTTCTAGGAGCACCTTATGAGCATTCATAATGGTGTCACAAGTATATTGTTCAAACCTCTTGGTAGAGGAAGGGTTCTCCTCTGGGTATTCCCAAACAAACTTATCCGGCCCATTGGGTACTCCAATCTATGAAAAGAAAATGGTGAGGAGGACATTACCAAACATGATCTTCTCTCATCATGCATGACATTTATAATCTCCTCTATAATAAAATTTGAGAGGTTATAGATGGTCCCCTCTGAGATCTTATGACATACATTCAACCAGGCCTTATTGATATGTGTCCATCTCTCTTTCCCATTCAGCTTTGTGACCAAGCATGTGGCCATCCTCATCATAGGGTTGGTGATTGTAGAAATGTTGAAGTAGTGTGAACCCTTCTTGTAGTCATAAGCTTCAATGGTCTTCTTAATGGATTATTTGTCTTCCAAATCACTATCTAATGATTCTCCTTCATAGATAAGGCTAGTGAACTTAGAAATTAGTTGGGGGTTATGCGCATCCTCTAACCTATGAAATAGAAGTGGTCTTCATGCATGTGTGACATCAACCATTGGTATAGTCACTCAGGATTTCCAAAATAGGGAAACTCATAGAGTTGCAACAACCCATCCTTCTCCATTTTCACCTTCACTTTATCATCATAGATAGGCATTCCATCTAGTGTCCTCTTCTCTGTAGGGTGAACCAAATCTAGTGTCATATCATTTTCTATGGTTCTCATTCGATGGTTATAATCACTTACAGACATCTTTCTAATATGAGACACCCATTCCTTACCAAGTAATACATCATTCAGGTACAACATTTTTGTGTACCATTCTTCATTAAAATTGGTAGAAATGACTTGTTTTCCTTTTCCTTTCCCTTCTTTTGGTGAAATGTTTGCTACTTTCCTTAGTTTCATTCCTTTGTTGGGTCCTTAAAACTTCTTCCTCTCTCCCTGGTCCCGATCTCGATCAATTTTGTGGCTTCACTCTTTTGTGAAATTACCTCCAAAGCTCATGCCCTAGCTTGCAACCCTAACCAAGAAAACCCTTTTTCCACAAGATGACATAAAACCTGTGGGATCCATCCGACATGACCTTCTCTACTTATGCCCATGTACTTCTTTCCACTCTAGTTCACTAATCAAACTTATCTATGCACACAAATATTCTCAAACCTTCTTCGTAAGGATGCCCTAGTTCACGAGAGCTCTTTGATAACTTAAAACGAAAGGTAAAGAATAATGCACCCTCGATCTTTTATTTATAACTTTTGCTTTTTTACTCAATAAATGTCATACCACGTACCAATGTACTTTCACAATAAAGGCATATTTTTCCAAGGACAACCTTCGAGTGATTTTCATCCGTGCTCAATCCTACGCAAAAACTTTGGCAACCTTCATGCATTCAAAACCCCTTACTAACCATAGATCCTTATGTGCGTGCTTACAACGTCAAAGGCATTCTTCCTTTGTGTCCTAATCTTGGTTCTTAACATCACCTACCTCATGTTTTTCCTACACTTTTCATTCTTGTATGTGGTTTCTATAAAGCCTTTTAACACCAACCTTCCCTCATGTTCACCTCTTCTACACACGATCTTCCAATCCACATGTTTTTATTTTTCAACTCGGGCCATCAACAACCATAGCTTCTAGCACTTTTCACATCACTCCACCCCACACAAAAATGGATGTGTGGTCCTCTATGCATAGAAAACCTTTGAAATAATAATTGGCTATTAGCGTAAAAACATGCACAAAACAAAACAACACCAACCAACAAAACAACGAGAAAGGGAAACACAAAGAAAGGAAACTGCATTAAAGAAAATCCTAGGCTAACTGAAAATACTGCCTTATTTACAAACACAAATAATACTTATTTATAGTAGGGCTTTAACCTACTCCCATTGAAATGTCTTGGAAACTGTGTTCCATCCAGTGCTTGAATCTGCAAGCACCTAAATCAAGTATATAGGATATAATGTACAATCCCAACCAATGGACTTTTAATTTCTCAGGATGGCATAGAAACTTGGAATTATACAAGAAAACTATCTTCCTAACCTCAAACTACTTTTGTGTCTATCATGTGTATGCCTTCTACATGGATATTTCTATTTTCGTCAATGAGTTTTAGCTCACCTCTCATCGCCGCATCAACTTGTCAATCTTCTCCTCAAGCACTTGTTCATCATCTAACCCTCTTGTGTACGCTATATGTAGTGATGGTAACATGAATTCAATAGTTAACACATATTCCACACTAAACATCAATTAAAAATGTGTGGCCTTGTTCAGTCTCTTATAAGTAGTCCGATATGACCATAACATAGTAGAAACTTTGTCATCCCAATCCTTTCTTCCCACATCACAAATCTTGGTCAACGTGTGATTAAAAATTTTGTTAAATGCCTTAGCAGTCCCATTAGCTTGTGGGTGATAAAGGGTACTCTTGTGATGGGTCACCATGAATTCTACCAATAAAATTTTATCTATCTCATTTAAGGAATGATTACCCCTATCACTTGTCAAGCTCAACGGGCATCCATACCTGTTGATTATATTTTCCCATAAGAACCTAGATTTTTTTTCCACTATGTAATCCCTTGTAGGCACCGCTTCTACCCACCTTGTAAGGTAATATTTACATGTAATGATATAACACCAACATGTTCTTTGTGTGGATGAAGATATAAGGCCTACGAATTCAATTACCCATTTCTTGAATTGCTTTGCACTGGCAATCGGTCTTAATGGAATTTCATCTCTTTTCCTTGGTTTACCAAGGCGCTGGCAGTGGTCACAGTGCCTTGCAATACTCGATATAATTTTTGTAAACCATTTCTTACCAAAATCCTGCTAGAAATATCTTACGTGTGGTTTCATTCCCGCATAGTTTCCCTACAATTCCACCATGATCCTCTTCTATGATTGCAGTGTGCTCATGCTCAAGCACACACCAATGTAAAACCTCATCGTGGCCTAGCTTGTATAAGTCTCCACTAATTAACATGTAGGGTGTCACGTATGGCTAACTTCTTCCTTTCCAAAGTCTTCATTCCCTCTGGTGCCACACCCATTTTGAGAAACACAACAATATCTTCCAAGTCAAAGGGTGCGCACTACAATCTAAATAATTGTGCATCTGGCATTGTATCCTCAATGCTCTGCGCATCCTCTCCTGAGTCAATCCTTGATAAATGGTCAGGCCCTAAATTAATCATACCCATCTTTACAACAATTGTAAATTAAAAATCTTGAAACAATATGACCCACTTGCATATGCACCCTTGCAAAACAAACTTGTTCACCAAGTACTTTAATGTCATGTGGTCCATGTAAAATATAAAAGGTGTCACTAGAAAATATTGCCTAAATTTTTGTAGTGCATAGATCATCGATAATGCCTCATGCTCTATGGTATTATAATTTTGTTCTATATGGGTTAGCTTCCTACTAGCAAAGCACAAGGGATGGTCAATAATTCCCTTTCCAAGTTGTGCTAAGATTTCTCCAATTGCCACCCCTAAAGCATCAACATTTATAAGGAATGGATTTCCCAAGAGGGAAAGCGTAATATGGGTCCATTGATAATCCTATTATTCAATGTTTCAAATTCCATCTGATTTGCCTCTTCCCAATGAAATGTAATTTTTTCTTTCAACAACTCTTTCCAATGATGTGATAATCTTGGCATTCCCAAATAAATTTTTGGTAATACCCTGTATGCCCAAGGAATCCGTGCACCGTGCTCTGGTTAGTAGGCTCCCTAATCCCACAATAACAACAACTTTGGTAGGATCCACCAGCAATCCTTCTTTACATATGATATGTCCTAACAGGGTGCCAAATGGAGTAGTGAAAACACATTTCTTAATGTTGAGAGATATAATCAACTGCCGACATCTTTCAAACATCAACCTTAGATTGTCACAATGGTCCCTCACTAATCCATATATTGTCTAGTCATCTAAGTAGACTTGTAGAAATTTATGGATGAAGTCCTGAAATGCCTGAACCACAATGCATGAAAACACAGCAGGCGTGTTCTTTAGTCTAAAAGGCATGACCATATAGGAAAAACTTCCCCATTCATTGGTGAAGGTTTTCTTTTCTTGGTCTTCCTTTGTAATTCTAATATGATGATACCCTAAGAATCCATCTTTGAAAGAATAGATCTTGTGCCCGACTAATCCTTTTAAGATCTCTTTAGTGAAGGGGTTGGAAAAGGATCAATGGCACACACCATATTCAAATCCTGTAATAAACCCAAATCCTTAACCTCCCATCCTGTTATCACCGAATCACAACACCCTTCTATGGTTTATACAAGCGCATATACTTGAACTCACGGTGTGATTGGATAACATGGGTACTATCTCCAAGTTGTGGGACTTGCTATTTGAGATAGACCTCCAGATAAAGTTGGTTCTTGCTCCTAAACTACCTACCACAATCTACTCTAATGTAGGGGAAACTAATTTTTTAATCTAACTTTCCAAGGGACCAGGGAGAGAGAATGCATAAAATGAAAGCCTACACTAAAGCGGTGATACACCAAAAAAGGAGGGTGTGAGAGTAGTCTTCAAATGCGTGAAATACAGAAGCAAAGTGCACACTAGAAGAGGTGATGACAATTCTCCATAATCTATTAAAACGTATTCACAACAATATTTCAAACATACACAATGATAATGGATCCTGCATGAACATAATAATAGACACAATATTCTTGTAATCAAGGTTAAAGGGAAATAAGAATGCGAAAACACAACAGGGAAGATGCATCCACAAACTTATATTTTATTGCTTCACATATGCACAAGCAGTTCAATCGATTACAAGAAAAGGGCCTGATCACCATGTAAGGAGTCCACAACAAGGGCTTATAACACATTGGCTTCACAAAGCAATTTTAGTATAGCTTTGCTACAAAAACTACCCCCTTTACAATGAGCCCAACACTCCAATTTATAGAAAAGATGAGAAGAGAGAGAGGGGGAAAAATGAAAATCCTGAAATCTATCCTTCAACCACTTGTAAGAGGCATTAAATGGAGTAAAATGATTATATATTACTTGAAAAAGGCTCCCCATACTGTCCCAGGTGCTACAAAGCAGAGAAAGAATGATGACCATGCCTCTTAATTGCACTCCCAACCACCAAATAAAACACTGTTATGAACCCAGCCACATTTTATAAAAAATATCCATCAATATCTCATCAAATCCATAATTTCTTGATTTTTGTGTGTTGGGCTCGGAGCCACAATTCCAATGGTACCAATTTTGTGTGATTTCGTTGAGAAATGCAAAAGTTATGGCCTTCTGAGTGCGGGCAGCTATTTTGGGTCTGGCAGGCGTTTTTTGTCATTTGACGGGAATGAGCATTAACTGACTAGAGCCGAATATGTTTCTTTTATTTAAATATATCTACCCTTGTTAAAAATAATAAATCCATTTTTGTGGCGTAGAGGATGTCATGCTCGTTTTCTAAAATCCAATTTTGTGAAAATCGGAGCTCGAGTCAAAAGTTATGGCCGTTTGAAGTTTCACGGGTCAAACGTTGACTTTTCTTCTTTGCCTTCGGCCGTTTCAGATTTTCATCCCTCACGCATCCCGTGCATACCTTTGTCCCGACTATCCCAGATGAAAATCTCCTACTTCATCCGATTCGGGCTTCCTTGTTCCTGTTTGCGGCTTTTTCACCTTTTCGCATCCCATGTGTCCCTCGCGTACTTTTGTCCCAACTATCCCGGACTGCCTGGGACAAATATCTCGAACTGCCCGAAATGGATGGATGTCTGCGTCGGAAAATCGGCCGATTTGCATCCCGCCGTAATTTTTCCTTTTATATCCCAAAACCGCGTGAAACAAAAACTTGACAATTTTCTTGCTTTGATTTGTTTGCTTTTCGCGTCCCAACGTCCCAACTGTCCCGTGGACCGCCTGGGACAAAAATGTCTGACTTAGCTTATTTTCTTTGTATTTCAGCCCCAAGCTTGGTACGACCCGCATTGGTACGACCCAAACCCTTCATACCCGAAATTCTTTAAAACAATCCTGCAACCTTATTTTTTGCATTTTTGCCTTTTTCTAACTCGTTGGGATTTCTTCTTAAATGGGAGAGTTAGAAAGAAGTTGAGGGGCCCCAAAACATGATTTCGGACCTTGAATCAATCTACTTTCTCAGATCGAATAATTTGATGCATGTTATCAAAATTACCTTGAGGGTGAATTTGGATAACACATCCTTCTTAATGTTGATGACCATCGAACTTATCCAATTTGATTCCTTAACAACCTCAATGATGCCTCGATGTGATCATCTTGTCAATATCCTCCTTGAATTTTACAAGCGATTTGGATTCATTCAATAAGGTCTCTTCGATTGGGTGCACAACTTCCTTTAACTTGATCTTCATTTCTCCAAAGAAGTGGTGAAATCCTTTAAGCTCATGGTACCTTACGCAAAACAAATCCTGAAATTTGCACAACATATCAATAATATTTGAAACCTCTCTTTCGTCGGTAATTCCAATAGTATATTCCTTAGGTTTTACCTCTAAACCAATGTTAATCTTCTTGGTATTTGGGGCTCATGGTAGGCACGTGCTTTCTCATCAACACTATCCATAACCTCATGCATACCAATAGTATGGTTAACATCTAAGTTTTCCATCTCTACACCATCTATCACACAAACCAATTTTCCTTTCTCTTTTTCCATGCATAGGAACTCAATCTATACCTCCTCTATTTCTTCTTCATCGAAACATGCTTCCAAGCCAGTTTCACCCAATAACTCCAAACTCGGTCCTCTTCCATGGCACTATCTCTCCATATTTAGTCACTTAATAAGTTGTAGCACCTTATCAAATGATGGTTTAGTACTCTAATAATCAAAAGCTTGAAGGAGATTAGCCATCAATTCATGTCGTGTCTATCGACGATTGTGTAACTTTGAATGAATATACCTTGCACACACATAGCCTTGTAAGGTGGAGTAAATCTTATGCACCCATAAAGATGGAGGCAAGGCTTCGTGTCTTCCATCCAGGCCTTCTCACATGCCTGGACATGAAATGAGGTGGGTTCCTTCCCATGATAGTCTTGTATAACATTAGGTGCATTGCTTCGGAGAAACCTAATAGAGAACATGATTCTCACCTTGTACCACTCTAGAAGGTTATCTCAATGGGTTTCCCACCAAATTTCTATGGTTCCAGAGTAAATTATAGCTAAGTATACTTCTCCTTTCAACCACACATATCCAATGGGTATCTATTGCTCGTAGGAAAACATTAGAGGAAGTGTAACTTGGAAACTGTTTACCTCCTGGCACTGATGAGTGCACCTTTGTTACTATCGTCACATATCCTCTTAACTACCTTATGAATAACTCATATGTCCCTTGCACCAAATTTTCACATGTCACACTAGTTGTATCACTTATAGATTAAACACCTTCCCACCGAATAATGCCTTCTTTTTTGGTTACACAACTTCGTGGTCCTTGATAGTGCGCACATAGATTCTATCTAGGTCTTCTTCTCCCAAGGGCTCAGTATAGGGTGCTAACTTTCCATCTGTCAAAGGAATGATAACATGCTCCTCCTTTTTCTAAAAAATTATATACCCCTTATTAAAACGTAATTCAAAATTATTCTTATAGCACCAAGGGTGCCCAAGTAACGTTGGAAATTTTTCGCCTCAACAAGTGCAAAGACTTGAAGTCTCTTGTGAATTTTCCCTTGAAAGTAATAACAACATCCTTTAAAACACCAATGGGTGTTGCATTTGTCTTATTATCCATATACAACACATTTTAAGATGGAGGTCTTCCCATTTGATTCCATGCGTCCAGTGGTGTAAACATTAACTTCTCTTTGTGCCCATGTCAATCGTAATGTTACTTAGGATCCATCCATCAACAATCGCATTCAAGGTAATCTCCTTATCAAGGTCAAGGCTATGAGGAGGTAGATTAACATGCAAAACCTGCCTCTCGTGCTCTTCTCAAGTGTTTGGTACTTTATCTCTCAACCATTCTTCTAATAGAGGGTTGATATTCTCTTAGTGTAACATCTTATACACCTTTCTACGCATCATCTATATCTACTTGAGGGACCTCATCACTTTTCTTCTCCGCTCTAACTTCCTAGATTGCTCTTTTAAACATTGAATTTCCGCTTGAAGACTTCTTATTACTTCCATGGTATCTTGATAGAATTCCTTCTGATGAGTTAGATCAGGATACTTCCCATATAACTCTTATTCTCTTGTAATGACATGCCTTTGCTTGAGAATCTCCCTTACGTGCGTAGCCTCGGTTTGATCGTCACTAGTACAGTTCTAACTTTGACTCATGTGCCACCCTTGGCATCCACTATTGATTAGCATGCTTTATGCTCACCATCCTAGCACCCTTATCCTTCCACTACTTCTAGCTCATGTGTTCAAAAATTCTGGAATTCCTCATACTTGTGATTTTTCCCACACCAAGAGCATTGCAACAAATCGGGACACTCATACTTGTAATGTTCTATAGATCCATAGTTATAGCAGGTTCCATGAGGTAATTCACTCCTTCCACCCCCATAATTTCCATGGCCTCTAAATCCTCCTCGAAATCCTCTACCTTGATCTCCTCCATCCACGTGCCCTTCATAATGATGACCATCATCCTTAGAACTATTGACAACGTTGGTCTAGTACACACCAATATCAATGGCATCATGTATTTGGTCAATCAATTTACAATCCTTGGTGTCATGAGTAATAGAGGTGAAAATTTTACAATAGAAAGACACATTCTTATGGATCATGTGAAAATATCACGCCTACTATCATCATCCATACCAATATCCAAGGAAAAATTTCCTTTATATTCCCTTCTACCTCATAATTCATACACCATAACCCACTACGAGTCTCATGAGCCAAGTTCGTAGAAAATTTCTCTATTTGTTTTTCCATTGCAGCAATTTGGGCTTCTAAGAATGGACTAACTCCTATATCAATGCTTCCTACTACCTCAGCATGCAAGGCAGCCTCCAAGGCCTCACATGGATTTGTAAAAGTCTTCTGTGAAATCACCCTCCTAAACAGTGTGATCAGTCCTCTGACAAACCACTGAGCATGTTGCAAAGGGTGAATGTCATAAGATAACTTGGATAGGAGAGTCTTAAACGTATGTCATAATCCCGCACACTCTCCACCATTCCTTGTTGAATTTCCTTCAACGTGCTAATGTTTTTTTATCAAACTCAAGTATGTGGAACTCTACCAAAAAAAATTACATAGCGCAATGTAATCCACTATTGTCAAAGGTGTGGGTCATACTTATTGTACCGATTATGCACACATCCTTGCAACGTCATTGCAATCTAAATTTACTTCCACTCCGAGGTAGTCATTACCTTCACACACCATAGTAACTCACACTTGTGTACATGTTCCGCAGCCTCCTCAATGCCCTTGTAATCAGGTAAGTGGAGTGACATCTCATAAAACACCTATTGATGGTGTTGTGGAACTTGTCCGCCAGATCTAGGACCTTAATTCCCTCTAGTGTTACCTCCACCACCAAACCCACTAGATCCATTAGTGCCAACTCCTTCAGATCTTCCTCCTATCGTGCGTAAGGAGCATAATGTAGCTGCACCTTGTGATCCCACCATCGCGCTAAACTATGTGCCGACATTCGTGATACCAAACCACTCACGATGTGTTTCCCATGTCGCTCCAAGATGTGATACTCAAACCTTGTGACCATACACATTTCACAAATGTTGTACTAGACAAGATTCCCCCAAACATAGGAAATGAATGTGTAGCCATAGATGTACTCAATGAAAAATTATACCTCCGAGGTGTCACTCGATTACCAATACCGATGCCAACTAGATTTATAGACACAAAAATTTGGTCATACTCCCCTTAATCCCCGTTAATTAAATTAACCATATCCTACCTAGTCATATCCCCTAGTTCAAATGTTAATTAAATCAATTCTCTTAGTTAAATTAATTAATATCCTCACTTAACCACCTCACCTAGCCACCTCACTCAATGACCTACTCAAACCTCATTAATGATTTAATACTGAGTCTAAACCTATCCTCACTAACTAGGACTTAGTCTAAACATATACTTAACTCCTATTAATAAACCTAAAAGGACTCCTACTTATCTTACCATGATCTATCACTCAAGACTCGGCAGAAGGGTGAAGATCACGCTGAAATAGCAATAATCTGGCTATTTTTGGCCAACCTAGATATTCTCACCTTGACAGATGCCGGTTATATCTCAACCAACGTTTGTCACCTAACCATGGTCGGTTAAGTTAAATACATTTCCAAAAGCCTTGGTTGAGGTTGGTCATTTGATTTAGGATCTCATTTCTTCAAGAGACTTGACCAATCAAATTTCTTTAGCACTCATGAAAAAGAAGACACACGGGAGCACTACCAACATTGGTCACCATTCATCATCCTCTTCATGATCACAGATTCACAACAGAGACGCACGGAGGTCTGAACTTCCATGACACCAATACAATGACTCTTCTCTCTAGATCTCTATTGTCACCATCTTCATCACCTACATTCTCCAATCTACTTTCCAGTAAGTATTTAACATCTCTACACTAAATCTCTAGTTTCCTTGTGTAGATTTATTTATTCATATCTATAATCTATTTCTCTCTACACCTATATACTTCATTCCTTCCATCAACCCATCACCTGATCATACCCGGACTTTCCACCCATTTTCACCCTCTCCTAGTCATCTCTCGAGTCTTGAACTATTTTAGGACACCACTCTCAATATTTCCAACCTATGTGCAATCACAAGGAGTCTAGAAAACCAATTCTAGAAACTTTCTACTAATTGCACCTACCGATATCGGTTAGCCAAATGTCGCATCGGTCACTCTTCCTAACCGGTATCACTCGGTCACCTAACACCGGTTATTATGTCTAGAAATATAGCTCGTAGACCAACGATCTAATACTCACTTCCCAATAGCCCAAAACCATTCCTAATCCTTACCAGACCTTACCCAAACATGTACTGACACTGCAACTCAACACCATTACCCAATCAACCCTCCCATTTTGATCTTAACAACCTTTTCACAACCTTCCTTATTGTTTTGTATGAGATACCTAAAAATTTTAATTCTAAAAGGGTCTTTACTTCATGTATGATTTAACTAGCATTAATATTTTTATATAAAATTGGATTGACATCCTATTTAGGAAGTATCACGCTTCCTAGATCTAGCTTTACTAGGTAGTCCACTCATTATTATTTTTAACTCTATTTGGTGGTATTGTTTTGCATCTACATGTAGTTCCTCCTAGCCAAAAGGGAGCTATCACATATATTCTTATTTAGAAGTCATCTACACGTGCATTTGACCTTGAACCAACATTACAAGAAGTATTCCTCCTTTTTCTTTTACCCTTATCTATTTCATTAATCTACTAAGAATCACGGTGAAACATTTTGGCATGCCCAGTGGGACCCATCACGAGTTCTTTGTATTTATTCATTCCTAGGAAAAACATTGTGCCTTTATCTCCCTTCAAAATTATATACATTAATTTTCTTCTCTAGAATATTATCATTATTTCTATTGTCTAAAAGAAATCATACTTTTGGTGCTTTAAAAAGAACACGTCTTTTTTTCTACTACATTGCATTAGTGAAAGATCATTCCTCTTCCTATTCTCCATTTGCTACATCAAATGTAATTGTGGATTTGGTTTAAAACACTTGCATTTCATTCTAGTTTGTTGCATTATAGCTCACATTAATTTGAGGGAAACCTATACATTGAAATTCATGCCCAAATGATGGTTGATTAACTTAATCGTAGTTCATTTTCACACTCTCTCTATATATACTAAACCACTTACATAATTTACACATCTTCTTAAACATCATCCTACCTGGAAGAAGTTTTCAATGATCACATGATCAAAGGATTGATAGTGGGCACCCAGCTGGTTTCTTTTTCTAGTCATTATCTCAGAGAAAGGACCACCCCGCCAAAAATTTACAGAAACCGCCTTAGATCTTGGATTTTCATAGGACACCTTCTATTAAACCAAAAAAATTATTCTGTTCATGAGTCAGTCTTAAATAACATAAGCTAAAACATAAAATTCACCCATAGGATTTCGTGTTTCTTAACTTTTGCTTGATTTTTGTTTTGAGTTGTGAGGACGTCTTCTCCATTTTTATTTCTTCCTTTCACACTCCATAATTATATTTGGTGTATTCTACTTTTCTAAGTGTGTTAGGGTCCATCACTATCATACTCAGGTTTCTAGGTTGATATTTTACCTGATCTAAGTCACAAAAATCAACTTTCTCCATCTTTTCAAATTTCACAATGACTAATATCGGTCCAATGACCGGCATCGATTTACTCATCTGACCATCATCGGTTTACCTAACTATTGTCGGTTATCTATTTTTGGTCATTTTACCAAAAATAACACTCACCACATTTTCTTTTCTTTCTAAAGTTCCTTAGACATATCATCATACCCCTGGATCTTTAAAATCACTGTCAAATCTAGTTTTGTCTCATTTTCATCAGTTATTGCCCCATTTGCAAAAAAAATGATTTCTATAATAAATGCTGTATCGGTTAACCTAACCGGAATTGGTCACACTATCACCGTCATCGGTTAACCTCGATTCCTTGTGTTATAATGTTTAATTAAAATAGTGATTTGTTTTTACCTCCCATAACTTATTTTCTCCATTTCCTTCTATTTTCTTGTGTCATTTACGAGATATTAGAATACCCATTCTACACCAACTCACATGTTTTTACTTGTAGTCAAACCAACGCCCTTGTGTTTCACCGCTAGCCTTTAGCTTCTCCCACCTAGCCTCATTTCCTCCTCCCATCATGTCACTGTGGATCCCACTTAACCCAATATCATTAGTCTTGGTGATTAGGATTTTTCAAGACTCCTTCACCAAAACCCGTTGCTTTATAATATTATCTCACCCATTCTTCCACTCATGATTCATTAGGAGAGTTGGTGTGTGCATGAGTTGTTTTAAACTAATGCTAATATAAGTAAAGACTAACACCTAATAGCCTTAATTAGCAAAAATTAAACAAACTACTAAGCACCATCATGATAAGAATTAAACAAGGTTAGATGTTAACATTCATCAATATACAAAAATTTGAAACTAACAATGTTAAGCATCTAAATCCTCTATTCTCTAACAACAAATAAATGAATGGACCTATGTAGGCTCCATGGCAATCAAAAATGGTTGTCTTTGGTATTCCAAGAACCTAGGAATGAGGGCTTGTCAAATTTGGGCTACAAGACCCTTTTGACACCTCCCATATGACCTAAGCACTTAGGAAAAGGCTTAACTCTCCAAGATGATGAACTCTCAAGAAAACAAAGGAAATATTTTAGTCTATTTTGCTATATGCTTTGCATTTGTTTTCTCAAGAAGTTTAGGTGTGTGTATAAAGGTAGAAGGAGGGATCCTTATATAGCCTAATGGATAAAGGAAACACTTCATCCTTTTGCATGTGGGATAAAGGTAAAACATGATTAGGAATGGATAAGGTTGCTTTATAAAAGGTAACCTTACTTTAGAAGGGTTTAATTTATGCTTAGCAAGTCATGGGAGTTGGGGGGTGTTTTAATTAATCAAAGGTGATTAACTAATAAGTAGATGTAAGCTTATAGAAGCTAATTAGAGGAATATTAGTCGATTTAGGCCATTAGAAGGGGATTAAATTAATTAAATATTGATTTATTGCTTAAATGGAAGGGATATCTAATTAATTATTCTAGATATAAGGGGTGAATAATTAACGGAAGATCGTTAATCGGGATGTTAGTTGGATAGGTGACTTAATCAATTAGCGTATTGTAATTAATTAATGACAATAAGAGGGAATATGAGTGCTTATTAACGATATGTCACCAATTTGCAAGAAGGGGGATAATTAGCACAATTTATGTATTTAAATTGCTCAGGTGTAATTATGGGTGTCTACATTTTCCCCTCTTTGGGGTGGCGTAAGTGACACCACTTCAAAGATAGTAGATGGAAGAAATTTTGAAGGGATAAAAGAAAAATTAGTAGGAAGGAGAGATGCCCCCTCGAGTGTCTATAGGGTGAGGAAGGAAGAAGATCGATGATTGAAAAAGGTGAGAAATAGATAGAAGAATGGGAAGGGGCAGGATGCCCCGGTAAGACGGAAGATTAGGGGTGAGAGAAAAGTGATGCAGAAGAAATATGGAGGAGTGGAGAGAAGAGCTTAGCCTCTAGCCTTTGTATATTGGAACAATTTCAATGTCATCATATTTCCACAAGAGCTACGTCATCGGTCCTTATGAAAAATATAAGCATATGACAAAAGTAGAATGACATGAAAATTCATACTATGAACAATTGTCCATTGCTGAAAACACCAACTCCATGCAACATAAAAATGTAATGCAATACGAGAAAGTGAAATATGCCTAACTCCATGCAACATACAAAATTCAATGCAATACAAGAAAGTAAACAAGATAAACTAACAGAGAAACATAATATAATGTTTTTATTATCGAGCTTCAGTTACGACCTGTGCAAATTAATGACAAGGGTTGATGATGGTGCCCCAAGAAAGGATACATGTGAGGGGAATAACGGAGGACACTTGGGTCCAATGGAAAAGCAATGTGCACTATGAAAATAGTACCCAGCAACTCTCGTTACGCCTAGAGTATAGACGAAGTAAGCAACCTAGATTTTGTTGATGGAGGTAGATCAAGATGATCCGCAAGTCGCACACATGAACAAGTGAGAACCAAAGAGTGACATTTTATAGGATGATTTTCAATTTTTAGAAGTTTTCTAAAACATATTTGAATGTTTTTGATGATTTTTCTAACATATTTGAATGTTTTGGTTGATTTTTAAAGTTTTATGAAACTATGTACAGAAGACAAGGAAGCGTGGATGCCCCTAGTGATAGATGGGATGTACAAGGGCATAAGGCCACATGCGTACTAGAAAGGTGAAGATGCAAAAATTCCCCAACGATTAGGTGGGAGTATTCAAAGGTAAACTCTTCATAGGTAGAAGTGGGACCCAAGGCCATTATGGATAGGTTCAACATGATGATGAACATAAACCAATGAAATGCTGGGAAGAAGCAAGGATGCCCCAACGTAAGTTGGCCTAAAAGCACATGATAGAAAGGAAGGAGAAGATTATTTTTGTGAAAGGTGACAAACATGTCTGTAAACATGGAAAACAAGTAATCTTATACACATGGATGTTTTGAATGAATTAGAATAATGATGTGAATGTAGCTTAGAACCCTTGTGATGAAGAAGTGATTAACCAAAGGCAAAAATCGTAAGACAAGATATGGACTAGAGTAAGAGTCTGAACAAGATCCAAAATGAGACACTTGGTAACATACTAATCCTACCTACTCATAGAGATCTAGTGTGTGCACGTGGAGTTTATTACCTCTTGAAGTGAAGATTTAATAGACAACAAGTGAAGAGACCCTAGCCAATGTGTAGGAATGATTTATTTTGAAAGCTGATTTTGTGAATGGATGGTGAAAGGATAGCCGTACATTTCTCCGCTGCTAATCCGGGTGTCCATAGTCCCTAACGAGATGTATTTGATTCTAATCGCAACATGGCTCTACTACCAATCAGTGTCCATATCCCTTATAGAGATTATTGGAAATACCCCAAGAGAGAGTAATATATCAATTTTCTTTGCTTTGTAGCTTTTAGCTTTTGATTTTTGATTGATTTTGATTCTTTTGCTTTCGAAAACTTATTTCAGCTCTCTTGTTTGATAAGGGGTTAAGAACCACTGATGGCTTGATGGAAGGAGGTGGAAGTGCTTACGATGACGACATTGTCTAGTGTCAACAAATATGTCCAAAAGTTCTTCACAATAAGTTTATTAGATGTTTAACGTGATAGGATCTCTAAGAGGTTAGTTGTTCTTTAATTTACCAAGGTGATAAAAGACCAGGGTCAAACAGATACCATAGAGATAAATGTCACAAAATACGTGTGAATAAGCTAACCAAAATATCACCAAAGGGATGAAAATGGCAAGAAGACTTGCAAAAGAATAGCAAGGAAGGGAAGAAATAAATATCCATGTGTACGCAACACCTGATTACAATGTTTGATCTTTGTACCTTTGATTTTTGTTGTGTTTTCTCAATGTTTTTTTGTATTTTTGAATTGTTTTTTATTTTTAGATTTTTGACAGTTTTAAGAGGTTGGGACTAACAAAGTCACTATGTGTGGTAAGATCCAACAACAATGTTTGTGACTTCCTTGATAAGGGAGACTAGGTATGTTTGTTTATCAAGAGTCATGTTTTCCCTTATCTCAATGATCATGGTGATTTCACACTCAACAAAGGACTACGATTTATTCTAAAACATGGATTTTGTATGTGGGAGATTGAGTTCCCTATCCAGAGGTTTATGCACTTTGCGCCATACTTGATGGTTACGTTGATGTGCATTCTTGAATCGCGCTTGATTTACAACTTTGAGATTGTTCAAGTTGTTGGGGGATTTTGAGCTCTTGGAAGTTTTGACCTAAGCTTGATAATGAACCTGTTTGGGTTTCTTATAAGCTGACTTGTGACTTTTCTGACCTTGAGAAGGAGAAGAAAGTGAACATTTACGATTGATGATAGGAACGAGAGAAATGATGGTGGGCTTGCCCTAGTCATTAGTAGAAGGATGATGTGATTGATGAAAAGGATACGGTCCAAGGATTGAAGAAGATGGGCTACTGGGAGGTGAGCCATAGATAGAAGATGAAGGGCTACTAGGATGTGGCCCAAGAATAGAAGAAGAAGGGCTACTAGGATGTGACCCATAGATAGAAGACGAAGGGCTACTAGGATGTGGCCCAAGAATAGAAGAAGAAGGGCTACTAGGACGTGACCCATAGATGTAAGATGATGGACTACTAGGATGTGGCCCAAGAATAGAAGATGATGGACTACCCGGGGGTGATCCATACATAGAAGATAAGGGGCTAGTTGGACGTGCCCCAAGAATAGAAGATAGTGGACTACTCGAAAATGTCCCACAAATAGCAGAGGGAGGGCTACTAGAAGGTGACCCACACCTAGATGAAGATGAAGGGCTACTTGGCATTGACCCCATAAGATATTGTGATTGAGGAATTATGATAGACAAAGAGTTATTAGGTGATGAGAAGATAGGCCATGGATCAATGCAAGACCAAGGAGTTTCATCAGATAATGAAGAATGTGAAGATGGAAGAATAAGAGGAGGGTTAAGTTGCATGACCTGAGGTTCTTCCTCCATTTCTTGATAAAAGGAATCAACCTTTTCCTCATAATATGTAGACACATAAAAGTCTAAAGAGAATCCTTTCTCATAATCTACTAAAGGAATATCTTCATATGCCCCTATAAATGCCCTGATTATTTCTTCATTCTAAAAGAGATCAATCGGTATGAGTTGTTGATCAACCACTAGGGGTTGATTGGAAGAAAGAGATCTAATTGGTGTGGAAGACTTAGAAGATGTTTGATGATGATTGATAGAAGAAAATGATGTGGGGGATGAAGAAGATGTGTAGCTAGATGTCTCAGGAGTAGAAGAAGGTGGTGTGGACCTACCTATACAATGGTATGTCATATGTAAAATAGTAGGATTAAGTCCAAAGTCTATAGATGCATGGGGTCGGTTTAGATGTTTTTCTCAAAGGACTTTGAGTCACATGAATCTTCAAAGGAGGAAGAATTATTGGGGTGATTGATGAAGAAGGTCCTGCGAAGAACGGGAGGACCGTGATTCAAGAATCACATCGGATGAATAATAACAAGGGTTTTGCAAAGAAAGAGAGGACCAAAATTTAAGAATAGTATTAGATGTTTGAATGGAGGGATTTGGAGTCGCACGTATATTCAAAGGAAGAAGACATCGTCGAGGCAATTGATAAAAGGGGTCTTGCGAAGAAAGGGAGGACTATGACATAGGAGTCATATTAAATGTATGATGAAGAGGTTCATATGAAGATAGGGAGGACCATGACATAGGAGTCACATTAGATGACTTAGGAGTCGAATTAGATGAATCTGAATAGTAGTTTGGATCTGAATCATCAAAAGAGTCAGAGGAAATATTTGGATTGGAATCCTCAGAAGAAGAGGAAATGTTTGGATTAGAATTAGAAGAAGAGTGGGGGAACTCAAATAATAATTTAGATCAGAAGTGTTCAAATCATACCACCGACTATGAGATGAAGGTGGGGAATGAGTTACCCATATGGGATCTCTAACACAAAGAACCAAATGAGGTTTAGTTGTAATGGGAAAACTTTGATTTGAATTGCTAAACCTATGTTCCATATTTTTGTAAGTATCATTTTTGGCACTATTTTAAGAACAAATGTATAGATCTAGATAGTGTGATGGAACTCCTTCAAAGGGAAGGAAGTGACATGTCGATTTGGGTAGCATAAGGACAACCAACTAGACATTGTGTAAGTATGGAGATGTGTGCATGATTTTCCGAAGAAGGTCTAAGGAAAATAGACATTTAATGACTCAATCTTGATGAGATCGAGAGGGATTGTCCTAGAAAATAAGTTTTCTAAATGAATAATCACAAGGAACAATCCTGTAAGTGTGAAACACAAAGCCAATAAACAAGGAAATACACCATATGAAAATGCGATGTAAAGATGATCAACACAATGTCAATATTTACATCAAGCTCGAAATGAACAAGGAGTAAATATTAACAAAAGGTAGATGTGAATCCCGATCAAAGGATACCATGACAAGTTTAACAACCAACAAGGCCTAAATGTTAAAGGGAAGGGGTTTACAAATGTAATCTACGTAACCACAACAATTGGACACGTCTATCAAGATTCTCAGAGAAGTGAGATATTAGTGTCAAAGTGGTATCAAAATGACACAAACAAAGTAAGCGACACCATTCAAGATTTGGGACAATGTTTAAAATCAAACTAAGTAAAAGTATACTAAGGATGTGTTAAAACATGGGCAGCGTAATGCCACAATACGGGCACTTAGATCATGTTTACAAGAAACGTCACATAAGTATCTTAATTATGTCGAGACAATGTAAATGAGGTAACATGTCAAAGGGAGATAAAATGATGAATCGTTCCTAACTATGATGATGATCTTGACGTGGGTATCAAGATCACAAAGGCTACTAATGATATAAATACGTCTCCACACACTTTAGACATTTAACTAACCTAGCCGCAAACATGGATGGGCGTAAATGGACAAAAAAGTGGCAAAAATAATCGATTGGTAACACAGAGGTAGTCACCCTTCTTTTGATCAACAAAGTGTCAAAATAATGTGAAGGAAGTAGATCAAAATGGGGATGAAAAATGTTGGCTTCACTTCAAGAGTTTCACCTTACCTTAGGGTAAGTGAAAAACTAAGCGAAAGTAACGTGTCACACGTTTCATGATGCAAAGATGGCTCACAACTCAACACTATTTTGAAATGGTCAAAGTGGGCTCCTGGCCAAATAATATCTTCCTAGGTGGTTCTCTCGTCCTAGGTGTTACAAAATTATCCACGAGTGGGAAGATTTACCCAAATAGTCCCGACTATCTTGGGATTATCTTGAATTTTCCCCTTCAATCACAAGTGGGCAATAAATACATCCATCGTGTACTTAAAAGGGTCACATAGGGACAACTTGTAACGATATAACTCACAAATGAATCACTTGTCGGATAGGTAGTGCGGAGAACTTCCCATTTCATCCATGAGGTTCCCTCTTGTGTGGACTACTTTTGGGTTCCTGGAACCACCCCAATTGTTGTAGCTTAAGGCATTATGCCAAAGGGGTTATTTCCAGCTTGAGCGGAGAGGGACGTACCCTTTTCTCAAACCTACAATAAAGTGTTTTGAATATATTCTTCTTTTTATCTTGTTTAATTAGGTGTGGTTTGCTAGAACACCTTTCAGAAACCTATATAACAATTGTATTAGTAGTTTTTACCTTCATTTTTATTCATCCTTTCTTTGACAAGAATTTTTAGGTCCTACACTCAAGCATTAGTAGTTCTCCAAGAAAATCACATTATTTAAAAGAGGATTAAGAGTTGATTTTGATTCTCAAGATCATCCAAGGATGCAAGAGAAGAGCATACACAACAAATAATCCAACTAAAAATTAAAGAAAAGCTTTGCAATCAATGAACCATACAAAAATCTTGATAAATGTTCTTTCCCTTAAACCAAAAGTAAAAGATGAAGTTTCCAATTTACCAAATGTTATAAAATGAAGAATAAAGTTTCTTTTGATTCTCAATATCACCCTAAGGTGCAAGAGAATAGCATACAAAAACTTTATCCCAACTATATAGAAATGGAAAACTTCAAATCAAAGGACCATTGAGAAATGCTTTGTAAAAGGTTCATTCCTTAAGCAAAATGAATAATCAAATTTCTAAGTTTAATCTCAATGTTAAAAATATAGATATCAAAGTTTTTTTTTTTTATTCTCAAGATCACCAAAATTGCAAGAGAAGAGCATACACATGCTTTGGTCTAAATCAAGTAAGCATGAAAATACAACATTCATCAAAACATTAGACATATTAGAAAATGACTAGTTTTAAACTAACAGAAAACCTGAAATGTCTATAAGTATAAATCCCAAATTTATGATTGTTTTGCATATTTAACTTCAATACCTTTCCAACGAAAAAAAAATGGAGTCATTTTGAGTTTGGGAGAAAAAGTTATGGCCTTTGGAAGATGAGTTACACATATGCTCTTATGCTCATGGGTATGCATTTGACATGCACTCAAAAATGTCAAAAAAACGTCCCTCAATTTGTAAAATGGTCAATTTTTTCCAACCAAGATTCAATTTTGACAACCCATCACATTAATAAATGAATAGATGTTATGCCCTTAACCTATTGCTTGTATTAGGATATGAGTGAGTAGTCGACTTGTGGCTTACCATATCATTTTATTATATCATTTATATTTTCTCATGCTTAATAGGTCCGCTTGGGTGATGGCCATAACATACGAATAATATATATAGAGGATTGTAGGTAGTGGTTCATTATCATTTGAGCATTTGAGTCTTATTATATGGTTTGGAGGTTGCCCCCTCAAAGTGGCAAAGCTATTAAAATTTCATATTGAGAACATTATTCTAAAATATTGTGTTATTTGGTGTTATATTGCTGCTCATAATCTGAATTATACTAGTAATTTCATTACAAGTGGTATCGTAGCTGCGATCTCAGGCCAAAATTAGGGTAAAACCCTAATTTTTTGTTTCTACAATATATTTTGAACCAGAAAGAATTGGTGGGAGATAGTTTTACCAGAGTTGTAAAACATTTCAAGTAAGGTTTCCTGAAAATTTCAGACTTTTTTATTTATTTTGCACAAGTTATTACAAATTTAGGGTTTTTCATAAAATCACTCCCTAGGGTGCAAGTTGTGGAATTTTTTCAAGTTCTTTATATTTTCAGAAAGATTTGGAAAAAGTAGTATTAGTATCTTCTCTATGTTTTTTCCTATTTGGTGGAATTTGTATCGAAACCCTAAACCCCGAGGTTTGATATCATGGCGGGGCCTTCCACAAGATCAAAAAGAATCTGGTTTACTCTGGTAAAACCCCAAATAAAGATGAGATAGTGATTGAAGAGATGGATTCAGAAGGGGTAAATATAGATTCCTCAACACTAGAGTTTACTTCATTGATCATAAGGTGAGTCAACTTGAGTATGAGCTGCGAAATGTACAATCTGAGATGGCCTCTAAAGGAGACAACCCAAATCAATCATCGATTGGATGATATCATGCAACATGTAAAGGGTAAACAATATGGCCCAAATCCATCCCATATCAACCAAGGAGGATCTTTAGTTCAAAATCATGGAAAAAATAACCATGTTGGATCACTTTTCCAGCCCAATCAGAATCCAACTTATTCACAACCACGGAACATGATGCCGAAAGTGGATATGCACAAATTTGATGGTAAAGATCCCCTGAATTGGATAAATCAAATGGAGAACTTCTTTGAGCTACATCAAACACCATCAGGACAAAAGGTGACATTGGCATCCTGTATCTTGAACCGCACCAATTCTTCGTTTGGTATCGATGGTTATGTCCTCAAAGGCAGAAGAATTGTCTCGGTGTCACTTTGACATTTTTTTGAGGAGTTGCAATTGCACTATAGTTCCAGTGTTTTCGAGAACTACTTTAGTCAATTAGCAAAGTTATGACAAACAGATCACCAAAGATTATGTGCATCAATTCCAAAACCTATCCTTAAGGGTGGAGAATATACCAGAAGAGAATTTGAATGACCTATTTCTTGGGGTCTTAAGGACCACATCGAGCATGAGGTACGTATGTTTAATCCACTCAAGCTTTTTGATTCTATTATCATGGCATGTCGAGTAGAGGAAAAATTTCTTTGTAGTAAGAGGTCGCTTTCATTAACACCAAAGACCGTAGTATCTCTTCCCCTTCATTTTCTAGGCTAATTAGACTCGACTCCTCAACAAATGGAAGAAAAGAGAGCAAAAGGATTATGCTTTAACCGAGATAGCAAATATGGACCAGACACAAATGTGCTTTGAGAAGAAGTTGTTCTATATTGACGGAGGTAATGAGGATGATGAGGATGATGAGGATGCTGAAGTTATAGGAGAGGCTGGAACTAATAGAAGAGGAAGTAGAGGATCACCAACCTACAATTTCTTGCCATGCATTTTCAGGTATTATTACTCCTCAAACACTCAATATTATTGGCTATCTCAAAAAATAGACTGTGATAGTGTTGATTGACTCAAGGATTACTCATAACTTCATAAATAGTAAGTTAGTTGCCCACCTCAATTATTTTATTTACCCAGCTCTAGAAATGCAAGTTATGATTGTGGATGGTGGGACAGTCAAGTGCATAGGAAAGTGCCATAGTATCAAGCTTTCCATGGGATACTACATGTTATACTCACCTATGTTTGCTATTTCTATGGGAGGGCAGATATTGTTTTGGGTGTCCAATGGCTCACAACCTTAGGTACTATAGAGATGAATTTCCAAGAATTGTTCATGTGATTTCATTCAGATGGAAGGACAATACAATTGAATGGGATGGTAGCTAAGTCTCCACAAATTATTAGCTCTCATCAAATGTAGAAGGTTCTCAGAAAAGGAGTAGATGGATTTATAGCAAAGTTATTTTCCATATAAGTACAAAATACAGAGTCTTCAATGCCACCCGATCTTCAGAATATTATTGATGCTCACTCATCTATTTTTGATGTAATTCTAAAGGGACTACCACCAATTAGGGATCATGATCATGCCATTCAGTTGATTCCAGGAGGCAAACACCTAACATCAGACCATACAAATACCCATATTCCCAAAAAAGTGAGATCGAGAAAATGGTTCAGGAAATGTTGAAGGCAGGTATCATCAGGCCTAGTCAGAGTGCCTATTCTTCCCCAATGGTCATGGTACGTAAGAAGGATGAAACATGGAGGATGTGTCTAGATTACCGAGAACTCAACAAGTATACCATCAAAGATAAGTTTCCTATTCCAGTAATTGATGATTTACTTGATGAATTGCATGGTGCTATTTATTTCACAAAATTAGATCTTCGTTCAGGGTACCATCAAATTAGAATAAAAGAGGAAGATGTTCATAAAATAGCTTTCAGGACTCATGAGGGCCATTATGAGTTTTTGGTAATGCATTTTGGTCTTACAAATGTGCCTTCAACCTTTCAAAGCTTGATGAACATTGTTTTCAGGCCATTTTTAAGGAAATTTGTATTAGTTTTCTTTGATGACATATTGATTTATAGTAAGACATGGGAAGAACACTTACAACATGTAAATAAAGTGTTGGAAGTTTTGGAGAAACATACTCTCTATGCAAAGCCATCTAAATGTTCTTTTGGTGTACAAGAGGTAGAGTACTTGGGTCACATTGTATCCCATGAAGGCGTCAAAGTTGATCCTCAGAAGATCAAAGCTATGGTGGAATGGCCAAGGCCCAAAACTCTCAAAAATCTTCGTGGGTTCCTAGGACTAACAGGGTACTACAGAAAGATTTGTGTGGGGATATGGTAGAATAGAAACCCCACTCACTACATTGCTAAAGAAGGATGCCTTCCATTGACAAACTTAGCCACTAAATCCTTTGAGTAGCTGAAGGAAGCCTTGTGCAAAGACTCCGTTTTGGCTACTCCCAACTTCTCAAAAACCTTCATTGTTGAATGTGACACTTCAGGATCAAGATTGGGAGTAGTTCTAATGCCAAAAGTAAGACCAATTGCATTTGAGAGTCACCAATTCAAAGGAAAATATCTGCTTAAACCATTCTATGAGAAAGAAATGATGGTTATTCTTCATGTGGTCAAGCAATGGAGGCCCTATCTCATGGGTAGACACTTCAAGGTAAAAACTGATCATGATAGTCTCAAATACTTTTTGGAGAAAAGGTTATCATCTAAGGAACAAAAAAAGTGGGTAACAAAATTTTGGGTTATGATTTTGAAATCATATACAAAAAGGGTAAAGAAAATGTAGTAGTTGATGCGTTGTCCAGAAGGGATACATCCACAGATGCCTTACTATGTGGAATGTCCATGTTGATGGCCGATTGGGTGGATGAAGAAAGATTGGAATGGGATCAAGACAAGGATACACAATCTCTAATATAGAATATCAAATAAGGATCTATGACATCTATTTGAGTGGAAAGGTAATGCCCTATGGTACAAGGACAAAGTTATACTTGAGTAAATATTCTGAGTTGAATCATAAGATTCTTGTAGAGATACATGCCTCACCTGTTGGAGGACACTCTGGGTTTTTAAAGACATATCATAGAATAAAAATAGAATTATTTTGGGAAGGACTCAAGGGGGATGTACAAAATTTTGTATCGAGTGTTTAGTGTGTCAATAGAACAATGGAAAAACAATTAAGACACCAAGTCTGTACTGAACCCTTACGATTCCTAGCTAGAGATGGGAGGAGGTCTCCATGGATTTCATCACCGGATTGCCTTGTTCGACAGGTAAGAATGTTATTTTTGTGATTGTGGATAGGCTCACAAAATATTCCCATTTTTTGCCCTATCATATCCTTTTGTAGCTAAATACATCACAACTATTTTTTTAGAGAGTTCAAAGGCTACATGGAACCCAAAAATAATTGTAAGTGATCGTGATCCTATTTTCACAAGTAATTTTTGGAAGGAATTATTTTCATGTTTGGGTACTCAGCTAGCTCACGCTTCATCTTATCATCCTCAAACCGATGGGTAAACAAGTGGTCAACAAATTCTTAGAGGGGTATCTACGTTGTTTTGTATCGATAAGTAGGAAAGATGTATTAAATGGCTACCACTTGCAAAATGATGGTATAACACATATTTTCATACCTCTTCTCAAATGACCCCATTTTTAACATTATATGGTTACCATCCACCTTCTATCACTTCCTCCTTGAGGGTGCAAACTAAGGTCAAGATGTTGAGGAACACATTCAACATCAACAATAGGTTTTGGCTAGTTTGAAGGAGAATTTAGCATTAGCACAAAATAGGATGAAACAACAAGTAGATAAACATCGTAGTGAAAGAAATTTTGAAATTGGTGACTGGGTTTTTGTATGTCTCCAGCCTTACAAACAGATGTCTCTAAAGCAACAGAAAAAGGACAACAAACTTTCTCCTAAATACTATGGCCCTTATCAGGTTCTACAAAAAATTGGCAGTGTTGCTTATAAACTAGAGTTTCCTCCATCTTCACACATGCACCCAATATTCCATGTTTCATGCCTAAAGAAGGTTATTGGACAAAAATTTGGAGCCTAGACAGAGTTACCAAAACTTTACGAGGAAGGAAGAGTCATTTTGGACCTAGAGAAGATTCTACAAAAACATACTAAGAGGCTAAGAACCAGAGACATTAAGGAATATCTGATCAAGTGGAAGAATCTAAGCATAGAAGATGCCACCTGGGAGGATGAAGGTTTTCTACAGCAACATCCAGGATTATTCAATGTTGAGGACAACGTTGGTTTGAAGGGGAAGGGCATGCTACGCCCTTAACCTATTGCTTGTATTAGGATATGAGTAGCCAACTTGTGGCTTACCATATCATTTATACTTTCTCATGCTTAATAGGTTAGCATGGGTGATGGCCATAACATATGAATAGTATATATAGAGGATTTTAGGTAGTAGTTTAGTATCATTTGATCATTTGAGTCTTATTATATGGTTTGGAGGTTTCCCCCTTGAAGTGGCGAAACTATTACAATTACATACTAAGATCATTATTCTGCAATATTGTGTTATTTGGTGTTATATTGCTGCTCATAATCTGAATTATACTAGTAATTTAATTACAATAGAAGACTTATCACTATCAAACATTAACATACATGCTCAAGAATTTAAGATTTTCAAGAAATTGACAAAACTAGCATGTAGAATGATGAAAAAGTAAGTTCTAAAAATGAAAACATGATGAAATCTTGAAAAATTTCACCAAGATTTAATTTTGAGAGCAAACCACCAAATTAATATGTAAATAGAAGACTCAACACTATCAAACACTAACCTACATGCTCAAGAATTTAAATATTTCAAGAAATCTACAATACTAGCATGTAGAATGTTGAAAAAGTAAACTCTAAATATGAAAATATGGAGAAATCTTGAAATTTTCCCATCAATTCCAATTTTGAAAGCACTTCACCTCCTCTATACCTACAAGGAAGACTCAACATATTCAAACTCAAAAAAATAAGTTAATAAAAACAAGTAAGATCAACATGTGTAAAAGAGGGTTAGTAACCAAAAATGAAGCTTAATTACAAAAACTTGAAATTAAGAGCAAAGGACAATGGAGTAAGTCCCACTCGTGCCAAATGTGTGCATGAGTTTTTAAACTAATGCTAATATAAGTAAATACTAACACCTAATAGCCTTAATTAGAAAAATTAAACAAACTACTAAGCACCATCATGATAAGAATTGAACAAGGTTAGATGCTAACATTCATCAATATACAAAACTTTGAAACTAACAATGTTAAGCATCTAAATCCTCTATTCTCTAACAACAAATAAATGAATGGACCTATATAGGCTCCATGGCTATCAAAAATGGTTGTCTTTGGTGTTCCAAGAACCTAGGAATGAGGGCTTGTCAAAGTTGGGCTACAAGACCCTTTTGACACCTCCCATATGACCTAAGCACTTAGGAAAGAGGCTTAACTCTCCAAGATGATGAACTCTCAAGAAAAAAAAGGAAATCTTTTAGTCTATTTTGTTATATGCTTTGCATTTTCTTTCTCAAGAATTTTAGGTGTGTGTATAAAGATAAAAGGAGGGCTCCTTATATAGCCCAATGGATAAAGGAAACACTTCATCCCTTTGCATGTGGGATAAAGGTAAAACATGATTAGGAATGGATAAGGTTGCTTTATAAAAGGTAACCTTACTTTAGAAGGGTTTAATTTATGCTTAGCAAGTCATGGGAGTTGGGGGGTGTTTTAATTAATCAAAGGTGATTAACTAATAGGTAGATGTAAGCTTATAGAAGCTAATTAGAGGAATATTAGTATGATTTAGGCTATTAGAAGGGGATTAAATCAATTAAATATTGATTTATTGGTTAAATGGAAGGGAGAGCTAATTAATTAATAATAATTAATTATTCTAGATAGAAGGGGTGAATAATTAACGGAAGATTGTTAATCGGGATGTTAGTTGGATAGGTGACTTAATCAATTAGTGTATTGTAATTAATTAATGACAATAAGAGGGAATATGAGTGCTTATTAACGATATGTCACCAATTTGCAAGAAGGGGGATAATTAGCGCAATTTATGTATTTAAATTGCTCATGTGTAATTATGGGTGTCTACAGTTGGTATACGGCATGCATGTGTCCATTCCTCATGCCTTTGCCCCACTTCCGCATCAAGTACCACTAGCTTGGCATTACTTTCATCCACCTTACCACCTGTGGTCTCCCAACTAGACCCCACATCATCTATATCTACGGAACCTATGGCCTCGGTTGCACCTTGAAATCAGTTTCTCCCGTGGTTTCAACCATTCCTTCATCATCCATCTTCAAATATGACCCCATCTGCACCTACCACCTCATATATACCTATTGTATTGTAGCCACCCATGGTGTCGAAACCCATACCCCATTCCAAAACATCATCCTCTCCATCCTGTAGTCTTTACCTCCAATCACTACAAGGATCATTACATCCACCCCACCTACTTACATGTATCACCAACAACCCCTATCTTGTCTATCACCTATTTGGGGTATCTTCCACCTACATCTATTCCTCCCTCATATTTATCATACTCGACACCACCATATACTTTGGAATTTTGTCCACATCATACATTCATCATCAACCCCCTTATACTGCAGGGGGTTCCCAGTCATCACAACCTACCAACGAACTTATTAAAATGATGATGGAAAAGATGCAAACATTGGAAGCATCGGTTTTTGGCTCTCACAACTCTTTAACATACAATGAAATCTATAATGAGCCCATTCATCCATATCCTATACATTGGGAAATTCCCAAATTCAACTGGTTCAATAGTAAAGAAGACCCACAACAACACTTGTGGTATTTCAAACATGGGTGTTATCTAATTGCTCATGATGATGCTCTACTCTTGCAAACATTCCCCATGTCCTTGACAGACCCGTGTTGGATTGGTATAGTGGTTTACCTAGGCATTCCATTTACTCATTTAACCAAGTGGCTCAAGCCTTCCTGGACCATTTTTTGATCAATATCATCAAGAAGGTCACCATGACTAACTTATATTCAACACAACAATATGATGACGAGTCTATCATAGATTTTTTTACTCGTTGGCGAGCCTCATCAACTAGCTTACATTCCAGCTACCTCAAACCAAGCTTATAGATTTTCTCACTAGGGCTTGTGTTAGGCACATATAACAAACTCTCCAATTCCAAACCTTCCGTACCTTTGATGAAGCATTCACCATGACATGAAAACTTGAAATTTGTGTCATTGAAGAGAAGAAAATATGATTTCGTAACAAAAACAATGCATTTAAATCAAATGATACCTCTTCCTCTTCAAAACCAAAAATAATTATTCCAAAGCTAAAGTATCTTCTAACATGGTAGTTTTAAAAGTAGGCACATCTCATCCATCTAATCAATCAAAAACTTCCTCCAACATTTCTCTCATTCAAGATTTTTCAGTTTAAGCGGGAGCAACAAAAATACACTCCAATCGAGGAGCCTTATTCTTCATTA
Organism: Taxus wallichiana var. yunnanensis; assembly: GCA_018340775.1. NCBI lineage: Eukaryota > Viridiplantae > Streptophyta > Pinopsida > Cupressales > Taxaceae > Taxus > Taxus wallichiana. The sequence continues at coordinate 378,950,966 of CM031241.1, read as the reverse complement.
TTAGAAAAACTTCTTAAATCCAAGAAATTTCTCTACCACCCATCAAACCACATACTGGTTTTGACCCCACTTTTCCTATGCTTGCATGGTATAAGGAACATGATTTTTACAACTCTCATCATGTTAAATACCATAGTGATGGTAATTATATAACCTTCAAAAACATTATCCAGGAAATATTAGATAATTGAGATCTTGTCTTGGACAACCCAAACACACCAGCTAATCGTAAACTTACGTATCTTCAAGAATTCATTCCCAAACCATACCTTGTCATCCAACCAAACTAGAGAGCCTTCAACTAGTGATAATAATGTCTGTGAATTCCATGTTGTTTTTGAAATTGTACCAACCCTTCCTCAATTTCCTCATATCCCCTCCATCGAGGAGATTCTAGCACGAGCTCCTTTACCCATGGAGGAGCCTATTTCATTTACTCCTTCACCCATAGAGGATTCCCTTCATCTCCCTCTTCACCCATAGAGGAGACCACAATATATGTCAATGTCATTTCACCACCCACCTCACAACCTAATGAACAACTTGCGTGTTAACTCTCCTACCCATGGGAGAGTCATACTCACCTCCCTCTCCACCAAAAGAGGAACCTACCTCATCCCACCTATCATTTCCCCTAAGAATAGAGGATCCTTTAGAAGTACCACTACCTATTGGTGACAATTCCCCATTATCCTTCCAGGATCCAGTTGATTTTCTCTCAACTCTCTTACCCACAGAGTCCGAGGCCAACCGGTTCAGCTTATCCAAAATTCACCCCTCAAGGTAATTTTGATAACATGCATCAAATTCTTTAGTCCCAAGCAATTATATTGAGTCCAGCAAAAGGTCATGTTTTTAGGGTCCCCTCATATTTTTCTAACTCCCCTGTCCAAGTAGAAGAGAGCAAGTTCTCAGAGAAAATGCAAGAAAAATTGCAAAAAAGCAACTCGGGCCAAAAAAATCATGAAAATGGCTAAGTCCTAGTCCTCTCGGGACAATTGGGACAAAAGGGCGCGAACCGGCCGAAAGGCCGCTTCCATGTAGCATTTGGGACATTTGGAACAAGGGACGCTAAATCCGAATCGAAAAATGGAAACAATTGACTAATTTAAACAGCGATTCTCGGATAGTTAGTACGCGAGGATAAGTCGTCCAAAAGACTTAAGGCAGCCCTTTAGTTGGGCCAAAGGTACGTGAAGTACGTGAACCGCCGGATCGGCTGAAATGATAACTTTTGTCCCGGATACCGGGCCGAAATAACCGGCCCGAACCAGGCGATGGGAAAATTTGTCCCAAACAGGCCATACAGTTAAAAAGTCCAAAGGTATTTCGGATAGCAACGTAAAATGAGAACAAACATCCGAAATCAAATGGGACATCTGGGGCCGCGAGTACGCGAACCGGCCGATTCGGGTGAAATGGGAAATTTCAACACTTTGGCGGGGACAAAGGGACGCGCGGACGCGGATAGCAAAGGAGCCCCAATCGGATCACGCCACGTGTCACCGGCGAGAAAAAGGGACATGGAAGCCCATTTCGGGTGGTTCGGAAGAATTTGTCCCACGTAGCACACATTTGGGGCAAAGGACGCGTGGGACGCGAAAAGCTTGGCCGAAGGGAGAGGAATAAAAGTCAACGTTTGGCCTGGAACTTCAAAGGGCCATAACTTTTGACTCTGAGCTCCGATTTTCACAAAATTAGACTTTCTGGAACGAGCACGACGTCCTCTACACCAAAAAAACTAGATTTATTATTTTTGATGAGGGTAGATATATTTAAATAAAATAAACATATCCATCGTGCTCATTCCATTCCCGTCAAGTGACAAAAAACGCCTCGCACCCAAAATAGATGTCCGCACTCAGAAGGCCATAACTTTTGCATTTCTCAACAAAAACACACAAAATTGGTACCATTGGAATCGTGGTTCCCCCGATGCACAAAAATCAAAAAATTCCAGATTTGATTAGAAATTGATTGATATTTTTAAGAAAACGTGGCCAGGTTCAAAACAAGTTTTTATCTCGGTAGCCAGAGTGCAATTAAGAGGCATGGTCATCCTTCTTTCTCTCTACACATGGGACAAGATGGGGAGCATTTTGCAAGAAATATATAATCATTTCACTCAATTTAATGCCTCTTACAGATTTCAGGATTTCCATTTTTCCTTCTCTTTTCCTTCTCATTTTTCTATAAATTGGAGTGTTGGGCTCATCAGTAAAGAAGAGAGTTTTGGGTAGCAAAACTCCCAAAATTGCTTTTGAAGCCAATGTGTTGCAGGCCCTTGTAGTGGACTCCTTGTATGGTGATCCAAGCCCTTATCTTGTAATAGATGAACTGTGCATACTAGGAAACAATAAATTACAAGTTTGTGGATGTATCTTCCCTCTTCATGTTTTCTTGCATTCTTCTTACCCTTTGATCTTTCTATGAGAATATTGTGTCTATTTATTATGTTCTCAGTAGGGATTCATTATCATTGTGTATGCTTGGAATATTGTTGTGAATGCATTTTGCTAGATTATGGTGAATCTGTCATCACCTCTTCTAGTGTGCACTTTGCCTCTGTATTTCACACATTTGGAGATTACTCTCACACCCTCCTTTTCTCGGTGTATCACTTTGCTTTAGTGTAGGCTTTCATTTTATGCATTCTCTCTCCCCTGGTCCCTCTTTAGATTAGAATATTTAGCTTATCATGCATCGAGTAGATTGTGGCCTTTAGGAGTAAGAACCAACTTTCTCTCGGAGGTCTATCTCAAGTAGCAAGTCCCACAACTTGGAGATAGTACCCATGTTATCCAATCACACCGGATGCTTAGAGTGATCAAAAGAGAAATCGATCAACATCCAGGGTCTGCCGTGATTCGGTGATAACAGTTCTTGTCTCATAGACATAATTTACAGATATTACTACTAAATCAACATCATCTCCTCTTACAACAGCTTTGTTTTTACGCCTATAGAACAATTTAATTATGTTGATAATTCCATGCTTTGGGAACCTCTGGATACCTTTTTCAACCCAAATACAAATGTCATCTGTTGATACCTCTACAATTTATCCAAAGGTATTTCAGACAATCAAACCAACCATGCCCATACCGATCATAACCTCCTTTATCACCCTTGCCTACACATAAACCTTTTCCACCAACCAAACCTATTCCTATGCCTAAAAACCTACCTGCACCTACACCTTCCCTCGCGTCCAGAACCATCAACACATTGGTAGTCATGCTAACATCAAGTCTAGTCCTTCCTCTTGTCAAACAAGACTTATCCACGTCTTCAAAAACCCACGTAAAAACTAGTCCCCCACCTAAAAGGAAGACCCAACCTTCTAGGCCATATACAATGTTTTTTCCTACTACCCTCTCTCACCTTCACCCCTTCTATTTATCCTAGGACCTCACCCATCAACCCTTACTAAGAAACCTCCTTTCCAAGGAAAACCAAAATCATAGCACCCTGCCTCTTCATCACGATCTTTTATTACACCCAACTTACCTACATAGTGTACACCTTTGTTGTTACCCACATCTTTCTTACCATCTATACCCCCACCATCTATAGTAACCTTATCCCTACCTATGATATTCCCCACTCTTCAACCAATACCCTCCACCTCGCCTCTTCTAAAAACCTTCACCACACCTCCGTTATCACCTTGGCTAACCCATCCCCTTCCACCATCTTCCTTCCCTTCTACATCACGCTTGCCATCTTCACCTTTACTTAGCAATGCGTAACCAAAGTTGAAAATCCCACTACCCTCAAAAGAGGTAGTTAAGCCTACAACACCTTCTATCGCAATCCTCTCCCCAAGTGTGGGACTTGAAAATGAGAGAGGAATCTCCATATTAGAGGCTAGTTCCTCAACTCCTCCGATCTATATCATTCCAAAGTAGGGTTTAAAATTCAAGATCCTACTCTAAATTCCAAAGGGCAAAAAAATGCAAAAACTGAAACTAGTGCTAATAAGGTGATGCACCAAAGGAGTGGTGAGCATTTTTTACTTCTGCAGATTGACACAAATCATGGAAATGCAACAAAACTTCATGCACAAACTGATAAACTGTAATGGAAGGTCAGAGATGGATCAAACAACACAAACAGAGGATTAAAACTCATTCACAGAGCCTGCATTGTCATTTCCATTACCAAAACACATGCATTACAACACCTGAGAGGAAAAATAGGTTATAGTCTTGGAAAAGGTCTGATATTCCACAAAATCACTTCCAAGGTGAAAGAGGGAGCCTGCAATACATGAAAAATGTTCAACCTTTTGAAAATGAGCCAAATCTGGCTTTTACAGTGCAAGGGACGAGCCTAGGAGAGAGAAACATGGGAAAACATGGGAGAGATTCAACCACTGACCAAAAATGTAATCAAAATAGCATGGGCATCCTTACAGGCCCATCCCCTGACATTTTTCACCATGCTGGGAGAGAATGCGAGCCATTCTTCATTAAAAATGGTGGTTGAAATGTCATTTCTATCCATGACCACGTGCCAGAGGAATTTTTCAATTTTCTCTCTCCAAAATCCATCAAAATGCAAAATGACCCTAGAAATCTTGTAGAGAATTTCACCAGATTTCCATTGATATAAAGAACGTGAAAACCGAGCTCTAGATCGAAAGATATGGCCGTTTGAAATTTTAGGGCAAAACAGGGCCAAATCGGATTGGGCGGGTGAAAAATTTTTGAATTTTTCACCTTTTTTGCATTTGGGAAAATTTCCAAAATTCCCCATGCTCCACCTTTTCGGTGCCACGTGGCATGTTTTGATTGGACGTGGGCCCTCTGCGCTTCATTTTCCATTGTTTTTCCCTTTGGAAAATTTTCCAAAAATCCCCACCGGCCGATGAGTTGAGGACACGTGGCATCATGTTGATTGGCGCGGCTTTCCTTCCAAATTTTCCATCATGTTTGATCCATTTTCCCCATTTGACATGTGGCAAAACCCCATTGGATGTGGGCTTTTCCCCTTCAAATTTTTCATGCGGGCTGTCTTGAGTTTTTTTACCGCCACCTGACACGTGGCGAGATTCCATTGGCTCGCATTTTGGGGGGTGATTTTTCCTTTGAAATTTCCTTCTTTTTTTCTTTGGGAAAATTTCCCAAATTCTCCCCCCTTCCCCTACCGGTCTCGGGACACATGGCATCATGTCATTCACCGCAGGGCCTCAAACATTTTTTTCTTTTCATTTTAATTTTGGGAAAAATCCCAATCTCCTCCGCGCTCACGCCATCCCCTTGACACGTGGCAAAATGATTGGTCGGGATCCCAAAACTTCTTCCCCTTTTGAATTTTGGCAAAACACTTCACCAAAATTCTAACTTCCCTCCACCCCACCGAAACTCCGATGCCATAGACACGTGGCAAATATGATTGGGCGGGGCCTTCCTCTTTTAAAATTTTCCATGCGCCAACACTTAGTCAAATTTTTCAATTTTCTCCCCTTGGACACGTGGCATCATCTGATTCACCGCCAATGGCCTCATGGGGGGAATATTCCTTTTGAAAACTTTTCCAAACACTTGGTAAAAAAACCAAGTTTTCCTCCGACCCCGCCACTTCCTTGGACACGTGGCACCATTTCATTGGCTGCGGGCCTTTCAGGGAAAATTTCCCACAAAACTCCACCGAGCCATAACTTCAAAAATACATGGAGTTAGGAGGAAAACTTTACCTTTCTGGAAAGCTGAGAAAGAGCTCTATCCAATGGTGCCATTTCCAAAGTTTTGAGTGCCTAAAAAGCAAAAAATTATGACTGAGGCACAAGAGAGGGAAGAATGAAAGGAGTTAGCCACAAAATGAGTAAGGGGCACATTTTGGATAACAATTTTGGCAACTCAGAGGGGTCATCTACCTGCTGATGAAGTTACCAGTTTCTTGAAGCAATCCATTGGGCATGGAGTCATCAAATTCTCTATTTGGTACCCCAACTGACTAGAACACTACAAGGAGGAAGATGGAGGGTGGAACATCACCTGATGGAGCAAGGCCTACAAACACATTTCCTAGGAATAACAAGCTTGTGCCAAAGCACTTAGGGAAAGCAAAACTAATCTACAACAAAACAATGTGCACAAGCACTTGAGGAATGAAAACCTAAGCTAATATGTACAAGGTGGAGAATTCCCTTTAGTAGCAATGCTTTAGATGGATTCCATTGACTGGAATCTACAGTTCTTCACCATCCAATGAAGACAATTAGAAAGCATTGTTGTCCTTACACTTTGTGACCATGTATGGGCCACTCCAAATGGCATCAAATTTTGAATGCCTTCCTGGTTTTTCTCTATCTGCATCCCATTTTAACACTAGATCTCCAACTTGGAAGGATCTATTCTTGGCCTTTCTATCAAAGGTCTTCTTTATCAAAGCTTGATCCTTCTCCATTGCTTGGGATGCCTAATTTCTGATTTCTTGGAGCTCCATCAACTCTGCATATCTAACCTCCATGGGCTCAAACTCCAACAACTCCAATTTTCATGAGTTCCAATGTTGGCAACTCAAGTGACATGGGCAAAATTGCCTCTCTTCCATAAACAAGCTTGAATGGAGAGTTACCTGTAGATCTCTTGGGAGTTATCCTATCAGCCCATAAGGCTGATTTCAACTTAGTATGCCAAGACCTCTGATTTTCATCAAGAGTCCTCCTAATGATCCTCAACAAGTTCTTGTTTGTAGATTCAGATTCTGCCATTCCATTACCCTGAGGGTAATAGTTTGATGAAGTACTTAGGTAGATCCCATTCTTGACAGCCCATTCAATCACCTTGACCCAATGAATGCCAATGCATTATCTGATATTATTGTAGTTGGTATGCCAAATCTGTTGCTATTCCCTCATAGAAATCTAGGATGCTAGATTCATTTGCTTCCTTGAGTGCTACTACTTCAGTCCACTTGGTGAAGTAATATGTGGTTGTTAAAATCCATTTGTGCCCTTGGCTTGAATTGGGATTAATGACTCCAATGAAGTCTAAACCCCATTGCATGAATGGCTGGTCAACTGAAATTGGATGCAATGGAAGGGCAGCTAGTCTCTCTTTACCTCGTGAAGAATGCACAATTCTTGCACCTCTTGATCCATGCATAACAATCATTGAAAATCTTGGGCCAATAATAGCCAGCCCTCATGATCTTTAGAGTTGTCACTCTTGGTGCAAAATGACCACCAGCTGATCCACCATGGAACTCTTCCAACACCCTATGAATCTGATTTGTACTAATGCATCTCAACAACACTCCATTCACATCCCTTTTGAACAAAACACCATCAACAAGGGCATATGGGACAGCCTGCAATCTGAAGTGTCTTCTTTTGGTCTTGTTCATCTCTAGAGGGCATAGACCTGTGCTTAGGAAGTGCATTATGTCTTGGGTCCAGCAAGGAGTGAGGACACCATCATTCTCCTCTTGAGTGCTTCCTTGCTCATGGCTGTCTTGCAATGCCAAAACAACCTCCTTCTCATTGCATGCTTCCTTTTGTTTGCTCAAAATCAGCTGCTCACACAATCCTTTTCCTCTGACCAACTTGGTGACTTTGATCTCAATGTCATACTCCATGACATGAGTAATCCAACCTACCTTTTTTCATTCAAGTCTTTGTTGAGGAGGAAGTCTTTAACTCCCACATGAGAAACCAACAATTGAACCTTGTTGTTTGAAACTAGATGCTTGAATTTCTTCAAGCTCCTGATTACTGCAAGAACATGCTTCTCAATGAAAGAATATCTCACCTCATAGTCCTCCAGGATTTGGCTGAAGAAAGCAATTGGCTGCTCATCATTGTCTTTGTTCTACTTGTACCAAAATTGTAGAAATAGTATCATCACCCCCAAATGCATAGAGGATGAAATCCTTGGAGAAATCCAGGTTAATGAGAGTTGGGGCTTGAGAGATGGCTTCTTTGATTGCTTCAAAACTTTCCTTTCCTTTTGTTGTCCATTTGAAAGCCATGCTTTTCTTTAACATCTTGGTGATAGGCTTGACTAGGGCTGCAAAATTTGGGACAAACCTCCGAACAAAATTTATTCTCCCCAAGAAACTTTGAAGGGCCTTCTTGTGGCTTGGCAATGGTAGTGCTCTTATGGCTTCAACTCTTTCTGGATCAATTGCTAATCCTTCTTTGGAGACAATGTGGCCAAGGAGCTTTCCTTCATGGGCTAGAAAAATACACTTTTTAGGATTCAAGGATACTCCAAATCTTCTACACCTTTGGAACACTTGTCTCAAATGAAAGAGATGGTCTGCTGCATTTTTTGAAAAAACAATGATATCATCAAGATATATCAGCACCATGTTGTTAATCAAATCCTTGAATGCCATGTCCATTTCCCTTTGAAAGTAGCTCCAGCGTTGGACAACCCAAATGGCATTTTCCTGTATGCATAAGTTCCCCATTTGGTTGTAAAGGCTGTCTTGAACTGATCTTCTTCTTTCACCATAATCTGATTGTACCCCGAATAGCCATCAAGTAATGAAAACCTCTCGTGAGCCAAAGAACAACTTGTAAAATCTGCTCCATGGAAGGAAGTGGATAATGATCCTCGAGAGATGCTCTATTCAAATCTCTCAAGTCAACACACAATCTGATTTCCCCACTCTTCTTTCTAATCGAACCAAGTTGGCCACCCAACTAGAATGCTTGATAGGGAATATGATTCTTGATTCTATCAACTTATTCAATTCCTTTCTCATGAGAGGCTCCATGTGTGGATTGATGGCCTTTGTTTTTTTTCCGATGGGTTTAGTACTTGATCCAATTCAATGGTGTGTTGAGCTAACTTGGGATCAAACCTTTCAAATCTTCATAGCTCCAAGAAAACACATCAGGAATTCTCGACAAAGTCAGTATGAACTCATACCTTTCTTGTTCAATTGTCATCTTACCAATTTGGAGTGATTTGCCTTCTTCCACCAAGATGGACACTGAATCTTCTCCCTTGACTTGATGTTTGCTTTCTCCTTCCTAAACTGATCATTAGGATTGAAAATGGACTCCAAAGTAATAAGTCCCTTTGGTAGTTTGTTGGTTCTCAGCTGTACCACTTGGTCACCATACTATTGCTCCAACTTTTCCTGATTTTTAGTTGAGAACTCAACCTCTTCTTGCAAGAAATGGATGATTTGCTGATCATTTTCAAACACTTGCCAACTTACATTGTTGTCTGGCACTGAAGGCCTCACAATCACATGGATGTTTGGTTGTACCTTGTCTTTTTGAATGCTTTCAACAACGTCAAAGGCTGCCCCAACTGCTGCAAGCCTGTCAGCAGCTTGGTTCTCTTTTCTAGGAATGGATTTTATGCCAAAGCCCTCAAAATCTTCAATGAGGTCCCACACCCTATTTTTGTAGCACTTGAGTAGATCATTCTTGATAGCATGCTGCCCCTTAACTTGGTTGACAATCAACTCACTATCACCAAAGACTTGCAAGTTCTTTATTCCTCTCTTGATTGACCAATGCAATCCTTGTATCAAAGCTTCATATTCAAGCAGTGTTATTAGAGCATGCAAACTGAAATCTAAAAGCTGAATAATACTTAACTCCTTGAGGTGAAACAAGCATAGCTCCCCCTCCTGCACCTTATCTACTCCTTGATCCATCAAAAAACAACTGCCATACCTCATTTTCATCCTTGTGGTTTGGCTTGGTGATGCTAGGAATAGGCTGATTTTCTTCATGCATGCAATAGACTCCTAGCTCAGATTCTTCTATTTCTTGATAAGGATCAAAAGCATGCACCTTGTTTTCCCATTCATCAAGAGTTAGATCCGGGATGCTTCCAACCTTGGTGTCAGCTTCATCAGTGCTTGGATAATCCTCTTGATCAAACGCTGAACAATTGGTATTGATCTGACTTGGAGTGTAAGGCTCAATGTGAAAGTTTGCAATAGGTTCAGATCTGATTGTGGCCTTGGTTCCATATCTTGTTCTAAACAACATGTGTGACCAATCAGCAGATAAGTAACCTCCAATCTTGGCTATGAAATCCCTTGACAAACATAGGGCAAAGAGTGGTGGAAGGTCTATTACTGAGACATCTTGCAAAACAACAACGTTGGGGCATGCATGCAAAGTAAGACTCAAGTTTTTAATCACTCCAACTATTGTTACTGTTGTCCCATCCAATTACACTACCCCTTTGGATATGACTTCATACTGAATTCCCAACTGATCAGCTATTTTCTTGGGCATTACTGAACTACTTGCCCCGAATCAATCATGCAATTGTGTACTAATTGGTTTCCAATGATCAATGAAACATAGAATGGAGGGGGCTTCAACATTTTACCTTGTTGTCCTCCATGATTCCCCTCAGGTTGGGCAACATTTGTGAGCACCTTCTCTTGCATTTGGACTTGCTGATTTGAAGTTGACCAATCCTTCATGGCAGCTTGTAGCAAATCTCTTTGGCCTGGGATAGATAGTGATTCCCACATTGATATGTTTACATTTGTCTTCTTCATCTGATCAATGATGTTGAATGGAGATGAAGCATCTCTTTGTTGTCCCTTGGCCTGCACATTCATTCCTTGCATATGGGCAGCAACAACTGGCATTTGAGTTGGCCTAGAGCTTGTTTTAGGCAGCCCTTGTGTGTTTGGAACTGAATTTTGTTTGCCAATAATTTGTGGAGTGATAGAAGGTTGTGGATTGCTTGGAGCTAATGGTTGTTCTTCACCCAAATTTCTCCTTTTTGACCTTGTGTTGGCTGCAACACTTTGGGAAACTATTTGATTCATGCCACAAAAATCTTCTTGCCTACCAGTTTACAAGTGTGGTATCATTTGGAGCTGATTGCTGCTAGAATGTTTCTTGTTGTTGGTTATTTCTTGACTACCTTCACCCTCCACACCAGTTGTTGTCACCATTAATGCTTGATTCAAGGCACCATTGAAGCACATAGACTAGGTTGTGAGGTTCATTGCATGGGAAACACCAATCATACTCTTGAGCTATGTTGTTTTGCACTGGCACTAATGCCTTAGAGGCAGATATAGCATTGGGATTATAGGGCTGAAATGGTCTATCAGGAGGTCTTGCTTGGTTTAAATTTGTAGCTGGATTGGGTGGTCTTTGAGGTTGGTATGGCTGCCTGTTAGGCTAAGCTTGAGGCTGGAAGGGAGGTCTAAAACCTTGGGCTTGCTTGTCTCTTGAGTGTAACCAGCTCATTACCTAAATTTTGCAATTGCTTCATGACTTCTTGAAGTTCATTTGAGGCACTAGAAGATGAAGTAGAAGCTTCACTTAAATTCTGATTTCTAGGAGTGGGAATAGGAGCTAAATTAGGCACTTGGCTAGTACTTGGGCTCTCTAAACTTGGAAACAATGGCATTGGAGGCCTAGGAGCTAGCTTGCCAGCTTGAATCAAACAATTTTCAGCTCTAATGGCAATGCTATAAGCAATAGGGATAGTTGTGCCTCCCATGGATTGAATTAACATAGAAATATCATAATTTAAAGCTTTAAGGTAATATAGAAAAGCACCTTCTACTGTTGGCCTTACTGCCACTAGAATTCTCTCCCAAGTCCTTTGAAATCTGAAGTTGAAGTCACTGGTCACCGCTCATTGGGAGCTCTCGATGGTTGTCACTTGTTCCAAAAGGGACAAGTTGTCTCCTTTTCTCCCAAACTCGCTCATGGAGGGCTATACATAGCTGGTTCCAATTTTGATAGAACCCGAGGCAAGACTCCTAACCATTGCAAAGCTTTCCTTTGAATGAAGATGCCAAAGCAGCTTTGACAAAGAACTTGCATCTCATTAATCTCATGGATTGCACAAATATTAGCAATATCCTTAACATGATCACCAGTGAGTGGTCTGATTTTCCAAGAAAGTATGGGATGTTCTTCAATGCCGCAACGGGATTGATTTTTGCATTGAGAGCAAGTGGGTCTACTTCCAAAGTGAAATTGACATAGGGTTGTTTTGTGCCATTCTCGATTGGCCTTAGAACCCTTGTTGATTAAATGAAAGGCCTACCAGTGGAGGAGTTGAGAGAGTTCTGTTTGGTGGAGATGGAGACCTTTGAATTCTCCTCCCTCTTTGCCTTCTTCTTGGAGATAACTACAGATACTCAAACAACACTTCTTCTTCTCCAACTCTTGACCTTGTGGTGATTCTTCTCATGAGTTTTCAGGTCTCGCACTACTAAAACCAGCTGATTCTTCTTCCTTGAGTCACCAGATGTGTAATTTAGGGCTCTTTTAAGCAAGAAACTTGCAACAAATGCACATCAATTTTGTTGCAATGAAGATGAAGACCTCTAAGGTCCCACCGGCATGCCAAAACTGTTGTTGCAAATCAGCAGCACCCCTGGATGTTGATCAGACTTCTAGTTTGACATTTTGGACATCCAGTGTGATTACACAACATTGAATCCTCTCCCCAAGTGTGGGACTTGAAAATGGGAAAGGAATCTCTAGATTAGAGGTTGGTTCCTCAACTCCTCTAATCAGATATATCACTTACAAGTTATACAGAGGTTTAAAACTCAAATCCTACTCTAAATTCCAAAGGGGACAGAGATAGAGAATGCAAAAAATGAAACTAATGCTAATAAGGTGATGCACCAAAGGAGTGGTGAGCATTTTTACTTCTGTAGATTGACACAAATCATGGAAATGCAACAAAACTTCATGCACAAACTGATAAACTATAATGGAAGGTCAGAAATGAATCAAACAACACAAACAGAGGATTAAAACTCATTCACAGAGCTTGTATTGTCATTTTAACATTAAAAAAACACATGCATTACAACACCTGAGAGGAAAAATAGGTTGCAGTCTTGGAAAAGGTCTGATATTCCACAAAATCACTTCCAAGGTGAAAGAGGGAGCCTGCAATACATGAAAAATGTTCAACCTTTTGAAAATGAGCCAAATCTGCTTTTACAGTGTAAGGGACAAGCCCAGGAGAGAGAAACATGGGAAAACATGGGAGAGATTCAACCACCGACCAAAAATGTAGTAAAACAGCATGGGCATCCTTACAGGCCCATCCCCTGACATTTTTACCATGCTGGGAGAGAATGCGAGCCATTCTTCATTAAAAATGGTGGTTGAAACGTCATTTCTGTCCATGACCACGTGCCAGAGGCATTTTTCAATTTTCTCTCTCCAAACTCCATCAAAATGAAAAAATGACCCTTAATCTTGTAGAGAATTTCACCAGCTTTCCATTGATATAAAGAACGTGAAAAACTGAGCTCTGGATCGAAAGATATGGCCATTTGAAATTTTAGGGCAAAACAGGGCCAAATCGGATTGATGGGGGAAAATTTTGAATTTTTCACCTTTTTGCATTTGGGAAAATTTCCAAAAATCCCCACGCTCCACCCATTTTTTCGGTGCCATGTGGCATGTTTTGATTACATGGGCCCTCTACGCTTCATTTTCCATTGTTTTTCCCTTTGGAAAATTTTCAAAAATTACCACCTGCCGATGAGATGAGGAGGACACGTGGCATCATGCCGATTGATCAGGGCGCGGCCTTTCCTTCCAAATTTTCCCATCACTGCTTTTGATCCATTTTTTTGACCACACGTGGCAAACCCCATTGGATGCGGGCTTTCCTCCTAAATTTTCATATGGGCTTGTCTTTGAGTTTTTTTCCACCACCTGACACGTGGCAGATTCCATTGCTCACATTTTGGGGGGGCTTTTTCCTTTGAAATTTCCTTTTTTTTCCTTTGGGAAAATTTCCCAAATTCTCCTCACCTTCCACTAGTTTGGGACATGTGGCATCATGTCATTCACCATGGGCCCTCTTGCAAACATTTTTCCTTTTCATTTTCCCTTTGGGAAAAATCCCAATCTTCCCCACGCTCTCACAATTCCGCCTCCGACACGTGGCAAAATTTGATTGGGCACACGATGGCCAACACTTAGTCATTTTTGGGACATGTGGCAACATTTGATTCGCAAAAAAATATTCCTTTTGAAAACTTTGCAAAACACTTGGTAAAAATTCTAACTTCTCCCCACCCTCCACTTCCTTGGACATAGGACACGTGGCATGAATATGATTGGGCATAACCTTCCTCTCAAATTTTCCATGCGCCAACACTTAGTCAAATTTTCAATTTTTCCCTGACACGTGGCATCATCCGATTCATGGAGTGGAGGAAAAATTTACCTTTTTGGAAAGGGGAAAATCTATCCTATTCCATTTCTAAAAAAGAAAAAAATTTGCCCAAACACTTGGTAAAATGAAAGGAAGTTTTCCTCCAAAAATGAGCCACTTTTGGACACGTGGCACCATTTCATCATCACATTACCACCTTTAGGGAAAATTTCCCACAAAACTCCAAATCGAGCCATAACTTCAAAAATACATGGAGTTAGGAGGAAAAATTTACCTTTCTCCTTCAAAGTCCTCCTGAGAAAGAGCTCTATCAACAATGGTATTTCTAGAAAGTTTTGAGTTCACCTAAAACACATTCTCAAAAATATTCAACAACCCACATCTCCACCTCTAGAGACCTTTTTAATCCTCCAGGCCACTCATGTCCAAAAAGACAAAGGAAAGGAGAAATAAACTAGCCATCTATCAATCATGTGCCCAATATACCATCTGCACCCACACCAAAAATCACCATTTGATGACCCACATACCCTATTTATGATGAGGTCACTCATCGTACAAATGATAAAATAATTACCACAATATCTACTCAAATTTTCGTTGTATGCGACCTTGTCAAACCTCTTAATCTCATCGACGGGCCTTCATGGAAGTTCTGTAATCCATCAAGGTTAACCTAATAACCTTACGCCTATGGCCTCCATTATCACCCCTTACCATGTGTCCTCTCTCACCAATTCATCTCCTTCATCTACACCTATTATCACTCATCAAGTAGCCACTCCTATTTTCTCTAATGATGAGATTGTACCTATCCACTTAGATGATCCCTATCCCTCCCTTTTCATTTCCATTTACATTGATAATATAAATGTACAATGCATTATGATCAATGATGATGCCAGCATCAACATCATCTCCTCCCATGTTTACAACCAAATGGCCATCCTTTCATATTGCATGCATAATAACCCAGTTATGTTGCATTCATTCAATTATACCATCACTTCCACCCTTGGCACCATCATTCTCCATGTTCATGTGGTTCCCCATATGGTTCTAGAATTATTTTATGTCTTAGAGGGGGAATTCCAATCTGACCTATGGCTTTTCCTACCTTAGATACATGTCATGTATTGTGTTCCTTCAACCTTACATCGTTGTGTAAAATTTGAACATGAAGGACATAACTATACCATTTTATCTCACCCTTCACCATTCAAAAACTACAACATGTTGTATCACCCTAATGATGTCCTTATACCGGTCAAGGCATCTACCAATATTTCTTTCACTTTTAGCCCCATCCACCAATGCTTCCACCACCTCTCCTACACCTAACTCCTCTACTTTAACTACTTCCATAACCTCTCATGCACCCGACCCATCTGCTAACCCATCTACTTCTCAACCAACCAATGCTTCTTCTTCACAATCACCTAGTGATTCATCTATTCCCGCTACCCACATATCCACTATTGATCCCTTAGAAGGTGTTTTTCAACATCTCACTCTAGGGGAGTACCACTGTATAATATCAACACATTCCTTACTCCTCAAGAGTATGGTAACCTTCACCAACATCCTCACTATGATCACCGCATATGTGAGGTTTTCCCTTATGGTCCTCCCCACCTTCATACCAACTTAACATATGGGGGACTTGATACTTCTACCTACTTTCCTAAGCCACATTCCTGAATGCGACCATTTTCATATGACCTCCAATTTCTTACCAACCACCGCTTCACCCACACCTTCCTCAATCGTTGTGCATGGAAAGGCTCTATCTTTAGTTTCTATGAATAGGGCCGCCATACCGTCATCCCGTGTACCACTCATAAACACAAATATTGCATTGGTATAGGCTTCACCAAACCATCTTTCAAGAAGGCTCACGTTGAACTCATTGACGATGGCCAATCTTCTTCATCCCATTTACCAACTCGCACCACCTTCACCTACGGAGTCTATAGATCCGAATCTATTCCTCATAACTTTATTTTCGTGAACACCATTTCCTAGGACCTCTAACTTATGAAAAATATGGTAAGGCTCCCTCTTGCCTTCTCTTCCTATATACTGACATGATCGATGACAATACACCTTCTATTAACTCTATTCAATGTCAAGAAGATGAGTATATTCTCACCTACCTTGGTGTGGAATATTCCTATATTCATTGGTCATTTCCTTCTGAGACACAAACCATGTTAAATGAATCAACCATCGAGATCAATATCAACACTCAGGATGACCTGCACATTCTAAAGATAGGGCAATATTTAGATGCCACAAAAAACAAGCTTTTACTACTTTCCTCTGGGATCATAACAACCCTTTTTCTTTGTCTTACACTGATATGCTAAGTATTGACCCAAACATTTTGGTCCACAATATCGTCACTATTCCTAAAGCCAAACCCGTAAAATAGAATTCATGCAAAATTCATCCTTGCATTTCCCTTTTTGTCAAATCATAACTCTAGCGCCTTCTCTCATTTTCCTTCATCATACCCATTGATTATCCCCAATGGATATCTAACATTTTTCTGTCACAGAAGTGATAGGGGGACTCTGCATTTGCATAGATTTCGGTGACCTTAACTTAGCTTTCCCTAAAGATGACTTTCTCTTTACTTAGTATTGACTAATTGTTTGATCTCACCTCTAGCCATGATATATTATCACATACGGAATGTTTCTCGTGTTATAACGTAATAATACTTGCCCTGGAAGATCAACACAAAACCTCCTTCATCACTCCTTGGGGGACCTTTTGCTATAGGGTCATGCCCTTTGGCCTTAAAAATGTTGGTGCCACATATCAGTGGGCTATGAATTATATCTTTCATGACATTATGCATCGCATATTGGAATATTATATTTATGATCTTCTAGCCAAAATCTAAACATCGGGCCGAACACCTTACAGTCAGTAAGGTCATCTTCAACCATCTCATCAAGTACTATGTTTGCCTTCAACCGAAGAAATGTGTCTTTGTTGTTCTTTCTAGAAATCTCCTTGGTTTTATCATTTCTTTGGGTGGCATAAAAGTTGACCCCTCTAAAATCAAGGCTATTCTCAAAATGCCTCCACCTACTAACCTTCATCAACTTCATAGTTTGTAAGGCAAGTTACAATCTATTTGTCACTTTATTTCTCAACTTTTTGACCGTTGCCATCCATTTCATCATCTCCTGAAAAAGGATGTCTCCTACAAATGGGATGATGAATGACATAGAACCTTTGATTCCTTAAAAAAATACCTCCTCCAACCACCTGTGCTCATTCCTCCTAAGGATGACCAACCATTTTACCTTTACATTTCTGCTACTAACCATTCCCTAGGTGCCATGCTCATTCATCATGACGATCAACATAAGGAAAAAATAGTTTACTATATAATTTGTATTCTTCTAGACTACGAAACTAGATACACCCATGCCGAAAAAATCAACTTAGCCTTAGTTTTTTTTAGTACTAAGCTTTGACATTACCTACTCAACCAAAACACATTTTTCATCACCAATATTGACCCCTTACATTACATGTACACAAAACCCTACCAACATCAACGTGTTGCACGTTGGTTCATGCTTCTTGTAGACCTAGACCTCAAATTCACTCATCAAAAATATTTCAAAGGAAAAACCATCACTAACCAACTTTCGGATGTACCCCTCTCAAGGAATCAATCCTCTAATTTTGATTTCTTGGACAAATCTATCATTACCCTCTCTTTGATGATACCATTTACCATATGACTTATTCTTTGATGATTATAAATGTTATCGTGGGGTTGTGTCGAGTTATCCTCATTCATATTAATAGTGAACCTATGCCATTATATTTATAACTATATTTTAATTGTACTAACAATATCACTTGAATATGAAGAACTCGTATTAGGTATTCAAGCCGCCATCGCCTTAGACATTAAATAGATTAATATCTTTGTTTTCTCAACTAGTTGTAAATCAAGTTAATGGTATATACCAATGTCATAATGAAATAGTTCAAAAGTATAAACATCATGTAGATATACTTTTGACTATCTTTGGCTGTTTGAACTTCAAACTACTCCGCATTCCACTAACAAATTTTTGGACACCATGGCCTCGCCTTGCATCTCAGATACCTTCTTTGCCTTCCAAATCAAAAATATTTGTCACAGTACAAAGGTTACAATAACCTTCTTATTTATTTCAAGATGTCAACCTTGTCGAACCGTTGAACCTAACCCACGTGACCTTTGGTATAAGAATTTTACAGACTACCTTTCCCTTTCAATTCTACCTCTAGACCTATCTTGCAATGGAAAATGTGCCTTTCTCAAAGGTGTCTCTCACTATGTCATCATGGGTGGTCTTCTTTATAAACGTGGCTTTGACGGTATCCTCTTACGATGCCTAACAAGTTCTGAAATTCCCTACACCATCAAGGAAGTTATCGGTGGAATTTGTGGAGGTCACTTCAAAGGGTTTAGTTATCGTTAAATGTATTCTCCACCACTATTAATCGGCCAACCCTAAACCGTGTTTTTTTTTATTATGTCAAACATTGTGTGAAGTTTTAACAACATGTTAATCTTCATCACACCCCTAGTCATGCCTTATAGTTTGCATGAGACCATTGGCCTTTCTCTCAATGGGGTTTGTATCTTGTCGGAGAGATCAATCTTCATTCTTCCCAACATCATCAATGGATTATTACTGCTACTAAATACTACACTAAATGGGTAGAATCCATACCTCTTATTTCTACAAAATCTAAGAAAATATGTGAATTCATCAACCATTACATCATTTGTCGCTTTGGTGTTCCTCATAGTCTCATCACCGATAATGAAAAATAGTTCAAAAATAAAACCCTACAAAAACTTTGTGATGCCTTTGTCACACCATTTTCCCTTGAAAATCCATCGGTTTAGCAGCCTTTCCATGTTTTTTTCCTCCCCAGAATTTTCATAAAAACTTTTTCCTCCATTTGACACGTGGAAGCCCCACACTTGTTTGTTGATAATAAAAATGGTGCCTCCCTTTATCCCAAAGTAATGGAGGAAACACATGATGGATCATATTAATGGAAGGGGGAAAATCATGTTTTCCATGTTTTCATTTCCATTAGTTTTCAAGCATTTCCAAAAGGGCTGTGGACACGTGGAAGGCCCGCGCTTTTTAAGGGCCCCTTTGTGCCTCACCTTTATCAATTGTGCCAACTAAACACATGGATGGATTATAAAGTAGGAAGGGGAAAAATCAATGGTTTGTTTCACAAGTTTAGAAGGATTTCAAAGGTTGTGGCATGGCATCCTAGGAAAATGGGGCCAAGAAACATGTCTCTCAAATATTCTTCTCTTTTGGGGGGAAAATTGAGTGGGAAAAAATGTATAAATGTAATGAGAATACTCTTGCAAATGGTTGGGAGTTCATTTTCATGAGAAAATTTTGAGAAAAGCTCATCTTCTGAGAAAACTTTATGAGAAACCAGGTTAACTTCCTCTGTGTTAGATTTTCATTCATGTTGAGTTGGTTACAAGTGTATAGCCATCAAAAAGCTCTAGATTGTTTAAAATAAATCTCCCTTGCTGATGAATCTGATAAATTTTGAGTTAATTTGTGTTAAATCTCTAGCAAAATTTGTGTTTATTTCACTTTTAGAATGTCTACAAGTAGTTTTTCTTGTTCCTATTGCAATCTTGTATCAAAATCTCTTTGAATCACATAGATCTCAATCCTTGTGATAGTTTAGTGGCATCTGCAATTTCATTTTTCAGAAGAGCTTTCATCTTGGGAATGAAATAAATGATTTAAAATCACTTTTCTTTCATCTATTGATAGAGATTGTTTGTAAGCCTCTGGGTGTACCTCAGGTGATTGATCTTAGATTTTGATGTTTTATTGGGTCTTCTAACTCGAGCCTTCATGCTAGAATCTCAAATATTGTGTGAAAAGGTGAAATCTGGGCCTCCATTGATGCACACCTTCTGGTTGAAGGAATGTTTTAACTATTTTGAAGCTTTATGTTATTGAGTTCTCCATTTGTTGTGAAGTTTCTCAAGGATCTGGAAAATTCCAATCTATCTTGTTGATCTCCCACCAAAAATTATTCAAATAACCAATCCTACCCTAAACTACCCCTATTTTTCTCTATATATCCACAAAAGAACAAAATCCATTTGCTAAAGTATGTAGAACAATCAGATTCCAAATGTCTTTAGTAACCTTAGCCTTGTGTTGAAAATATCTCCATATTCTGAAGTGACAACTCGTGAGAGTCAGATTTGGTGTGTTGATCATATTTTCCCAAGGTTTTCTTTATAAAATTTGTGCAAAAGAAAGGTATCTACATCTCCTTCAATAACAGAGGTTACAAAATAGGTTCTCTTACCTTGGTTGAAAGGCATAACCTAAAATAGTTAGGATAAGATCAAATCCTTTTAAGGTGTTATCCATCTCTCCACAAACCCGAGTAACAAAGGGTTAGTTAGATTTCATCCCCAACTACAAAATGATACACATTTATGATCTATCTACCTCTAAGCTCCTGTCTCAATCTATGTGTTTTCTCGGCTTGAAAAGGAGAATGAATTTGGATACCAACACTCATGGCGCCATTTTTGGGGATGCTTTGAAGAATTTAAATTTTTCCAAACCCTAGTAATGTTTCTTGCAGTTCTATGTGTGCAAATACATTTTGTAAACATCATTCTCTGATCAGATCTGTAAGAATTGAACAAAGTTATAAGTTTTACGTGTTGTATATCCAATTTTCTAGTAGTTATTGTACTAGGTTTGCCTCACCATTGATAAATTTGGGTGAAGGAAGGTCTGATTTGTAAAGCTTTGCATGATTTTTAGTGTTGACAGACATTTGATAGATTATTTTAGTGCATTTGCACAACTAGGGTGAAAATCCTTAGTGGCGACTCCATGTTGATTTATTTTGATAAATGCCAGTGTCTTAACCTCTGTCAATTGAAAATTTGTTACTAATCTTTGCAAAGTTGGAGGGAAGAAGATATTTCTTCACCACGGACCCTAGTAGAAGGTTGTTTCTAGAGTTTGGAAAGTCTAATTCAAAAGGAGAAAAAATTTGAAGGTTGTTGAAGATCAAGCATCAAGAAAAGAGATCTCCATTGGTGAAACTGATCGGCATGTGATTGAAGATTGCAATGCTTCCTCAACTACTTCTGAATCAGGTAGTCTCTTTGTAAATCTGAATTCTCCATCTGGAGAGGGGCCTTCTCATTCTACCCCTATATTTGAAATATTTACATCTCATTCTACCCCTGTATTTTCCAAATTTGATAGTGTCTCCATGAAAAAGGGCCATTAGGGGATAGTCATTCTAAAATTGTATCCCTGTACCACACACCCCTCACTCCTCATCATTTTGTTTCTCCTATAAGATCACCTCCTCAAAATAATATGGCTCAGCCTCCCCCAAACCTCCATTTTTTGTTAATACTTTTGGTCCCATCAGTTTTAGAGGGATGGCTGGTTATCCAAATGTTGTGCCACATGATGTAAGAAACATATTGCCTAAGTTTCAAGGAAATAATGCAATAACTGGTGATCAACACTTGAAACTCTTTGTCAATATGATGGAGGATTTTGAAATAGAGTTTGAAGATGTATACATTAAATTATTTATTCATACTCTAGAAGAGGATGCAAGGGACTAGTATAAAGCTCTGCTTGATAACTCTATTGATTCTTGGACTGAAATGAAGAATGCATTTAGATTGCAGTATGGTGACAAAAAACAAACCCTAGGTTTCTTTTGTCAGAATTTGAGAATATTAAAAAGAATCCTAATGAATTAGTGCATGATTTTAATACAAGATTCAATAAGACATTGAGAATATTTCCTGTGAATTTGAGGCCATGTGATGAATCTTGTCTTATAAAGTATGTTGATGCATTTGACAAGAAGGTTGCATACTATTTGAGGGATAAAAACCTAGCACTTTGAGGCAGGCCTTTACCATGGCTCTGCAAATTGAGAACAACATCAAAGCAGTTGGAAAACCTCCTAAGAGGGAGGGTGTCAAACTGATAAACCCATAAAAAACCTCAAGCAAGCAAGAGTGTGGATCTTGAGGAGGTTGTTAAAACTTTGGCAGGGGCTATCAAAGAAATCTCTTACAAACTAGCCTGGGCAGAGAAAGGAATTGGGAAGAGTTCACAAGGTCAAAAAAAGGCACAAAATCATGATAGATTTGGAATCATCCTAGGGGTGATCAGAGGTCAGATGACAGAGGTAAAGGACCCATGGGATCTGCAAATAGACATCCCCAAGCATGTGAAAGTAGAATGGTGCTGATCCTCTGATTGCTACCAGTTGTTGTTGTTGATGATGCCCAATGAGATTGATTGGTGTGATAGATGCTTTCTACCCCATCCTCCATGTGAAGTAAATCAGCAAGAAGAAGAAGTTGATAATGATGATGGTACTTGATGATGATGTTTGCATGATGGGTTGCTCTTCAAGCTCACAACAAGGAGAAACTTCAACCGAAGTGATAAGTGCTCAAACTGCTACAAACTTTTTGGGATTGCATTCACTGGTACCACTTCTTCCTCCTTCTCATACTTTTGAAGTAGATGTAGTACAAGCTTTTGAAATACCTAATAATGACTTTGAGTATTTAAGAGCTTTAATGATAAAGAAGTATGATGGAGGAGTCCCTTCGAGGAAGATAGGCAGTTATTGATGAACATTGTTGTTGCTCAAGAAAAGGATTATAATACTAGGAGTAGAGTTGTCAAAGGAGCAGGGCCTCAAGCCAAACCTAAAACTCCATTGCTTACTAGTATTCCTAAAGAGGCTCCTAAGAAAGATACACCTTCTAAAGGCCTTGTTGTCCCAAACAAGATTCATACTTCTCCTCATGCCCAAACTATCAAGAATCCCATGCCATCTGATGAGTTTGTAATCTCCCTCCAATGTTGCCTTGCCAAAGAATGTTCCATATGACATTTCCCAAGTTTTGAGTCAAATCAAAGTTAGTGTTCCAATTGTTGAGTTGCTTAGGATTCTGAGCACAAGAAGAGAGCATTTGAGTACTTGGGATTGAAAGAAGAAAAGAGTACCCCAGTAGAAAAATGTAAACATTGTAGAAACTCCTCCTCCAACCATTGCAGACCTTGAAACACCACCAACATTGGAAGAGCTTGGAGAAGCACCTGAGGTTTACTTGGGGACATCTTTGGTTGAATCCCAATTAAATGTTGATCCATTTTTTACAACTTTGATCATTAAGGACAAACTTTGCTGCACAATTGTATGTTTGATTCTAGAGCATCATGCAATGTCATGCCTCTTGAGGTCATGAATGAGATGGATATCAAAGTGACAACAACATATGGAAGATGCACTGCCATGGACTCTAGAGAGGTGCCCATTGTTGGATGTGTGAAAGGTTTGGTGGTACAACTTGCAGCTTATCCAGGTAAGAACCTAAACTTGATGTTGTCATTGTTGATTGCCCTACCAAATGGGGCATGTTGTTATCAAGAAAGTGGGCTGCAAGTGTTGGTGGAAGTGTTCAGATGGATATGTCTTTTTCCACCATTCCAATTGAAGGCATCCTTGTAAATTTATATGGAGAAAAGAAGATGTTGCACCTCATTGAAGATCCCAACAATGCCTCTTATGAAGTGTTGTATACTGATGTTGATGCTGATAATTTTGTTGGGTTTGCTGATGGGAAAGAAAACAAGATTGATCAGTGTAAATGTCTTGAACAAGTTGGTTTACCTTGGACCTTGTTATTTGATGGAGCATGTTCCAAGTTTGGAAATGGTTCGGCATTGTTCTGATCTCCCCAAGCCAAGAAGAGTTTGTATTTTCTTTCAAACTTAACTTTGAATGCACTAATAACATTGTTGAGTATGAAGCATTGTTATTAGGTTTGAGAATTTCTTGGAAGTATTATATTAAGGATATCATTGTCAAAGGAGACTCAGAACTGATTGTCAAACAAATTAGAAAACTATATGCTACTAAAAATCAGAGAATGAAACAATACAAGCATGTAGTTTGGGATTTGATTGAAATGTTTGACTCATTTAATATTGTGCATCATGATAGAAAGTTCAATGTTGTTGCAAACCAGCTTGCAGTCTTGGGATCTCGGTTTGATGTTTGTTCAATGTCCCCCAATTGTGAATATAATGTTGAAGTACTAACAAGGCCATCTGTCCCTGACAACGTAAAAAATTGGCAAGTATTTGATGATGATGCCCAGGTGAAATGGTTTCTATAGAACAAAGGGGAGTTTTTGATCAATGTATTGATTGGGAGCCAATGGTGTGTGTAGCAGAAGGAAAAGAAACTTTGTTTGGCAAAGACATCATCCAATTGAAAACTAATACCATTCCTAGAGGGTTGGTTGCTCTTGAATCAAACTTTGATAATGTTGATTGCATTATTAACAGACATATAATAGCCTCAAGGGATGTTGAAGAGCATGACCTTGGCACAAAGGAGAAACCAAGGAAGATCTGGTTGGGAAGTAATCTGAAGCAAGGAAGAAAAATAGTCCTATGTCCAATTGTTGAAGAAATATCAGGACTATTTGGCTTGGTCTTATTCTGAGCTGAAAGCATACAGAGAGGATTTGTTTCAGCATGAAATTCCTCTCAAAACAAATGCAAAACCATTCAGACAAAAGTAGAGGCCGATTAATCCACTCCTCTCCATGAAGATGCAAGAGAATTGAAGAAGCTAAGGGATGGAGGGATTATTCAGCCAACAAGGTATTCTTCTTGGGTTGCAAACTTAGTGCCAGTTAGAAAAAGAATGGTGATATCAGGCTATGCGTGGATTTTAGAAATCTGAACAGAGCATCAATGAAAGATAATTATCCTCTGCCAAACATGGAAAATATTTGCAGTTAGTTAGTGACTGATCTGAGTTGCTTTCTACATTGGATGGTTTCTCTGGCTATAATCAAGTTGTTGTGAAGGAATCAGAAAGAATTAAGACTACCTTTACCACTCCTTGGGGACATATGTCTATGTTAGAATGCCTTTTGGTCTAATGAATGCTGGAGCAACCTTTCAAAGGGAAATGGATGTTGCTTTTGCTTGGTTACATTAATGATTTCATTGTTGTTTATCAAGATGATGTAACTGTGTTTTTCAAGAAGAGAAATGATCACTTACAACACTTGGAAAAAATGTTGATTAGATGTAGAGAATTTGGTATTTCTTTCAATCCAAAGAAGTGCCATTTTGGAGTGCAAAAGGCCAAGTTGCTTGGTCACATTGTATCAAAGGATGGTGTCATGATTGATCCCGAAAGGGTAGAGGCTATCAACAAGGTTCCAATTCCAAGAACCAAGAAGGGAATCCAATCCTTCTTTGGGAAAATCAATTTCATTAGAAGATTTGTGTCTAACTTTGCTTGAGTTGACTCTCCCCATCACTTGCATGTTGAAGAAAGACCAGATTATCAAGTGGGAAGAAGCAGCCATTCAGGATTTTGATGGGATCAAAGAAGCACTAAAGCATGCACCTATTTTGGCAGCTCCAAATTACAAGAAGCCTTTTCAAGTGTTTTCTTTTTCTTCAGAAAACACCATTGCCTCTATTTTGTTACAGAAGGATGATGAAGGGGCTGAGAGACCAATTGCCTTTTTTAGTAAGGCATTGCAAGGAGCTGAGTTAAAGTACACCATTATGGAGAAGCAAGCATTTTCCTTGGTGAAAGCAACAAAGGTTTTCAGACCTTACATTTTGAGCTCTAAAGTTGTTGCTTATGTTCCCCACACCATGGTGAAAGATATCTTATCAGAGATGGAGATCTCAAGAAAAAGATGCAGATGGGTGAACAAATTATAGGAGTATGACATGGATATCCAAACCACAAAATTGGTAAGAGGTTTGGGCTTAGCTAAGCTTATGGCTGAGAGAAACTTGCAAACCATTGAGGTGAATGAGGTAGAGGAAGAAAGGGTGCATGTGCTTGAAAATTTGGTAAGTTCTGAGTGGTACAAAGATATAATATTTTATCTCAGACATCTATGCTTCCCTGATCATTTGAGTAAAAATCAGAAAAGAGCTCTTAAGTTAGCCTCTCAAAAATATGTCATTACTTGATTTTGGGTTAGCTTGGAAGAACCCGAAGGGGGTGCTCTTAAGATGCATTGCTTGAAGATGAAGCCCCAAGAATAATTGTAGATCTCCATGGAGGAGTTTGTGGGGGACATTTTGTTGGAAGGGTTACAACTCATAAAATTTTGAGAGTTGGTTATTGGTGGCCCACCCTTTTCAAAGATACAACTCTGTTGGTTAGGAAATGTGAAAGTTGCCAGCATTTTTCTGGAAGAATGAAAGCTTCAGGCTCCCTTCCTTTGCATCCTGTGTCAGTTGAAGCCCCTTTCAAACAATGGGGAATGGACTTCATTGGTGAAATTTCAGATCCTTCCAGTGCTGGTCATAAGTGGATTCTTGTAGCTACTGACTACTTCACTAAGTGGGTGGAAGCAATCCCCACTAAGAAAGCAACACACCAAGTTGTCATGGACTTCATGCTTGAATCATATCATCTACAGATTTGGAGTGCCAGTCAAAATTGTTGTTGATAATGCCATGTGTTTTAGAGCTAAACCTTTGATGGAAATGTGCAAAGAGTATGGGATAAATCTGACATATGCTTCTAACTACAACCCCCAAGGAAATGGACAAGTTGAGTCCAACAATAAAAACTTGTTGAAGATCATTAGAAGAACCTTGGAGCTGAACAAGAAGAAGTGGGGTGAGCAACTGAAAATTTGTTGTTTGGGATGACAAAATAACTTCTAAAAGGGCTACTGGTAAAAGCCCATTTGAGTTGGTTTATGGAACACAAGCTCTGCTTGCCCCTGCATTTACAATTGTCTTCATTTCAGTTTGTTCAACAATTGGAGGACCAAGAGGTTAGCCCATATGAAGCTCGAATCAATCAGATTGTTGAACTTGATGAAGAAAGGAGGGCATCCCACCAAAGGCATGTAAAGTTCAGAGAAAAATTGAAGAAGTTATTTGACAAAAGGTGACTCCCAGAGCTTTCAACGTTGGATATCTTGTGTTGTTATGGGATAACAGGCATGAAGATAAGGGCAAAGCATGGTAAATTTGATGCATTATGGATGGGCCCTTACTCCATTGACATTTGAATTGGTGAACATACCTTCTTCTTGAAAGACTTGGATGGGGAATTGCTCGAATTGCCTATTAATGGCAGGAATTTGAAACATTTCCTTGATTGATTCCCCAAAATCAAGGTGAGCATCATTTGTATAGTGTATAGTTCATTGGTTTCTTTTTGTCTTTTGTGTTTTTGCTTGTTCTGGTCCTTGGTGACCTGGTTTTGCTAGGTTTCTCGGTTCATTTTTAGAAGATGGTTCTGGTTTTCTACTCTACAAGCTGACTCCTTTGCCCAATGGATATTTTTGGCACTTGGTCTACTTTTTTTCTTGTGGCACTCACTTTGGGAGTGCCCATCCCCGAGCAGGAGCCGATGTTGGTGCTCATTTTGATCTCACACCATTTTCCCTTGAAAATCCCTCAGTTTGTGGCCTCTGTCACATTTTTTTATCTCCCAATTGGTGCATAAAAACTTTGTCCTCCATTTGTTGAGTCTGGTGCCCCACACTTGTTTGTTGTATAAGAAAAGATGGCAGACTAAAATCCCAATATCTCGGTAGTGGAGGACAACGATCCCGTATTAATGGGGAAAACATGTTTTCTAGGTTTTTACCCACTAAGGCTGTGTTAAGAATGATATTATATGTTTTCATGGCATGGAGGGACCGTGCATGTTTAGGGACCAACCCCTGAGTTTTATTTTTGGAGATGCACCGGGAGACACGTGGAGGTTTCTGCCAGGCCTTCCCTTCCCTTATACTTTTCAAGAAACTTCCTAAAGGGCCTGGGACACGTGGAAGGCCCGCGCTTGTTTGGAGACTTTCCTTCTCATGCCTCACTCACCTTTGTAGTTGCACCAGGAAACACGTGGATGAATCTGATATAAAGTAGAAAGGGTGAAAATCAATGGTTGTTGTGCATTTCACCTATTTAGAAGGATTTCCAAAAGGTTGTGGCATGGCATCCTAGTCATTAGTGAGGGCCCAAGAAACATGATCAGTTCACAACTGGTCCACCTGGTAGCTTTTGATATAAATTTGTTAAAGGTCACTTTCTGAGGCAAATGGGTAACAAGAAAAGGTCCCTCAAATATTCTTCTCTTTTGGGGGAAAATTGAGTGGGAAAAATGTATAAATGCAATGAGAATACTCTTGCAAATGGTCGGGAGTTCATTTTCATGAGAAAATTTTGAGAAAATCTCATCTTCTGAGAAAACTTTATGAGAAACTAGGTTAACTTCCTTTGTGTTAGATTTTCATTCATGTTGAGTTGGTTACAAGTGTATAGCCATCAAAAAGCTCTGAGATTGTTTAAAATAAATCTCCCCTGTTGATGAATCTGATAAATTTTGAGTTAATTTGTGTTAAATCTCTAGCAAAATTTTGTGTTTATTTCACTTTTAGAATGTCTGCAAGTAGTTTTTCTTGTTCCTATTGCAATCTTGTATCAAAATCTCTTTGAATCACACAGATCTCAATCCTTGTGATAGTTTAGTGGCATCTGTAATTTCATTTTTCAAAAGAGCTTTCATCTGGGAATGAAATAAATGATTTAAAATCACTTTTCTTTCATTTGTTGATAGAGATTGTTTGTAAGCCTCTGGGTGTACCTCAGGCGTGATTGATCTTAGATTTTGATGTTTTATTGGGTCTTCTAACTCGAGCCTTCATGCTAGAATCTCAAAGATTGTGTGAAAAGGTGCAAATTTGGGCCTCCATTGATGCACACCTTCTAGTTGAAGGAATGTTTTAACTATTTTGAAGCTTTTTGTTATTGAGTTCTCCATTTGTTGTGAAGTTTCTCAAGGATCTTGGCAAATTCCAATCTATCTTGTTGATCTCCCACCAAAAATTATTCAAATAACCAATTCCTACCCTAACTACCCCTATTTTTCTCTGTATATCCACAAAAGAACAAAATCCACTTGCTAAAATATGTAGAACAATCAAGATTCCAAATGTCTTTAGTAACCTTAGCCTTGTGTTGAAAATATCTCCATTTTCTGGAAGTGACAACTCGTGAGAGTCAGATTTGGTGTGTTGATCATATTTTCCCAAGGTCTTCTTTATATAAATTTGTTGGAAAGGATTGGCATACGCACATTCCTTTTTCCTTATGGGATTATTGCACTAGTATTCATACTTCAACTACTGCCATGCCTTTCTCTCTGGTCTATGGTACGAGGTTATCCTGCGTCTTAAAGTCCAAATTCCATCTCTTCGTATCTCACTCAAAGAAATGATCATTGATGATGAATTTCTCTAGGATCGTTAGGCATAACTTGATTTATTAGACGAATGTTGTCTTAATACTCTCGATCACCTTCAAACTACCAAAATTTATCAAACATGCCTATGACTAAAAAGTGCAAAATGAACCTTCATGGTTGGTGACCTTTTCCCCGAAGGAAAATCAACATGTAACAAAAAGAGGAAAAAAATTATACAGGTAAATTTACTCCTAATTGGCTTGACCATATATCATTACTCATACCTATTGATCAAGTGCTTATCATTTATCTTCACCCGAAGGTAAACCCAAACTTGATCCTCTCAATGCCTTGCATCTTCGACCATTCTATTATTGAATACAATCCTATATCACCTTCTCGTATTAAACACTCATCCTGTGAGCACTATTCATCTTTCATTTACCTATTTTAAGGATCAGCCTCTAAACAAGAATCATGTGATTACCCATCACTTTTTATCCTTGTCTTCAATATGAGTACCATGGCTCCACTCATAGCATGATTCTCATAGATAATTTTCATCTTTTTCAAGATGGAATCCCATGTTTGTTCATTCCTTAAACCCTCTGTTGGTACCCAAATTTGTTCTCCTTTTCGGTCCCGAGTAGCATCAGAGATATGTCATGAAGTTTGAAGATATATAGATCATGATGTATGTCATTTTGTAGCCGGGATGTGATCTAACTAGCACTCATATTTGTGGAGAGATGGATAGCACTCAAATAGGACTTGATCTTTTCCTAACTATTTTAGGTTGTGCCTTTCAACCAAGGTAAGAGGACCTATTTTGTAACCCTCAAATGGTGAAGGAGATGAAGATATCCCTCAATTTGTGCAAATAGTATGAAGGGGCCTTGGGAAAATATGATCAACACTCCAAATCTGACTTTCACAAGTTGTCACTCCCAGATTATGGAGATAATTTCAATGTAAGGCAAGGGTTACTAAAGACATTTTGAAATCTTGATATGTTCTACATACTTTAGCAAATGGATTTTGATCTTCTGTGGGTATACAAGTCAAAACAGGGGTAGTATGGGGTAGGATTAGTTGTTTAGAATGATTTTTGGTGGGATATTGACAAGACAAACTTGACTATGCCAGATCTTTGACAACCTCTACAACATTTGAACAACTATCAAATAAAATGCTTCAAAATAGTCAGGATGTTCTTTCAACTAGAAGAGATACACAAATGGAGGCCCAGGTTTGCACTCTTCACACAATCTTTGAGACCTCAACACAAAATCTTGAGTTAAAGGACTCAATTAAACATCAAAATCTCTAATCAAATCACGCCTAAGGTACCCCCAAAGGCTTACAAGCAATCTTTGTCAACAAATGAAGGTGAAGTGATTTTAAACTGCTTATTTTCAATGCCAGATGAAATCTCTTCTAGACAAATGAAATTGCAAATGCCACTAAACTATCAATAAGGATGAGATCTATGTGATTCCTAAATATTTCAATGCAAGATTGCAACAAGAACAAGGAAAACTATTTACAGACATTTAAACATGATAACAGACATCATATTGCCCAAAATAACATAGATTAATTCAAAATCTTGTTAGATTCATCAACAGGGGAGAGTTTTAGGAACAATCTCATAGCTGTGTGATGGCTATACACTTGTAACCAACTCAACATGAATGAAGATCTAACATAGAAGACATTAACATAGGTTTTTGGAAGGTTTCTCAAAAGATGAGATTCTCTCAAAAAAATTCTCATGATTTTCAATTTCCTGACCTTTTACATGTCAAAAACATGCATTATATAACATTCTATTACATTTGATCCTTCTTTCCCAAGAAAATAATATCCTATGGCATCTTAGTTTGTTACAAATTCACTCATGACTTTCTGAAAGTGACACTTAACCAATTTTGTGAGGAGGAGATGCCAGGCATGCAAAAAAGCAAATTATTACAAATCTTCATCATTCCTTGTCATGGGAGCATGTATTCTTCCTTTGGTGCCCACAACATCTTCCTCTTCCATCATTTCACCTTTACACTTTCCAAATTTACCTCTGCAACTTTTGGATCTGGTATTTCACATTTTTGCTTGAGCCCGAACAAAATTTTATTTCAAAAGTACCTCAGATCTGCAAATTGAATTTTCAAATTGATTCCATTGATCCTTACAGGAACAAATGACATGAATTTTCCAAAAATTTGATCAAAATCGATTCAAAAATGCATTTCCACACTTCCTAGAGCAAAAATGGCGGTCAAACTAAAAATGCACACGATTACTGGTTGATCTACCTTTCTCCCTTCAATCTGAGCCCTCCATGTGTCACAATGCGATTGAAATGGGTTTGGGATCACTTTTTGATATTTTAACACTTTTAGAAAAATGTAAAAATTGACATTTTTCTCCGCCCCTCCGCCCTTTGAAAATGAGCTTGACACGTGTCCCAATGTGGGTCCTAGTGGAATCGCGCTTGATTCCACACATTTCCACCTTTTTTGGAAAAAGGAAATTTTTCCAAAATATCCCCACATCTCTACCCTTGAGATTTGGTGCTGACATGTGGCACAATATGATTGGATCCGGGGTCGCAACTCAATTTTACACATTTCCACCTTTTTGGAAAAAAGGAAAATTTTCACAATTATCCCCACGGACCCGCACCTCCGCTTTTGTCCCTAACACGTGGCAATTGCTGATTCGTTGCGGGGCCATAACTCCTTTTTTGCTTCATACTTCCTTCACAAAATTTCAAAGTTTTTCAAAACTCATCGGTGGCCCACACTCCCCTCTACCATTTCTTTTGACACATGTCTCCCTCTGATTCGTTGTGGAGCCACGCTTCAAATTACCACTTTAACTCATTTTTCTAAAAAGGCAACATTTCCCTTTTTCATTTGGTAGCCCACCGACCCGCAAGCCTTTAACTTTCTTCTTTTTCGGGGCTATGCGCTTTTTTTAAGACTTTAACCCTTTTTAGGAAAAAGGTTAAAAATATCAAACTCTCCTGATATCTTCCGCTCCGCTTTGTGCTCTGATGTTGCACGTGTCCTCTCCTAATTGGGCCCGATGGTGGCAGACCCATTGGCCTTTTCACTGATTTTTTCCCTTTTCGCCAAAAGCAAAATTTTCTAAGTCCTTCGCCAGCCTTCCATCCCGCTTTTGATGAAAACATGACACGTGTCCACCTCTAGGGCCTGCGGAGCTATGAGGGCAACTTGCACTTTTTTCCAAAACACAAAAAACGTTAAGTTTTTCGAGCAGACCCACCGAACCTTGTCTAATAAAAATGGCCACGTATGAGAAGATGTTTGAGATAAAATTTGAAAGGAAAAGGACACTCATATGACCGTCAAACAATGCATAAATTGCCAATGATGCCCTAGAATACTAAGATGATTTTGACGGGCAAATGACACTCGTCTGACCGTCAAAACATAGAAAATGCCAGGGATGCCCAAAATCAATTTTTTCTTCGTGGGTGAAGAATTTTTCAATCAAAAGACAAATGGAAAGTGATTTTAGGAAATTTACGACCATGGCAAGGGATTTTTGAGTGTAAATATTTATAAAACAAACAATTTCAAGCTCCAAAGGCCGGGAAAACACAAGAAAAATGGCAGAGGTGTTTGAATGGGCAAAATTAGGGCAAGGTAATGAGTTTACAAACAATCCAATGCACAAGAATGGAGCTACAACTTCACATCATCAATTTCATGAGGAAAAAATGTTTCAGAGCACAAAGAGCAAAGGGGAAACATGGAAAAATGGCAAAGGATCAAAATGGGAACCAACACCCTCTCTCATAATAGTTAACCTTTGTGTGTTATGGTTTTGTCTTCAACACAAGAGCCTATCGGTCTCTATAGTCTTGTCTATGACTTAAAATTACAAAAGAAACAAATTAAAATGGGATTCATCTCCTTGAGTCAAACTTCTAGCAAAATGATGACTCCCTCAAAAATACATGTAATTTTTCTATCTCACGGCTATAAATAGATCGCTCCTCGGAAGGACAAGCTATACCAAACTAGCCATACTGCATATTTTATCATAGTAAGAAGACTATTCTTATAAACAATAAAATCAAATATTCATAAGCTTCTCTCATCGATCAGCTTCATGAAGACCTCAAGGAGAAAATATACTCATCCCATATAGACTTCCCACATCGATCAGTCTATCAAAACAAAAACAAAAATCAAAAGCAAAAAGAAAAAGATTAACTTTTTTGTCATGGACTTGCCTATTTTGATCTTGGGTCTCTTTCCAAATAGGCATGTTGTCTCACACTAGGTTATGCTAAAACCAACTTGTTTTCACCTCATTACCTTTTTCACCCTAATTTTCTACCCACTCAAGGGACGTGCCACAAATGTGACATTTTGTGATCATGTGACTTTCTTCACCCTTCGAATAGTCAATCAGGAAACACCTTTAGGGTCTTACGTTCATAATCCCATCTTTGGTATGGTAGAATTGTTATGGTTCTTACCAATTAGGTGGCTCTTTTGGTCACCTCTTACCCTTCACCTTCTTCATTACTTGTTGATTCTCCTATACAGGACTAGACCATCGACACCTACATTTTAAGGATTCACCTTTCACCAAACTCACCATGCCTAAAATGACCTAAACTCAACCATGCCTAAAATGACCTAAACATAACCATGCCTAAATGACCTAGACTCAATCATGCCTAAAACCTACCAACCCATCCCTCTACCTCATCATATTATTCCCTAGCTTACAAGAGAACTACATCGGCCTGAGGCCCCTTTTCACCAGGGCTATGTAGGCAACACTCCAAGGGCATGGGGCCCTTGGAGGTTAGCTTGGCCACTCTTTACCCTAACCCATTCCCCCTTTTTCTTATTCACAGGTCACCTTAGTTTTCCATTTTACACAAAACTAGGGAAATTAAACACTCAACAAACATACATACCTACCATTTTATCACATCATCCAAGCATCCAATCAATCATTTCATATTTCCATGACATCAAATATTTGGAAATTTACACCAAAACATACATATACATCATCATTTATTTTCCATACTACCAATAACTTGGAAATTAAATCAAACCCACAAAACATGACCAAACCATGCCTAAATGACCTACTCCACCATGCCTAACTCACCTAAAACTCCACCATGCCTAACTCACCTAGACTCCACCATGCCTAACTCACCTTGAATCCATCATGCCTACATGACCTCAACTCAATCATGCCTAATTCACCTAGTTTCCATCAATACACAATAACAATGGAAATTAAAACATAGTACATCATCCATGCAATAAATATCATCATCTATATAAATGGAAAAAGTTTGTGTATCAATACACATATACATAGATACAAATAAATAAAAGTATCTCAAATCACTCAGATACAACCTCACTATCTTCAAAGATGCAAGCTGATATAAAACTCAAAATCACAAAACTCTCATATACAACCTCACTATCTTTGGCACACAAGCCGGTATATATATCAAAACCTCAAAAACAATAATCATACCAAGTGGCTAATCATCACCCCACCTCATATCCTCTGGGCCGTCTCCTCCTCCCAACCTATCTGTCACCTGCCAACATCTCTCCACCCTCCATGGGTCTCGGTCTAATCTCCACCTGCCCTCAACTAGGCCTGGCCTACGTGAACTAGTAGCCTCGCCCTGACCCTATCTCTAGGCTCACCGACCCCTGTTCTCTCTAAACTATGAGTGTGGGATCTCATCCTCTCACTCACTACCTACTATGCTTTGTACTCAACATAAGAAGGACATCTATCTAGGTAGTCGTTAGGTGATCCTAATAATACCATGCCTCATTCAGGGAATCCCTAACCTCTCCATAGTAACCATCTAAGGTGGTTCCATAGGTCTCAATGTAACCTATGTACCATGTCCTACTAATATTGGCCTAAATCCCTATACCTTTGATCCTTGTCCTCCTACCCGCATGTGCAGTGCCTATAATATGGGACCTTGTCCCGGGCTCGTGGAGGTACTCTGTGTTACAAGTTGGGCCTATAAGGTCACAACTTGTGCCTTTGCAGATGGCTGGCCTTGTAACCTTGTCACCTATGCTTGTAATGTGGCCACCTGTACTCCATCACCATCACAATCACCATCACCACCCCGCAGGGTGCACTGTACTTATGCCAACCGGACATGTAAGGTCATCACCTAACCTTGCAGGGTGGTCACTTGTGCATGAGATCCTATCAATTGACCTTGTAAACCTATGATTTGTGTTTGTAGGGTGGCCACTGCCCCTACAATGCATCTCTATGTGACCATAACCGTAGCAAGATCTGGTTGCTTACCGGCCTCGGTGGTACCACTTGTCATTGTTCCACCCACCACTACCTATATCCATCAATGACTTCAGTGTCATCAATCCACCTATCCACCGCCTTCTCCTCCTATCCTATCAGCACACTTGGCCATGGTGGAGACATGGGTCTCTCCATGTCATCTCTCTGGTATTATGGGAAAGGTGGAGGCACATCCTGTGGTAGCCCAAACTATCATCTAACCCTATCTACGGTATCATCTCATGCTCATTGGCACACCACCCCTATATCCACCTCAATAGTTGGAGCTCCTCTAACTCCTCCTTCATGCCCCTGCATGAGGGATAGCCAATATATGGCATCCATACAATATCAACTCTTGAAATCCCCATTAGTAACCACATATAGTAGATAACATCATCCATGACTATTACCACCCTCGGATGACCACCAATAGGTACACAACATCCGTATCCAACCCAGAGCCATCCACCCTCGAACCAATCCTATCATGGTAGAACCACTAGGTGCAAACACACAATGTGCTTGTATGCCCAATAGTGTAGTAAAAATGTGTAACACATCCCGAACCTCCATAATCTCCCATAGGCCCATAGCTCCCTATACAGTACACTAGGAATGTTGGGGCCCAAGAAAAGAAGATCCGCTCCTCCATCATATCCTAGAGCACTCCCATCAGTGCTCGTGGGAATCTCCCACCCTCAGAATCTGGTAAGGCAAAGCAACCTACTACCTCCATCATCAACACAACCAACCTCATCTCCTGAGGGAAGGTTGCATACATGTCTCCATAACTAAGGCTCATGCTATGGTACCTCAGCTCACCCATCACCTCCCCAAATATAGCCATTATCGGCTCCACTGATGCCTCTGACAAAATGGAATAAACTAGCTCCCCTATAATAGGAAGCCTCGGGATCCGGTACACATCCTCTAAGGTGACGATCATCTCACCTATCGGAAGGTGGAAGGTATTGGTCACTGAATCCCATTTGTCAATGAGGGAAACCATCATGCTATGATCATGAACTATTTTCATATAGCATCGGACCCCGATAATCCTGACCTAAGTTATATGCTCCCACTCTGCGGTCATACTAGACCACATCCGTCCCAATAACGGTGGTACTCTATCCCACATCTGGAGTTGGTCTCTAGCCTACATCATTCAAACACAACATTGTCAAGACTTTCCCATACCCAACATACCTCTTACCTAATGAACCTATTTCCAAAACACTTATTACCTATTACACCATACCCACACACCAACCCTACCGACTACCCCTTTTCCCTAACCCAATTTTACACCCATTAACCCTTACCATTCTTACCTATCCTAGTTCAGTTCACCTACTTCCCCACCCCACATTTCCAACATCACCTATTACCCTACTCACTCTCCATAAACCTTCATTTACATCTTCTTTCCTATCTTTCCCTCCCACCATATCCCTTTTATTTACCTATTTCCCCTAAATCCGATTGACATCAGTCATAGTTGACCAAAGATCGATCACCTAATCCTTGATCGATGTCGCCAAGGCTAACCAATATCGACTAAACCTTGACCGACGTTAGCCTCTGTCGTGAAACCAAAAAAACTGAAACCCATCCCCCATAACCCATTTCACCTAAAATTCACCAAAATCTTACCTAAAACCTACCCCAATCCACCCCAATTTACCTTATATTCATTTACCATCCTATTTAACCTACATTTCCCCTTTCCCATATCGATTTTACCCATTTTTCACCCACATGTCAACATACAAACCCCCCACCCCCTTTTCTTCATTTTTAACCAAACTTTAATCAACTAACAAATTAGGGAATGCCCCTACCTCTATGTAACTCTGTCTACGCGGTGGCACCTCCTCGGTCTCTGCGCGGTGGACCTCCCGACCCATCTCATGCCTCTCGTCATGGTCAAATCCACAACTCACCTCCAAAAAATCAAATCAATCGACCCAATCTCATGGACCCACCAATCAACCACCAATCACCCACTACATGGCTCACCCACTCAACTCAACACCTCGTACTATCATTTTTCACTCCTCACTTTCTCTTCTATCATTTTCTAAAAATGGAAAAATCAAAATGAATCTGTAAAACATGGATTTTTATTTTTTAACCCCAAATCAAAATGATCGACGTCGGTCATGTCATGCCATACTAAATCGATGTCGGTTACATCATAACCGGCATCTCACCTGTCATTACCTTTTTACCCACATTTCACCCATTTTGGCCTAAACATAGTATTGCCACATACCTTTTGACCCTACCAACACCTATTACATCTTACCCACAAGCCTACATTACCTATACATTTCCTTAATTGCATTTAGGGACATGTTATTTACCTATACCTCAGCCTTACCCATGTCATGACCTATATACCCCACTGGAACTATCTTTTGTGACCTTTGAACTTGTGTACTTGTTATACCTTGTAATGTTGTTACCCATGTGGTTTAGCCTAATGACCTTACCTTGCCTATTGTTGTGTTGTTTATCCTGACCAAACCTTTGGTGTATTGGATCATACCTAAATGTTCCTACACCTAACCTAAGTTATGTTTCTCGACCATATCCTATACCATAGATACCTGAATCACTTTAACCTCATTTGGATAAACCTCGACCTTGGATGATGTAGATTTTGCATGCTCTTTTACATGGTAATTTGTCACACTCTATACGTGTGTACATACGTTCGATTTTCATGACATATTACCCAATTTGACCATTACCCATTACCCAAAGTGCCCATACCCTTATCTACAACCCACCTACCTTCACTTACACATTTATCAAACCACTCACCGACTCCGTCTAACACCTCATCAATTTGTGGTTTGAGGGGGATCACCTTTAGCCCTACTTGGGGCAACCTAACCTCCATTCACACCTGGAACACCAATTTCTTGTTTTTGTTAGTGTCACTTACAAATACAAGCTACGCAACAAAAAGGGGCAAAATGTAGACACCAAAATTGGGTCATACTCCCCTTAAAATCATTAATTAAATTAACCATATCCTACCTATTCATATCCCCTAGTGCACATGTTAATTAAATTAATTATCTTAATTAAATTAATTAATATCCTCACTTAACCACCTCACCTAGCCACCTCACTCAATGACCTACTCAAACCTCATTAATGACCTAAGACCGAGTCTAAACCTATCCTAACTAACTAGGACTTAGTCTAAACCTAGACTTAACTCCTATTAACAAACCTAAAAGGACTCCTACTTATCTTGCCATGATCTATCACTCAAGACTCGTAGAAGGTTGGAGATCATGCTGAAAATAGAAACAATATGGCTATTTTTGGCCAACCTAGATATTCCCACCTTGACCGACGTCGGTTATATCTCAACTGACATTAGTCACCTAACCATTATTGGTTAGGTTAAATACATTTCTAAAATCCTTGGCCCAGGTTGGTCATTTGATTTAGGATCTCATTTCTTCCAGAGACTTAGAGCACTCAAATTTCTTTAGCACTCAGGAAAAGAAGACACACAGGAGCACTACCAACATCGATCACCATTCATCATCCTCTTCATGATCATAGATTCACAACAGAGGCGCGGAGGTCTAAAATGCCACGACATGAATACAACGGCTCTTCTCTCTAGATATCTACTATCACTATCTTCATCACCTACGTTCTCCAATCTACTTTCCAGTAAGTATTTAACATCTCTACACTAAATCTCTAGTTTCCTTGTGTAGATTTATTTATTCATCTTTATAGTCTATTTCTCTCCACACCCATATACTTCCTTCCATCAACCCATCACCTAATCATACCCAGACTTTCCACCCATTTTCACCCTCTCCTAATCATATCTGAGTCTTCAGAACCATTTTATGACCCCACTCTCACCATTTCCAACCTCTGTGCAATCACAAGGAGTTTGGAAAACCAATTCTAAGAAATTTTTGCTAATTTCCCATATTGACACTGGTTGGTTAGCTAACCATCGTCGTCACTCTTCCTAACGGCATCGGTCGTTCAATCGATACCGAGTTACTGTGTCTAGAAATATAGCTCAGACCAGCAAGCTAATACCCACTTCCCAATAGCCCAGAACCATTTCTAATCCTTACTAGACCTTACCTAGAGCACATGCTGGACTCCGCAACTCAATACTATCCCAATTAACCCTCCCGTTTTGACCTTCACAACCTTTTGCAGGACCTTTCTTATTGTTTTGTATGAGATACCTAAATCATTTCAATTCCAATAGGATCTTTACTTCATGTATGATTTAACTAGCATTAATATTGTTATATAAAAGGTGATTGACATCCTGTTTAAGAAGTATCATGCTTCCTAGATCTAACTTCTACTAGGTAGTCCACTCATTATTTTGTTTAATTCTATTTGGTGGTATTGTTTTACATCTATAGGTAGTTCCTCCTATCTAAAAGGGAGATCTCACATTCATTCTAATCTAGAAGTCATCTACGCACACATTTGACCTTTAACCGACATTATAAGAGGTATTCCTCCTTAGCCTTATACCCTTATCTATTTCATTAATTTGCTAAGAATGTGGTGAAATAGGAATATCAAAACTATCAAAACTTATCTCAAGAACTGGAAAAATAAGCGCAAGGGTCTAGTCACCTTATGGGCTAAGATGCGCACCTATGGCTCTCCTCCTTTATTCATATGATGAGATCTCTCCAGAAGCTAAGGGATTTTCTCTTCTGCACTTTCCAAGACAGGGTAGCTCAGACTACTCATGTTCTACATCCTCCACATGAACCTCAAATCCTTCCCACAACATCTACCTCTATAAATCCATCACTCCTATAGCTTCATGTTTTCTTGATAACTCCCTCTCCTACACTTCATTATACTTGACCTACCTCTCCTCTCTGTCCATTTCCTCTGCAAGTTCCACCATCCTCTACCACACTTTCTTCCGCTCCCCACCTAGCGGGAGTTTAGCCAACCATGGGTAAGGCTTCCGGACTCAAAGTAATGACTATGATCTTGATAGCCGGTGGAATAGCAAAAAGAATACTCCTCCGTGTTCCCTCAAGAACTCAAACTCAACAATCTCCGGAAAGAATGTGTAGAAATAGTGTATACCAAAGTATAACTAGTCAACACTCTACTCCACCAGGTGATCAATAGCACAAGTACATGTCGGATCAACATCATACAATGATTTATATTCCTCTTGGGTCTAAACATGATGCTTATAGTACCAAATTTTCCATGATGCATATCTTTGAGAGTGATTCATACAACTCTACATGGAAAAATTATAACATTGTCTCATAGATTTCATGATACACGAGTTCTCCTCCACCCATTTTCATGCATCAAACTCAGATCCAAGACTTAAAGCTCGATAAAACTCACCCTCCATGTTTTCTAGCCATGCCTCGACACTATCCAAAGTCAAACGCTCCGTCATTACACATTTCTCTCACAATATCTTCAAAAGAGGTCCCAAAAATGGAACTAAGATATAGTCATTATTTTACCCTCAATACCTCTTTCTAACCCCAAGCGTGTCGGCCTATCACCCAAAGATACACTAGGCACTCACCCAGGTGCACTCGGATGCCAAGCCCTCATTTATGTCATCTTTACAAGATATTTTCACCATTAATGGAGGATTATTTTTAGAAATAGAAGTACATGCATCTACTTAAAAGGCAGAATATATAACTAACAAATCTACACATCACAAAAGGTAAATAAACATTGAATGAAGCATAAGGAACTAGATCTCGAGTCATGACAAGCCAAATATCATGAGGGTTTACACCCATAAACAAAATGTATAGAATATATCCATATATATTTTTAAAAAAGAGTTTCAATAGCCACACTACATTCAAAAGGGTCATCTTAGACTATATACATTAAATGACATGGATCCAACCCCTCGAAACTAATCTAATCATAGGTCCTAACTATGCTTTCCCTATTATAACTCTTATTATAGACCCCAACACCCATACATATGCTTAATGATATCCTTTACAACCCTCTAGCATCAAGAAATCTAAACCCTAGCATCATGAGCTCTAAACCCTTAGCATTACCTAACATTTTTGTAGCACCTCGTTACCCTCCTTCTTCTCTTAGCACTCTCATACCCTCTAGCGCCTTCGCACTACCTTCTCCATCCATGTTTCTTCCAAATCACTCCTTTAAATAGTTTCGGTGTCCATGGCCATGACTTCTCTCATGATAAGATTGCATGCCAAGTGTCCATGTGGTCCTCTATAGGTGAATGCTTATCCTCTTTGCAAGACCTTCCACTAACTGTAATGATGCCTCTAGGAATATTCCCTATGTGGAATATCCTTTTCTTGTCCTCCAAGGTTCTAAGATGGCACCTTATCCACTTATCATGCATATTTGGGTCCTCACATTTTTCCTCAAGTGGCTCCATGATGCAAAATATGGCTAAGTCCTTTAAACCCTTGTTCTGCCTCCCGCGTGTGCCCTGGTTTCACTTAAACCATTTTCATGCATTCTTTTCCATGAGCGCCCTTCTATTTACTAGCCATGTGTGCACGCCTCTTGGTACTTAGCCAATATTTAGGGTCCAACATGGATATAGATAACTGCCTTGTGGGAATGATAAAGGAAATTCATATTTTATGTGGAATGTGTGAGTAAAAATTAGAAAGTGTGGGAAGTGTGTGAGAGGTCATGGGAAGTGGGTAATCATCACTTTGAAAAATAATAACAATTAACATCATCATAATTAAAACTTTTAATAACTTGAAAAGAAGTGATGAAACATACTTTGTCTATCATCACATGTCACACATTCCATCAACATTATATATTATGCATGTTTTTCTGCTACAATTTTGCATGGCATGATTATGAGGTGACCATCTTTTCTAGTTTTCAACCACCTTTGTTTTATTTTTTATTTTTATCAAAGGAATGGTTGTCATTTCTAATTTTCAACCATTCCTTCATATGAAGATGGTTGTCATTTCTAGTTTTCAACCATCCCATATTTGTTCACATTTATCAAGAATAAATTTAACTTTGAATTAACTTGGAAAAGGATACCTCATTCAAGCAACTCATAGCTGAATTCATTTGCAACATCTTTTTGAATTATTCTTTGGATGTTGGTTTCTAGTATAAACATAGTCTATGACCATTAACCAACATCACCCTCCTTTCACCATCAATTGGAACAAGCTACACAATATCATTATTATAGAATTCTTCAATTTGATATGGGCCCATCCATCTTGTTTGTAACTTTCCCTTAAAGTCCTTGTATTTTGAGTCAAATAGTAGAGCCCATTCTCCTTTTCAAACTTCTTGTGTTTGATGTGTCACAACTACCTTTTATGTTGGATTACCTTAGTTTTATGCAATTCTTATAATCTCATCTAA
This sequence comes from Taxus wallichiana var. yunnanensis, assembly GCA_018340775.1. NCBI lineage: Eukaryota > Viridiplantae > Streptophyta > Pinopsida > Cupressales > Taxaceae > Taxus > Taxus wallichiana. Next base: position 378,907,728 of record CM031241.1, on the reverse strand, counting down.
TCCAACTTGTTTAACTAGGTAATTCTTGATTTATATGCCTCAGAAAATTCAATTCCTACTTTAGCAGTTGTCCTGAATGTATGAATCTCTTACTCTATGTGAAAGATGGGGTTTTTCCCATAGACTGGCTCATATGGAGTAAATATTGTAGTTTCTTTCCAAGTTTCACTATAAGCCCATACTTCTTGAGGAAACTTTTACACCCATTTATTTCTTGAAACATCTATTGTTTTGGTCAAGATGTTTTCTAGTTCTCTATTGGTAACTTCAACTTGACCATTAGACTGAGCGTGATAAGGAGATGACTTCTTGTGCCTTACCTGATATGTTTCTACAAAATATCTTGTCACATTTGACATGAACTTATGTCCTTGATTTGATTAAATTGATTTTGGTTCTTCAAATCTCTGAAAAATGTGTCCATACAATAAATCACTACATTTTCCTCTCTAGCATATTGGAGAGCTTTTACCTCAGCCCATTTTGTTATATAATTTTTTCATACCAAGATATATTCCTTCCCTTAATAAGTTGAATCAATTAGTGCTATGGAATCTAATCCCCACTTCTCAAATGGCTACAAAATTATCTAAGGTTGAATTGACATCTCCATTGATAGTGTTGGTTATCCCATACATTGGCACTTTTCACATTGCCACACATATTTCTTAACATCCTTGTGTATTACAAGCCAATGATATCTAGCCCATATAACCTTATGAATTGTTATTTTTACTGAATATTGTCATCATGGTGGCTCATAATTGGAAGATCTAAGAATATCAAATATTTTATCTTTAGTCACACACGTACATAAAACATAATCAGTTCCACATTTAAAAAACATTCCATCAAGCCATTTATACATTACACTGTTCTTAATTAGTAGTTTTCTTTTCTTTGGTGTAAGAAAACATGGAAAATTCCTTGTGGTCAAGTAATTAGCCATATCAACAAACCGGAGAGATGGTGGAAACAAAAACTAAGTTCTCATCTAGGAAATCATCATTCACTTATTCATCCATACCTAAAATAGTTAGGATTGAAAGAAAATCAGCTACCACATTTTCTCTACCATATTTATCAATAATTTTAATATCAAATTCTTGCAATAAAAACAACCATATAACAATTCTCCCATGAACCAAGGGTTTATTCATTAAATATCTAATGGCAGAATGGTTTATATGAATGATTACTTCATACCCTGTGATGTAATGGTGAAATTTGTTGATTACATAAACAAATGCAAGAAATTATTTTTCTATGGTAGTATACTTTCTTTCAAATAGGGATAGATTTTTACTTGATGTAATAGATTATATACATTACCTCTCCATATTTTTATTGAACAAAAACAGCCCATACTACCCCATTAGAAGCATCGTATTTGGATATAAAAAGCCATCTTGCAATTTGGACCTCTCGGAATGAAGTATGGGATAGTTTCTCTTTTATAATTTGAAACACCTTTTTCCACTGGAATTTAGAATCCTTAGAAGTGAAAACAGTGGAGAGGATATTTTACTAAATTCAAAGATAAATCTCTTATAATATCTTTCATGTCTTTTAATTCTTGGGTGATGGGAGTTGTACAATGATCTTGACTTTATCTGGATCTACTTTGATTCCCTCTATTGAAATATGACATCTTAAAACTATCCTTTGTTCTATAATAAAAATTCACTTCTCATGTTTGAGAGATAGTTGATGTTTCTCACATCTAGAGATAACTTTATCCAAATTATTTATTGCCTCTTGGAACATAGTTCCATATACTATGAATTCATCCATATAAATTTCCAAAGAGTTGAGAAAGATCGATAAAAATTGGTAGTTTGGCTCTCGAAAAATTGACAGGGCATTAAATATACCTAAAGGTAAAACTCTATAAGAAAATTTCCCCCATGGGCAAGTGAATGTGGTCTTATCTTAGTCTTTTTGGTGCTACCATAATTTGGTTGTATCCACTAAAGCCATCTAGAAATGAAAAATATCTCTTCCCGATAGGTTATCCAAAACTTGGTCAATGAAGGGTAAAGGGAAATAGTCTTTATAAGTAACTTTGTTCAATTTCCTGTAGTCAACACAAACCATCCATTTTCTATTTTTCTTGGGAACTATGACCAATAGGGATACCCATTGAATTTATAAGATTGGATAGATAAATCCCACCTAGAGTAGTTTCTCAATTTCAGTATTTACAATGTCTCTCAAGGAAGGGTTTATCCTCTTATGGGGCTACCTAACTAGTCTAGAATCAGTGGTATAAATGTGATGTGTGAAAATTTTAGGATGAATACCATTCATATCACTATATTCCCAAAAACAACTTGAGGATGAGAGCATAGAAGCTTAAACAGGGTATTCTCATCTTAATTATTCAAATTAAATATTAATTACCAATGTATTCCCTAGAAAAATAGGTAATTATTTTGTATCTGGGTGGAGATAATTTACCACTAGATACTCTCTTAGTAATGAGTTCAAGGGGCATTTATGAGCAAAAATATGTGGATTTTGGAGATGTTATGGAAAATACACTTAGTCAGATCAATGTTCCTTATGAAAGGGCAGATTATTGGTTTCATGTTTTCATCTAAGATGTCTTAATTTGCCTCCAATGCTTGTGAATGAAGTTTAGAAGAATCAAAATTCTAGATTTTCTCTTAGTGTTCTTGTATTATTACCACATCTAGTGAGGAAACAACATCCTCAACCTCCTTTGAGTCATTTATACACCATGGATTATATGAAGTGGCAAAAGGTTTTATAATCGGGCATAAAGATATTTTCTTTTAATAATGTTCAGTAATTATCCTATATCTTGTCATAAATGAGTGCTAAAAAAATGGCTATGGTTGTCTCGGGATTAAGGGATATCTAATTTTCTTGTTCTTCATTTTAATAACCATTAAGTATACCAAATAATCCCATGTTTCATCAAAGATACATATTTTATGACTCCCTTGGGTTTAGAAACATATGTGTCAACTTTATAAGAATAATGGAATTGATTATAAATCAAGAAGGGATAATGTTGACAAAGTATTTGTATTCATTACATTGATTGTAGCTCCTAAGTCAATCAACACATTTGGAATCTCAACATTCCCAATACAAACCATGACTATTAGACTTCCAGGATCACCATATTTGGGAGGAGTCATCTTCCCTTCCAATATATTGGCCAATTTTCCATCGACGTGTATTATCCTTGGTTGGTTTTTCTTCCTTCCTAAAGTTTCTACACATAGTTCTTTGATGGTTTTTTTAGCTCTAGGATATCTCTAAGATATTGCAAAAGAGGGATTCCAATGCTTAATTTTTAATCCTTGGATCAAATCTGACTCAAGTCCCTCCTGGTTTGAAATATTGTCCTTATTCAAAAATTTAGATGGGAATGGAATTTTTACAGATGGGTTAGATGTCTTTTCGGAAGAAGTTTAAGGTTGTGTCTCCTTTGGTCCTTCTTTGTCTTTTGAAACTTCTTCTATGATTGGGGATGAAGGTTTGGAATTGCATTATAGAGAGTGGAGAGCTTAGATGGGAAGAAGCATGCTCCATTGAAGGACCACATGGACACTTTACAAATGATTTATTACTTCATGAAGGCATGGTAATGGATGCTAAAGTATATATATATTGCTCGGGTAGAAGGAAGGGACTAATTTTTGAGAAAAGTGTGTGGTCATTGGCATCACATAGTGATTGAAGAGGTGAAGTTCTAAAAATAGTAATGGGTTCTATGGATTCTCATTAGGAGGACTGTAGGAGAGATGGCATATCTAGAGGGATGGGTCTATGATCATTTTTGTAATATGGGAAGCATAGTTAGGATTTTTGATGCATGAGTCTTATCTAGCATTGATACATTGGTATGTTATGGCCTTAAGGAATGTAATGTGGTTACTGGAACTAAGTTTAATGAGGAATATATGGTTCTATTCTAAATATACATTGTTCATGGGTGTAAACCCTAGTGCATCTTCTTTATATTATGAATCAGATCTATTATCTATTTGATATTTCTCTTATTATCTTAAATGGGTATGAATTAATATAATAACCTCATCTAAGTCTCTATCATGAATGCATGGTTCTTTTTTCTTTAAATCTAAGTTTCTATCATTAAGCAATGTATTCTCACAAGACTCACATAAAGGAGGGGCTCGGCACCTTGGTGCCTGCCTCGGTGAGATCCCAATGCCTACTACTGGGTGATAGGCTGATGTGCGCATGGGATTAGACTTTGTTCTAAGGGTATAAAAATGACTACATCTTGGTTCCATTTAGGGACCTCTTTTTGAAGTTGTTGTGAGAAATGGATACATCTACATCTTGGTTCCATTGATGTGTGATGATTGAGCACTTGACCTTGGAGAGTGTTGAAGCATGGTTTAGGAGCACAGAGGATGAGTTTTCTCAAAGATTTAGTGTTGGACCTAAGTTTGATGCACATAGATGGGTAGAAGAGCACCTATACCATGAGTTATATGAAACTTTCTTTTGTTGCTTTCCAGTAGAATTGTATGAATGGCTTTCAACATATGCATCCAGATCAAGTTGGTACTATAGATCACACATGTGGACCCAAGATGATTACCAAAGGCTACAGGATGCGGATCTGACTTGGATGCATGTTTTCGATCACTGGTGGAAAGGAGTGCTACCATTTATACTCTAGAATATGCCATTTCTACATATTCTTGTCCAGAGGTTGCTGAATTTGAGTTCCTAAGAGAACCCAGAGGATCATTTTTATGTGCTCCCTTTGGCTATGAAGATCTTGATCATTACATTAAGTTTAGAGGCATTTCCTATGGCCGGCTAAGCTTCTCTTGAGTGTTGGGTGAGGAAGCTAGGGTGGAGGAAGATGGTGACATTGCATGGCTGAAAAGGAGAGGGAAGAGAGATGACTCAAGTATAGTGAAGCTCATGAAAGGGAGATGGCTAGAAAACATGTGAGGTTGTAGGTGTGATGGATCTATGGAGGAAGACATTGCAGGAAGGAGTTGAGGTTCATGTAGAGGATGTGGAACCTGAGCAATTTGTGCTACCCCATCTTGGCAAGCATGGGAGAGAATCCCTTCAACTTCTGATGAGAGTTTTCATGTGAAAGGAGAGCCATCGGCATGCATCTGAACCCACCTAGTGACCAACCCCGGTGCTTTAGTTTTCTAGATCAAGAGGAGAAGTATTGTTAATCTAGTTGGTATCGGTGGGAGTAACCAATCTATGCACCTAGGAGATATAATTTCTCATTTGGGACATCTATGGCTACACAAACCATTCCCATATTTGGAGGAATTTTTGGACAAGGTGAAAATACACAAAGTTTGGGTATCACATCTTGGGAGTGGCATGGGACACACAACTAAGTGGGGGTAAATATCACAAACCATCGGCACACAGTTCAGTGGGACATTGGGGACACTAGGTGACCACTTCAGGCCATTTTTTAGCTATAAGAGGTGGATCTGGTGGTGTAGGGGCTGAGGACCTAGTGGACCTAGAAAATCTCTAGAGGATCTGGTGGGTCAGGAGGGACAAGACCTAGTGGGTCTAGTGGATCTGGTGGTGGAGGAAACACAGAGGAAACCAAGGTTCTGGGTCAGGTGGACAAGGACCTCAACCACCCCCAAGTATTTTTTTAGATGTCTTTACACCTACCAGACTACTAGAGGTATTGAGGATGTTGCAGAGCATGTGCACAAGTGTGAATTTTATGGCATGCGAAGGGGATCACTACCCCAGAGTGAAAGGCAAGTCAGTTTGCAACAACATTACAGGGCACATGCATAGCTAGTACCACAAGTATGACCCCCATCAAATGGTCATGGATTACACTGCATTGAAAAATTCCTTCCTAGTAGAGTTCCATATCCTTGAGTTTGAGAAAAAGAGCATCAATTCTCCTTAAGGAGATCCAACAAGGAATGGAAGAGAGTGTGTGAGAGTACGACACATGGTTCAAAACTCTCTTATCAAAACTATCCTATGACATACACCCCTCTCAACATGCTCAATGGTTTTTTGGGGGATTGATAACACCATTTAGAAGGGAAATTATCACACAAACACTTTCACAGACCCACGCGAGGCCTTGGAGGCTTCCTGTGTTGAGGGATGTTGGGAGCATTGATACTAGTGTGAGCCCTTTCTGGAGGCTCAAATTGTTGCAATGGCCAAGTAGTTGGAGAAGATTTGCCAAACTCAATGCATGAGGTTCATAGTGGTCTTTTGGTGCATATAATGTGAAGTGGAAGGGCATACAAAGGATAGTTTCCCTCAAAAAAGTGGTACATGCCATGATAATAGATTATGAAATTTTCCATGGGGATCATGATGCAAGTAGGTGTCCTCTACTACAACATGATCCATAAGAATGTGTCTTTCTATTGTAAGATATGTACCTCTACGACCCATGATACCAAGGATTATAGGTTGATTGACCAGATTCATGATGCCATTGATCTTGGTGTGTGCTAGACTAGCCTTGTAAGTAGTTCCAAGGATGATGATCACCATATGAAGGGCACACAGATGGAGGAGCATGGAAGAGGTTTTTGTGGAGGATTTCATGGTCACAGTAACCATGGTGGAGGAAGAAGTGAGTTCCCATGATGGAACCTATTATAATTGTGGATCGACAGAGCATTATAAACGTGAGTGTCCTGATCTGTTGCAATGCTCATGGTGTGGAAAGAAGCATAAGTATGAGGAGTGTCCTGAGTTGTTTGAACACATGAGCCAACAACACCAAATAAAAGGTGTTGGGATGGTAAGCATAAATAAGGCCACCCATAGTGGATGCCAAGAGTGGCACATGAGTCAAGATTAGAACTTGTACTAGTGACAATGTGAGTAGAGGTTGCACACGCAAGGGAGATGCCAAGACAAAAACTAGTTGTTAGGGAAGAAGTGGTACATGGGAAGTATCCAGACCCTACTCATCAAAAAGAGGTATATCAAGAGACTATGGATGTGATTTGGGGATTACAAGGAGAGATCCAATGTCTAAAGGAGCAGTCAAGGTAAGTTAGAGAAAAGGAAGAATGTTGAGGCTCCACAGAAGGATCTAGATGAGGTCAGGGAAGTGTGTAAAATGTTAAGGCAGAGAATATCATTCCCTTGCTAGGAGAATGGTTATGGAGAAGGTACCACACACTGGAGAGAGAGCATGAAAGGTAGGTTTTACATGCCAACCTTCCTCCTCATAACCTTGACTATGATAAAGAGATCACATTGAATGTAGTTGTTGATGGGTGGCTTCTGAGTAATATCCTCATTGATACAGGAGCGGAGGTCAATGTTCTCACCTAGATGCATGGCATCAAATGGGAAGGCCCACATTACATCCATCTTTGAATGTGTTGTATATGGAAAAAAGACAAAATAAATGCCCATTGGTGTCTTGAAGGATGTGGTTATCACTATTCAAGGGGCCAAGTTCACTGGGACTTTGAAGTCTTGGCTGCTCACCGAGGTGGATAATTTTCCAACATTACTTGGGTGCCCTTGGTGTTATAAAAATAATGTCGACCTATGGTTTAACAAGGGGTATATCAGTTTTGAGAACAAGGAAGAAAGGGTGATCATCCCTTTAACAGATGGGAAATCAACACCCTATATTGAGCCCTTAGGAGAGGAAGTCCTCGATAGAATCTATGTGCACTCCATCGAGACCCTAAAATAATTCATCCTACATAAGGAGTTATCCAATTTGAAGATGCTCAATCGATGAGTGATACAACTAGCATAACATGTGACAATTGGGCACATGGACTTATGAGTTAATTGGGTGACAATTGAGAGGATCTATAATAAGGGTGATGAAGGCATGCTCAGTCAAGTGCATAGGAAGGAAGAAGCTACCAAGTTACTCTGAGGAGCAAGCCCTAATGATTTCTTATGAGAAATGGAGGCTCAATGGAAAAATGAGGATGAAAGGAGAAGTATGCTTAGTTATAACTTGCTTGGACTATAACATTGGTGGGAACACATCATGAGAGTCTCCTAGAGTGGCATGAGGTAAGAGTCACATTTTCTATAAGGTTCTGTAGAAGCAACACACCCACTATTATCCAAGACTACCATGGAAAAGAACCCACCTCTTCCCATATCCAAGCATGTGAGAAGGCCTGGATGGAAGGCACAAAAGATTTACCACCTTCATTATGGGTGCATAAGTTATATTCCACCTTACAAGGTTGTGTGCACATGGTATATTCACTCAGAGACACACCATCTAGACAGGAATTGGTAGGAGTTAACGGGCTGATCTCATTCAAGATTTTGAGTATCAAAGTACCAAGCCATCAGTGGATAAGGCATTACAAGTTTTCAAGCACCTTACAATGGGAGATAGTGCTATGGTAGAAGATAGGTTACTAGAGTTTTGGGTGAACCTAGTTTGGAGACGTTTTTAATGAAGAATAATCAGAAGAGATACAACTTGAGCATGTGTGCATTGAAAAGGAAAAAGGAAAGATGGTCTATGTAGTAGATGGTGAAGAAATGGAAAGTCTTGGATGTTAACCATTCTAAAGGTATGCACGAAGTCATAGATAGCATTGATGAGAAGCACACGCCTACCATGAGCCCTTGAAAATAAATAAGGTTAACATTGGGATAGAGACAAAACCTAAGGAAGCTATCATTGGGGATTATTGGTCGAGAAAGAGGTTTCAAAAATCATTGATCTGTTGTGTGAGTTTCAGATCTATTCCCATGGGTACCATGAGCTCAAAGGCATTCACCATTCCTTGGGGAGATGAGGATCAAGTTGAAGGAAGGTGCACACCCGATTCGGAAGAGACCCTATCGGATGAATCCAAACTTGCACGTAAGAGTCAAGGAGGAGATAGAAAAGATGATAACATTTGTATCATTGAGGTTGTGGAAGAATCAGAATGGGTAAGCCCAATGGTTATAAGCATTAAGAAGGATGGAAGGATAAGGATCTATGTTGATTATAGGGACTTGAATGTAGTATGTGTGTCATTGACCCTTTTCCAACCCCATTCACTAAAGAAATTCTAAGGAGTAGTCTAGGCACAGTGAGGTCTATTCCTTCACGGATGGGTTCTCAGGGTATCACCAAGTCAGGATTGCAAAGGAAGACCAGAGAAAGACAACTTTTCCACCAAGTGGGGGAAGTTTTTCCTACATGGTCATGCCTTTTGGATTGAAGAATGTGCCTGTTGTGTTCTCACACATCATGGTACAAGCATTTCAGACTTCATCCATAAGTTTCTTCAAGTCTACCTAGATGACTGGATGGTGTATGGGCTAGTGAAAGACCATTGTGACAATTTGAGACTAATGTTTGAGAGATGTCGGCAGTTGAGGATATCCCTCAACATTAAGAAATGTGTCTTTGCTACTCCATTTGGAACCCTGTTAGGACATATTATATGTAAGGAAGGCTTGTTAGTGGATCCCACCAAAGTTGTTGTTATTGTGGGATTGGGAGAGCCTACTAGTTAGAGTGCATAGTGCATGGATTTCTTGGGCATACGGGTACTACAGGAAGTTCATCAAAGGATATGCCAAGATCATCATGTGCCCTTGAAGAATTTCTTAAGCACAAGAGTGCCTTTCACTAGGGGAGAAGCACAACAGAAGGCATTTGACACTTTGAAGGATAGGCTTGTTATTGCACCCATACTACATTTCCCTTCTTAGGGATAAGCCTTTCCATGTGCATGTTGATGCCTCAGAACAACCATTGGAGCAGTACTAGCACAACTTGGTGAGGGGATTGTTGATCATCCCCTTTGTTTTGCAAGTAGGAAGTTGACACCAAAGAAATAAATTACACAACTACTAGTGTGAGGCACTATCAATGATCTACATGCTGCATAAGTTTAGGTAGTATCTACTAGAAACACCATTTATATTCTACACAGATCACATGGCACTAAAAGTATTTGGTAAATAAGCCCATTTTTCAAGGGCACATATGTCATTGGGTCCTATTATTTCAAGAATTTGAGTTTTCAGTTGTGGTAAAACTAGGAAAAAGTAATTCAGACCTACCACTTATCAAGGATTGACTCGAGAGAGATGCACAGAGTATTGAGGATACCATGCCAGATGTGCAACTGTTTAGGTTAGGTGCATGCACATGCCCTCAACTTAGAAGATATTGTGGTGTTCCTTAAAATAGGTGTGGCACCGAATGAGGATGAAGGATTTGGAGAGAAAATAGTTAGCAATACATGTCACCCTACATGTTGATTAGTGGAGATCTATACAAGTTAGGTCATGATGAGGTTCTGCGTCGATGCGTATTAGAACATGAGTGCATGTGTGATTATGGAGGAAGCACATGGTGGGATTGCAGGAGGGCACTATGTAGGAAATGCAACCACGTGAAAAGATTCTACTCATAGGGCTTTGGTGGGAAAGTATCTACCAGGATTGTATTGAGTTTTGCAAGGCCTATGACCATTTTCAACCTCTTGAAAACCTAGAAAGAGAGGATGAAATGCCATTAAGAGACCTATAGCTAGTGTAAAAGCCATTTGAAAAATGGGCAATCAACTTTGTAGGACCAATTTCACCACCACGCGAAGGACTGGTTCACGTATATCATCACTTACACTGATTACTTGACAAGATGGGTAGAGGCAACACCTACAAGAGATTACACTACAATGACAACTACTAGATTTTTATGGGAAAACATAATCAATATGTATGGATGTCCTTTGAGCTTGACTAGTGATAGGGGTACACATTTTCTGAATGAAATGGTCAGGATTCTATTAGCAGAATTTATGGTGGCCCATCACAAGACTACCCCTTATCACCCTCAAGTGAATGGAACTATTGAAGCATTTAACAAGATACTAAATCACACTCTGACCAAAATTTGTGATGTTGGAAGACAAGATTGGGATGACAAGGTATCGGCAATTCTATGGGCATATAGACAACCTACAAGAGGTTGAATAAGGCCACACCATTTTTCAATTGGTGTTTGGCACAGAGGTTGTTTTTCCAGTTGAATTCATGTTACCATCACTACGTATAGCATAGCACAGGAGGATTGGCTGATGAACAAGTGCTCGAGGAAAGGATTGATAAGTTAATGCAGTTAGATGAAAGGTGATCACTTGCTAGATGGAGTCAGAAGACTGAAAAGGCTAGAAAAAAGGCATGACATGATCATCATATCAAGAATAAATAGTTTGAGGTTGGGAAGATGGTGTTTTTGTATGATTCCAAGTTTTTGTGCCATCCTGGGAAGTTGAAAGTCCATTGGTTGGGCCCTTACATCATCTCGTACATCCTTGACTCAGTGCATTCCTACTAGTTACAAGCACTAGATGGGACGAGGTTACCTAGCCATTTCAATGGAAGTAGGTTGAAGCCCTACTATAAATAAGTCTTCCTTGTGTTTGTAAATAAGGTAGTATTTCCAGTAGCTTAGGATTTCCCTTTATGCATTTTCTTTCCTTGTGTTTCCCTTTCTCATTGCTTGTTCCTTTCTTTTTTTCTTTTTTGCCTTGTGCACCGGTAACCACTTATTACTTTCAAAAAGGTTGTGTATGCGCAGAGGACCACACATCCATTTTAGTGTGGGGTGGAGTAATGTGAAGTAAGTGAAGAAGTGAATTAGTTAGTAGTGGAAAAAATTAAATGGCCCAGTTGAAAGATAAAAAGCACATAAGGAGGAGAGCACATGGAAAAATGGTGGATAAGAAATTTTGGTGTCAAGATAGCTTAACAAAGACCACGTTCAAAGGATGAGAAGTGCAGGAACAACATGAGGTAGGTGAGGGGAAAAAATCAGGTCAAGGAAAGAAAGTGCCTTCGATGCACTAGAGCATGCACGTAAGAGTCTTTGGTCGGTAAGGAATTTTTTTTTATGCTAAAGGTTGTAGAAGGTTTTGTGTAGGATTGGGCACATGGGGTAAGGGTGCTTAAGGTCATATTTTAGTGGAAAAATCCACATTTAATGCTAAGTACATTGGTAGGTGGTGTAGCATTTATTGTTGGAAAGGGGGAAAAAAGCTATAAGTATGAAGTCGGGCACATTATTATTTACCTTGCATTATTACAAATTGAAGAGCTCTTGTGAACTAGGGCATCCATGAAGAGATATTTGTGAAAAAAGAATCATAGAGATCTAAGTACATGACTAGGGTTGATCTATAAACCAGAGTGGAAGGAGTACACATGGGCATAGGGAAGAAATTTTAGAGGAGCACGCATCTTGTGGAAGAATTTTCCAAGTTAGGGTTTTATAGCTAGGGCACAAGAGTAGAAGGATTCTTTCATGAGTTGAGCCACATGATTGAGCAGAGTAAGGAAGAGAGAGAAAGAAGAGAGTTTAGGTTTAACCCAAAAGTAAAAATGGCACCAAAGAAGGTGACCATTTTCACCAAAGAAGAAGGGAAAAGGGAAACAAACTACCACAACTAGTTTTAATGAGGAGTGGTATGCAGAGATGCAATACCCAGATGGAGTATTGTTGGGGAAAGAATGGGTATCACATGTCGTCAGAAGATGGCCATGAGTGACTACAACCATCACATGAGTACCACAGAGAAGGAAATGGCATTGAACTAGGTTCATCCAACTGATACAAGGACACCAAAGGAATGTCGATCTACAATGATGAGGTGAAGGTGAAGTTGGGTAAGGTCGGGTTGCTTGCAACTATATGAGTTTCCCTATTTTGGAAATCCCAGTGGTTATACCAGTGGTTGATGTCACATGCATGAAAGACCACTTCTATTTTGTAGGCCATAAAATGCACATAACTCCTCAACTTATATCAAATTTTACTTGGCCTGGTTTGTGAAGGAGACTCCATAGATGATGACTTGGATGATAAGGAGGCCATCAAGGAGACTGTGGAGGCCTATGACTACAAGAAGGGTTTACTACTTTGATATCATAGATATCCCCGACCTATAATGAGGATGGCCACACACTTGGTTACCAAGCTGAATGGTCAAGAAAGGTGGACACAAGTAAACAAGGCATGGTTGAATGTATGCTAAAGATTTCAAAGGAACCATCTACAACTTGTCTACCTTTATTGCAGATGAAATCATTAGCAACACGTAGGAGGGGGACAAGATAATGTTTGAAAATGTTCTCCTCACCATCATCTTCTCAGAAATTGGAGTGCCCGATGGGCCAGAGAAGTTTGTATGGGAGTATCCAGAAGAAGATCCCTCACCCACAAAAAGGTTTGAGAAGTATACATGCGATACCATGATGGCCACCCACAAGGCACACCTGAAAAATGGTACAAGAAATGTGTGACACATTTGGGGTAGAGTGGAGGATACCTAAGAAACTTCCCACACTTGTAGGTGAAGAGGTTGAGTTTTTTGTATATCAACATTTACATTGGAAGATTCACTCTAACGGATGGGACTCAAGAGTCCATGGTGTAAATTTCCATTCTCTTTCACCACGCAATATTTCTAGGTAGGGGTCAACCATTTCAAGGAGGCCAAAAGGCTAAGGTTCAACTTGAGTGAAGTGGACCAAGACCACCATGAGCTGCAAAATCTCATATATCCAAAGAAGCAAGTGCATATGTGGAGAAGTATGTCTCCCATGAAGTATAGATGATGAAGCCTTTAACACTTGCCAATTTTGGAAGGACTACAACAAGAGTATACTTGCACATCAGGCCAAAGTTTGAAAAGGGTGCCTACCTAGAGAATGATGTCTCCATTCTTGAGGACCCCACAGGAGGAAGAAGGTTGTGCCAAAAAAAGGAGAGAGAGAAGTGTGCAGGAGAAGAAGGCACCAAGTGTGCAAACAACACAATCTATGGGGCACCAAAAGAAAGCACTAAGCCAAGCACTTACACATGCATGGAAGAAGTCCCTAGTTAGGGAGAAGACCCCAAAGAAGAGGCACCAGAGCAAGAGGAGCCTCCCACACAAGAAGAGTCACCAAGGAAGGAGTCACCTACTAGAGAGAGAAGAGAAGGAAGAGTCTCCTATACTGGAATCACCAATTAGGAAGAAACAAAAGGTGGCGGAGAGGGAAGACTCAGAGGAAATGAAGGGCTTGGAGGCCTATAGGGGAGAGAAGGATGATGATGAGGATGAAGAAGTTCATAATCATCCCATGTATGATATACATGATTCAAAAGAAGAAGGAAGTGAAGAGAAGAATGGCGAGGAGGAAGTGGATGCTCAAGGAAAAGGGGTGAGTGAAGAAGTGAACACGAGAGATCAAAGGACCCCAAGCCTCACCAAGGAACAAATAGAAGAGGCCATGAGAGAGAGAAGTGGCAGGATTATCAAAAATTTAGTGGAACAGGAGGTAGAGTGCAACACGGATGAAGTCCTCAAGGAGATAGAAGAGGAGAGCATTGGAAAAGAGTATGGCAACATGGGTGGAGACCCCAACCTAGCAGTAAGCTTTCCAAAGGCTATGCAATAAACAGGTGGGAAGAGCATAGTGGTAGCACAAGGGCAAGGAATGGGTTACATCAATGATCCAAGAAAGGTGTTACACATGCGCTTCTAGAGCACCATGCCAATAGAACAACTCCTATCCATGCCCTCATTTGACATAGAAGGCGCATACCCAAGAACCAGGAAAATGCTATCTTGGGTGTTTGAATCCCATATCGATGAACCTGAGTTCAAAGTAAGCCAAGGGGTGCTAATGAAGATGCCAGAGAAAAAAGGGATAAACCCCTTGGTAAATGCTCAATAGTTTTTCATGAGAAAGTTTGTAATGCACTCAACAAGGTTTTAGTTGAGGTTGAGGCCAGAATTTTTGGAAGGAATGATAGGGTGAAATTCCTAGAGGTGGAATTGGAGAAGGAGGAGGAGCTTCTCGAGAAAAGAAAGGATCTGAAACAAGAAGAACTAATCAGCACATAACTAAGGCATGAAATAAAGAGGAGAAGGCAAGGGTGCATGAAAGTATATAAGAAAATTGAGATGATTACGGATGTTATTGTCTTAAAGCATCCCGACCTAGCACCACCTTGAGAAAAATATGAATCAACCTTGCAATGCCTAGGAGGGATTTGACTCACATCCTCACAATGGAGAGGTAGCCACTCACCTTAGAATCCATAGAAGAGGCATTGGCACGCCAAGAAAGGGAGGAGAAGCTGAAGGTGGTAGAAATCATTTCTCGGTATACCAAACTCCTCACCATGTAAAGGCCTTCCGCGTAAAGTTGTTGAGGCCACTTATGATAATTGTGTTGATAGGGATAGGGTAGAAAGCAATTTTAGTTGCTACACATGAAGTGGAGCTCAAGGAATTTCAAGAGAAGAATAAGGGAAATAGAGAAGAGAGGGATAAGATCCTGGCTGAAGTGGAGAAGAAATCAGAAGCTATCGAGACCTTGTGGGGCTCGATCAAAAACTAGTGAAGGAGTTATATCCCCAAGATCACCCACAAATGGATGCACTTGATGACCTTGGAAAAAAACTAGAGGGTATTGTTGATATGATGAGTGCCAAGGGGAGGAGCTAAGTTTTGAGGAGGTGAGCACCCTAGTAGGTGACCTCTGTCAAGTAGCAAGTGCAGAGTGAGGTAGATGCCTGGGAGAAGCTCGAGGTAGATATTGGAAAGGATTTCCCACTCCTCCTTCAACAATAAACAAATTCTTCTTCATTCCCCCATTCTTTAATTCATTCATTCCTCATTCTTCATTCCTTCATTCTTTATTCCAACTATTCAGAGTCCCATTCATTCTTTATTCATTTGAAGGAAGGTGTTCCCGAGGATGGAGAACAAGCTTAGTGTGGGGTGATGTTGGGCCTCAGAATATTGGCTAAGTGCAAAAGGTGCATGGGGCACGGGACCAATATGAAGAAGGGCACGTGGGGTAAAGGCACATAGGACAAGGGTTTTAGAAGGGTTTAGTAAAACCCATGGCATGTGTGCACCAGGAAAAGCAAAGGGTTTCAGGACTTAGCCATATTTGGCATTCCAGGAAGCACACAAGAAAAGTGTGACCCGACTAAGCATGCGGAGTGGATAAGGTGCCATCTGGAAACTTGGTGGTCAAGAAAGGAATATTCCATGCGATGATGGAAGGATCTAGAAAGACATCATTACAGAGAGTGGAGAGCTCGGATGGGAAGAAGCATGCTCCATTAGAGGACCACCTTGACACTTGGCAACCGATCTATTACTTCAGAAAGGCATGGTGGTGGGATGTAAAAGCTATATATAGAGATGCTCGGGTAGAAGAAGGGAGACTTTTAGAGAAAAGTGAGTGTGGTCATTGGCATCATAGAGATGAAGAGGCGAAGCTCTGTAGAAATAGTAATGGATTTTATGGGTTCTCATTAGAGGACTTTGTAGGAGATGGCATATCTAGAGGGATGGGTATGTGAAAATTTTTGTAATATGGGAAGCATAGTTAGGATTTCTGATGCATGAGTCTTATCTGCATTATTGATACATTGGTATGTTATGGCCTTAAGGAATGTAATGTGGTTACTTGAACTAAGTTATAAATAAGGAATATATGGTTATATTCTAAATATACATTGTTCATGGTGTAAACCCTAGTGCATCTTCATGGTAAAATGTGTTATCCTAGTATATTTTCCTTTTACAGAATGATGCATGGTTCTTTTCCTCTTTGCATCTAAGTTATTCATATCATAATAATGTTTCTCTAAGTTATCTTAATGGGGGTGATAGGTCGGTAATATAATGTTCATATAAAAATGACTACACCTACCTAAGAAGCTCTTGATTAGCCATTATTTGAATGAATGCATGGTTCATTGGATTTGATTTGAAGAAAAATTTCCTCCTTGCTTTTGAGCTACATAGTTAACCTCAAGCTCACTTTGTGTATTATATTTTAGATGAATTTTTAGCAAGGGTAACAATCCACATTGATCAATTGCATGTTTCAAATCACAAACAAGGAAAACATTTGTTTTATCTAATGGAAAATCCTTAATCCCATGCTTATCCCTACGCATCTAGGACAATATATGAACAATGGCTCTATGTTCTTGGATTTTTCCCTATCCACCGTTGTGTTGAGTTGCACTAAGAGATCCGTTCTTAAGTTTTGAAATTTCTTCTCTTAGTTTGGATATGTCTCCATTGATAATCTTTCCTTTATGGTTGCAAATATTTATGCGCGTTCAAGAATAATTTCTACAGAGATCAATGATGTATGTAAATTCTAGTTTATTCATATCTCCTTTCCCATTAAGTTAAAAGCATCTTTAGTGTCCTCGTCCAATCCTTTGAGGAATATTTTTTTCAAAATGGTAATGTCAATACCTATACCACACCTCCTATGAAGGAAAATGAATTGATCTAGATAATATTCTACACTCTCATCCTCCTTCTATTTTATTCTAAAGAGTTCTTCCCTACGATCTCTAACCCTACAATAATATTGGTATTTTCCAAAGAATATTGTTTCCATATCTTCCCAAGTATGGATAGAGTTGGGGGTTAGGCCCATGAACCATCTCATGGTTGTATCTTTTAAGGTTGAAGGAAATAACTTCAGCTTCTAAGTGTCAGAGGTATAATCATAGGTTTGGCATAACACTTTGAATTCAAACAAAATTGATCAGGATATTCTAAGACTAATCCCTTGAAAGTTGGTAAAATTGAGGGGGATATATTATTCATATGGCCTTGGTCATTGGGATCTAATTCTATGGGATAAGTGAATGTCCTTCCCAGTGGTGGATTACCATTGTTCTCCATTAGGATTTTCCACTCCATCCACCATCCTTCCTTGTTTCTCAACTAGTTCCATAGGTAAATTTTGAGGGGGTTATTCAAGTTTACTCTTACAAACCTACCTCTATGATCTCTAGGTCTAAACATAAAATTCTATCATGCTTAATAAAAATTTCCCAACTATAAGTGCTTAGTTGATTACTATGTTCTCAGACTCCAAAAGAATAAAAATAAACTTTTTTTTTCCCTACAAAACCTTTTATATTCAAAGAAAGAGTATGGAAAAAGAAATTATAAATGGAAACTTACCAGGTTATCAGAAATCATGTAAGTTAGTACCTTGATCTTTGATAACACCTTTAGAACAACACCAAAAAGTGACGAGCGTCATTGATACTCGTACTTTAATCATTCAATAATTGTCAATACCATGGCAGTGTTTGAGGTTATTTGCAACAAATCATGGTTGAAACTGTATTGAACATGCATCTACATTAACTTAGGAATTTAACTATCTATTACTCCTAAGAACCTATTCTATTTGATCAAATCTTGATGAAATAAATAAAGACTCCTAAATCTATGATTTCAAATAATTAAAACATGTTGAAATAGAATGACAATGATTAAATATTGTAAATACTATAATTCCTTAAAGAAATCAACTACTAATTAATCAAAAATTAAACAAACATCTAATACTTCCCTTTAAATTGTGGAGGAGTGGCCCTTGCTCCTTCCCTTTGATCCAATTGTAATGTTTTAATTACACAAGAAAAAATTAACTCAGAATCATGCCCTTTTATTGATCAATAATAGTTTGATACAATCTTTTTCTTCTCAAAATGCTAACCTTTTTCTAATCCTAATACATACCCTTTATATCCCAAGTGAAGCTAAGTTCTTCTTCAAGAGATCTTGTTATTTTAATAATAATGTAAGAGTTATATAGAATAGTTTACTAACAAATCTGTTTGAGAATAACAAAATAGGTGGGAGTCACAAGGTGAAGGTGACAACTGTATGTAACTTATTGATCATGTTTATCCTTGTAATTTCAATTGAGTCCTTGTTAACAATGCCCAATTGATACTTTGGAGATAACTAAATTTAAAAGAACTTAAGTACTTGAGTTCTTCACATAGTAGTGGCCACCACAAAATAAGGATTTGTAACTACCAGTTTACTCTTGTTGAAGGAGATAATCTGTTTGTTTAAATTACAATTTCCACCCAAATAATATGAGTCTCAAACTGAATTGATGTTGATTAGGTGCTCCATTAACTATTTAATTCATGTGCTAACTAGATGTTGATGTTAATTAGGCACTCCTTAAATTATGCAACTCATACACCGACCGGATAAGTTCGGTGTTATGTTGTGTGACTCCCGTGTGCTCTATTGTGTGAATCATGCGCTAGACTTTATGTGAATCCTATGCTCTATTTTGTGAGTCATGAACTAGAATTTATGTGAGTCCTATGCTAGGCTTTATGTGATTCTTGCAGTAGGCTTTATATGAGTCCCATGAGGATTATATAAGGTATTTCATTCACACTTGTTATCACAAAAAGTAATCTATATCAACCCATCTAAAGAAACATATGAAATATGAAAATGGACAATATTTATGCACAAAAACTTCTCTTTAAGTATATAAGAGTATTATTTACAATAATTTTATCATTAGTTTAACACAAATTGATGATAATAAAAATGGGGTTATAAACGGTAATTTCCAAGGCTCATCAATGTATAGCTTTTTATTGAACTACATTTTACATTACTTTTTTACAAGTGTAGAATATGGGGTCCAAGTGAGAACATATATTGTAGAACAATCATGTAAGTTAGTAAGTGCTAAATAATATGAGATGGAAAGGTTCTTCCATTATTGGTAAACATTATAATTCTAAATTAAATGTAGGATAATTAGTTCAAATGAAATATGATTAAAAATTAAAACAAATAATGCAAATGAAATTAAGATTGAAATGTAAAAAATCTATGATAATTAAATCTTTGAATTAAAAACAATGAAAATAGATAATTATGTAACATACCATATTGATCAATCACTTTATTTCTTTCCCAAAAATTTCGATCTAACTTATGTTATATGACCTCAATCTAGTTACCCTACTCTATTGGGATCAAAAATATCTTTATAGGAAAACAAAAAAGGGCTCCAAACTTCATCATAAGAAATTATGATTTTTCAACCAAAATTTTCAAATACAAAAAGATTGCATATAATAGTCAAATGGATGTCAACTTTGATCATTAAATGGTTCTCTAATTTTTAATTGGAAATCAAATTTAAGGTACCACTCACCATAATACCATTGTGCGATGCCCATTAATATAGACCATAACTTTAAATTTACGATACTTAATTTCATTCGTGTCATTTCCTTGCATGTGTTGGATCATGCCTAATGCTAAATATTAATGTGTGAATCTATTTTACTTTTACACATTATTTTAGGATGAGTCTATATGTGTTTTCACTTTTCAAAACTAGATAATCAAACATTTCAGTTTTTAAGTTATTAAGACTAGCATTGAATGGTTTATCAAAGAGTCACAATGATTTTAACTCGTTTATTTTATTTCAGATTTTAATCTTCTTTAATTTTTTCAATCCCTTTTAACTCCAATTTTTAAATTAATGTCTTCATAGTTTCAAATTCCACTTCATTTTCCCAAACAAACTACTTAAGGTTCATACAATATATCAACACTTGTACTAACAAAATTTCATTTTTTCTCCATTTTTCTTAACATATATTCATTCCTTTAACTTTTATCAATGTAGAATACTAAGTTTCTCACAATATAACTATCCCAATAACTCATATATTTTTAATTATAAGGTTTTCTTTATTTCCCTTATGTCCCAATATGATAATTTTCAATATGATCGTCATATATTCTCAAAGGATTTCCCTTTTCCAAAGGATTACAACATTTTGTAAGAGAATTTAAAATATCAATAATCCATTTACATCTTATTTCAAGTTTGAGTAATATTTTGTTATAAATTATAGTTTCTCTTGCAATATTTCTAGTCATTAACATTAAATTATTCTCTTATTCATTACATCTCAAATTTACATGAAAAATTAAGAGATGAATACATAATGACAAATATAATTTTATTCCAAAATTGAACATTATTTCTTTCCCAATATTTTTATATCACTTTATAATAAATGATAATACATTTCTTATTTTAAATAATATTGCAAAATTAACTCATGATTTCCAAATCATTTGGGCATACTTCTCTTTACAACATGTTCATATTAAAAATCATTTATCTTATATTGTTCCAATTATATATACATATTAAATAATAAAACAAATTCATAAATTTTCCATCTTAAACACAAATTTTTGGAATTTTTTTGTGAAAATAAATATCCTTGATCTAAAGCACCCATTTTGAGGTCAAATATGATATTCACAAATCCAATATCTAATGATCTATATTAGACCATCGAAATGAGGGATCGTGATCATGAATTACTTGCATTCAAGGTGAACATTTCTCAATCATATAACACTATGAAAATGCATTGAAAATATCAATGTTATATAATATTAATAATTTAAAATTAAAATGTATATATTTATAATTAATAATACATTATGAAAAATTAAGATAAAAATGAAATCATATAAAGTAATACATAACACACTATTGCATATTAAAACACCATTGTCATGAATAATGAAAGTGAAAAAAAAATTTTCCAAAAATGAAAGGCGGTTAGGAAATATAAATCACAAAGGAAATGAAATGAAAAATATAATGCATGATATTCAAATCATGCACAACCTTACAACCTACTTCGCGAAATTTATCTTTGAAACCTTAAATGGGAAAGTATAGACTCTCTCGTTTACACTCTTGGAATTCATATGGCACTACATTGATAAAATCACTTCCTACATTTGCAAAAGGTACCCAAGGCTCCCTAAATCTCATTAAATATTATCCAAACTCATTACGGATGCAATCACTATAGGTCTAAAGCATCGCACCAGAAAAAATAAATTTTAACATCCCTTCTCCAAGTATTTTAGCAAGATCTAAACTCAACTCAAGCATTGTCAAAGAAGGTTCCAAATCATAGTCACATTCAATCAAATATCACATACTAGGTGGAGAATGACATGCGGTCTCGAGACCTCTTCATATTAGTGCCAACATCGGTGATATATGATGGTTCTATTACCAAACTATTTTTTTGTAGGAATTCCCATCTATGGCTAGGATTTGAGATCTTACTCAAGAATTTCATAGGGATTTATAGCATAATTGATAGTTGGGAATTGATAGTGATAGATATTTCTAGGTAGGTGACACTCTCGAAAAGTTGTAGAGCCAATTTTGAGCAGGTCCAAAACCATACTATGTGTTCAATACTATACTGAGACGATCCTGAAAAGTTATACAACCATGCCCCATTTCAATAGTTCAAGTATTAAGGCATTATCGAGTCCATATTCCCCAGTTCTACCTATTTGCATATCATAAAATTCCCATAATAATTTATAACCAAATAAGTATGAATGTGATATTTTGATATTATATGATTAATGTTGGAAGATAATTAATCAAAATAACACCTTGTATCTACCCTTACACTATTAGAGTACTAAAATCACTAAGTTTAAATCCCTTAATCTAAAAGGGTGTAAATAGTATGATATTGTACAAGAATAAAGTAACGGTTGCATTACATCTTGGGAAAGGAGACACTTACTCATTCTAATCATAATTTTTACATTTTTACAAACCTAAAACAAGCTAGAGAACACGTGATAATGAATTGGATGAATTACCTTCAAAAATTCCATCTTGTGATCAAGAAAAAAATGGGAAGGATAATAATGAAACAAATTACCTTATCCAAACACCACTACATGCATTCATCATAGTTTTGGAAACACAACCAAAAATTATAAGATTGGGCATTTCTCTACTCGAATCACAAGGACTTCATGGAATCCTACACTACTCTTTTTCAAGGTGAATAAGTTTAGTAGTTATACTTTGATGACAAGATTCTCTACAAGATTGACCATATATTTTTACTTGATGGCACACCTCATTAGATAATCATATTGGACACACATTATATCAATACATCGGGAACTTCAACATCATAAATAATCTAGCCACATTACAATCACACTTTTTTTTTGGTTGTGGGTTTCTAAAAATGTGTAACACCACATCAAGTCTTGTATTTCTCTATGTATCTCCAAGTACAAAAATGAGAAGCTAGGATTTACATGCCTTTATTTATTTCATCTAGGCCATGGGAATGTGTCAACATGGATTTATGAATAGAATGCCTATGAAAAAGAACCAATATGATGTGACATTTTTGTAGTGGATAGATTTTTAAATATGGCCATCATTGTTCTTTACAGAAGATAATTTATGTATTTGGCATGAATCACATTTTCTTCATCCATGTATGGGTTCAATTTGGAAACGCAACATCTATTGTATAAAACATGTGATCCTCATTATTTTGGTCATTCATGGAAAAAACTATGAGAATTAATGGGTAAGTAGCTTGGTCAATCGACATTGTTTCATCCACATACATATGGAAAAACAAAATTTGTTAACCATATTCTAGTTCATATTTTGTTTATGTACCACATTGCACAAGATTGCACATGGGATGATAACTTGTTTTACATAAAACATGCCTACAATAGAGTTATTCATAATTCTATAGGGCATAGTCCATTCAAAACATTTTTTGGGTGTCAATGATGATTTACAAAAACATGCATGTTGTAGAGATATTCCTAGTTATATGGGGCATAGTCCATTCCAAAAAAAAAAAAAAATTGGGTTCCAATCACTAACACATCTAGATATCTACTAAAGCACACTAATGAGAACTAAGTTGCACTCACGTGAAAGGAAAGTAGAAAAACATAGAAATTTTTACACCCCATTTAGTTTGTTCATCGTAAAGCTTGTCATATCTCTTTCACTCACAAAAAAAAAATAAAAAGAACATCATGACATACATCCTACATTGCATACATTTCATGTTGGTGATAAATTTTAGTTACATATTCGGAAGGAACGCTTTAAATTTTCAGACCAAAATATCAAGCCTCTGTAATATATTCCTTATAGCTTTCTTTGTACAACTAGTGAGAATGAATTTTTCTTGATCCACCTCCACACTCAACCATGCACCCAATCTTCAATGTGGAACTTCTCAATCCTTACTTACCCCACTTCTTGAACCAAGAATTACACTCCCTCCTTATTTACCAAGGGATATTTTTCAGTGTCAAAAGTTCCCTAAACTTCCTTAAACCATGTCAGTGAAGTAGATCCTTTAAATAGCTTTCCGACGAGAGTAAGAATGTAAAAAATAGACACTCTGAGCTCAAGTTATGTCCGGTCAAAGTTCAGTCAATGGGAAAGTCAACTCTAGTCAACATGTCAATAATGGACCAATAGCACTATGACACGTGGCAAAAGGGCATTGGAAAAATTAGAGGTTTGAGAGGTTTTCACCACTAGTCTTCGACGATCGTAAATGGTATAGCTCAGGCAGAACAAGAGGTTCAACTTTTGTTACGGAGGGGAGCCTGGCCGCCGTGAGGATGATTATATTATCGCCGACATGGTGGGTCCTCAAACCACCACATGGCTTGCCACCACGAGTTCAATTTTCCTATTGAGGGTCAACAGTGGTCTTATTTTTCATATTTCATTTGGGTCAAATTTCATATTACTTTGCAATTATTTGGCACATTATTTGACATTTATTCAAACCCCACGCATTTGTCTAAGGATAATATTTATCACATATTAATCTCCAAACATTAATGCAAACCCTTATCCCTCCAAACTCCACGCAGTATATCCTACATGCCACGTCCATCATTATCAATGTGCCAAACTTGGGTCAAATACCCATCCACTAAACCCATGGCATTCAAAATGGCTCAATAGCCAATTAAAATATAAACCACCTTACCTTTTAAAACCTCCACCATATATACAAGGAATATGGGATTAATCCCATAGTAGGGGCATAGGGAGTGGAACCCATGACCTCATCTAAAAAGATAAGTGGCCTTACCAACCCGCCACCCTCTTGGAAGTGGTATAAATCAAGCTCACTTGTATTTGTAATAAACAAGTGTCAGGTCTATGTCAAGGGAATAAGGAGGTAGTTTTGGAAAAGTGCAATTTTGGGGCACTTCTGCTCACTTCCAGATCTCAAGTTATATATGAAAGTTGCTCATAATTTTGAGACAATCACAATGGTGTGATCATTTATCTAATTTGGAGATTTTGTGATAGATTTATTTTTTATTAAAGTCACACAAAGGTGTAGAACCAAAGGGAGACACCGCTGCAAGTGGATCGGAAGGTGAATGACATGAAAGAGTTGACGGATCATATTAGAAACAAGTGCACCACAATGAAGTTCCACTCAAGTTGAATCAAAATAGCTCTAACATAATCACAAGCGAGAAATGATCAATAACTAAATAACTTGCATAACAGAATAAAGCTTGCTCATAAGAAAAAGATAGTGGAGTGTCTTAGCATACTCATAAATGAATAGTGAGAAGGTACATATAGGGTGCGAGTAACCCTAGTGCATGACTCAATAGCAAACCCTAAACCTAACCCATGTGAGATGACACTCCAATATGTGAGGAGGACACATAGGATAACTCACACCAACACCCCCCTTCATCGAATCTAGGGTAGCAGCTATGACGAGTCAGACGGAAAGAGAAGACACTCCTAAACAACTAAGAAAGATGTGTCAATGGGGCCGGAAATTAAAGGCCTGATAAGGTGCCCATTTACAAACACAGTCTTCCTAGAAGAAGAAGAAGAAGAGAAGGACTACATAGCCTGAAGAAGATGAGCAGCTGCAAAAGTCCTCACCCCAAGAAGAGACTATAAGTGAAGAAACTTCATCTCAGTGAAGGGCTTGGTAAATAAATCTGCAATCTGATCATCTGTCTGAATGTACTGAATGTCGATGACACCATCATGAATAAGCTCCCGTATGAAGTGCATATGGATCTCAATGTGCTTCATCTACTGATGTTGAAATGGATTTCTACAAATAGAGATAGTGCTCGTGTTATCACAGTAGATAATGGTAGGCCACCAAAAGTGGATGCCAAACTCTGTCAAAATACCCTGTAGCCAAATAGCTTATGTGGCAGCGTTAACTACTCCTTTGTATTCTACCTCTATAGATGATATCGCAATTGCATTCTACTTCTTGCTAGACAACTAATAGGACCTAAACCAAGAGAGAAACTATAGCCAGAAGTAGATTTCTGATGATCTAAGTCACCGCCCAATTAAAATCATGGAACCCAATCAAGTCAATATCTACCCCTCCATTATAGTGAATACCATCAACATAAGTGCCACAAACATAATGAAGGATTTGTTTAGCTGCTTTCCAATGCAGCTCATGTCACTCCTCTATGAATCAAGACACGATCCCAACAAAGATACGATAAATCCGGTCAAGTGTGAGTCAAGTAAATCAAGCTCCCCACCAACCGTCCGATAAAGAGTACCATCAACCAAGGGAGTAGAGCAATCAGAAACCAACTTAACCCCGAAGAAAAGGAGTAGAAGAATACTTGCAATCGACATCTAAAACCGAGCTAGCAAATCAAGAGCATACTTAGGTTACGAAATCAAGATTCTCGAGTCGATTATGAAATCTAGATCCTAAGGAAATAATGAAGCAGACCTAAGTCAGTCATGGAAAACCTATTGGCCAAGGTGATCTTCATAGAATAAATAATAGAGGAAGAGCTGCATGTGATCAACAAGTCATCAACATAGAGAACAAGAATGAGTATGGAGTCATCTTGGCATAGAAAATAAACATTTGGATCAGAGTGACACCTAGTAAACCCTGATGTAAGTAAAAAGGAGTCCATCTTGGCATACCAAGCCCGAGGGGATTGTTTAAGGCCATAAAGAGACTTATTTAACTTACAAATGAGGGAGGGATCTTGGACATAACCCGGAGGTTGTTCCATATAGATCTCTTCCTCTAGGTCACCATGAAGGAAGGCACTCTTAACATCCATTTGATGGACTTTCCATCTTGTTTGCACGCAGAAGAATGGCTAGGTCACCGAATAGAAGTCATCTTCGCAACTGGAGAAAAGGTTTCAATATAATCAACCCTAGCTATCTGGGAGAAACCCTTAGCTACTAATCGCGCTTTAAAATTTTCGACATCTCCATCTAATCCATACTTTGTTTAGAACACCTACTTACACCGAATGATTTTTATTCCTTTCATAGAGGGGTGAGATCCCAAGTATCATTCTTCATGAGAGAGGAATACTCCTCATCCATGGCAGAATCCCACTCAGGAATACCAAAAGCCTCTCAGAAATACTGTGGATCATAAGAAGAGGTGAAGAAAGAGTGGGATCCAATGAAATCTGAGTGAGTACATCTCATGTCTAAAGTATCTCCAACTAAATCTCCAGTACTTTGCAAATTTTTCCTAGCCCAAAGAGGATCGGGAGGATCAAGCTCAGAGTCATAAGATTCTTCACTTGAGTGAGAAGGGACATAGTCCTCATCATCACTACTTTCAGAATCAAAAGACTCAGAGGTTTGATGGTCGAGAGGATCTGGAAGAGGAGCACACTCAACAGTATCATCATCTGATGAGTCAGAATCCAAGTCAACAAGTTGAATAACCTCAATAGGTGGAGAAGTAGAAGTCGAAGGAGACTCATCAAACTTAACACTTCTCTCAATGCACAAGCATGAGAAGTAGGATTCATCAATCAATATCCCTTCACACCATCAGGATACCCTACAAAGATATAAGGTTTGGATTGTGGTTCCAAAGCCTTGCATTTCTTCTTGGGAATCGAGCCATAGCCTTGATTTGAAGACTCAAAGCCAAAATAGGCTTCATAGGGTGTCATCCCTCTTACTTCCTTGTGTGGAACATAGTTCGAATGTAATTTACATAATTCATCGCTTCCCCAATCTCATGGAGGAAGAGACTTCGATTGAATCATACAAGTGGCCATCTCCTTAAGAGTATGGTTCTTTCTTTCTGCAACTCCATTCTATGAAGGGCTATAAGAAATTGTATGTTGCAAAGAGATCCCTTCGTATACGAAATCCATGAACCTATTATTTACATATTCATCTCCATTGTTGATTCAAGAACCTTGATAGATGCTTCACCTGTTTCTTAACAAGAGCCTTAAAGTCTTGAAAATGTTCAAAGACTTCAGACTTAAGCTTAAGAAAATATACCCAAGTATATCGCGAATAGTCATCAATGAAGGTTAGCATATAAAGAGCTCTAGTAAACAAAGGAGAAGGAAATGGACTAGAAACATTGCATGAACAAGATCCAAGGGATGAGTGGCTCTCCAAGATTTTCCTTTGTCAAAGTTCTTTTTAGGATGCTTTCCAAGGGTACAACCCTCACAAAGACCCTTAGAAAACTTGACGCGAGGCAACCCGTTGACCATTTCGTTTTGGCTCAATTGTTCAAGGTAGTGATAATTTAGATGTCCGAAATGCTCATGCCATAGCTTACTAACCTAATTTGCATGAGTGAGCAAGGTGGTGGGCGTAAAATCAGAATTTAAGTGGGAAAAGGTATATAACCGTGAACGGTGATCAGCCTTTCCCTCAGCCACTGTAGTGTCATTGTTAAGCTCATGAATAATCACCGAGTTAGGAACAAATTCCACTCACATTCCTTCACCAAGGTGAGTAATTTGGTAAACCGATAGGAGATTGGTAAAGAGATCAGGAACACTCAACACTTGGTTAAATGTTCCCCCATCCATCTCTATCGATCCACTACCACAAACCGACACTGTCATGTCATTACCCATCGTGATTTGGGACATTCCACAAGGTTCGATGTTGGAAAAATCAACATGTGAAGAACCCATGTGGTGCGAGGCACCGGAATCTATAATCCATGTCGATGAAGGAGCAACTCTGGCTACAAGGGCCTTTCCTTTCTTCTTATCATTTTTAGCACCTTTTGCAGTAGAAGACTCGGCCTTCGGAGCACTTTGTTTTATGGATTCAGGAACACTTATTTTATTCTTCTCAAGTAAATGAGATAAGTGATCAATTTGTTTCTAAAAATAGTGTTGCTCGTCGTGACCAAACTTCTTGCAATAGGAACACAAAAACTTGCTTTTCTGTGCCTTAGGCTCAAAAGTCGAAGTGTTTGTGTCATTTTTAGGTTTGGTCTTGGTTTCTTTCTTAGGTTGATCCTTTGTTTCTTTCTTCTTTTCAGTCTTCTTTCCCTTACTAGTACTTGCTACAAGGGCATGTGACTTGGACTTGAGAGACCCCATTTGAATGAGTTTGTCTTGTTCTCAAATGAGTTGGGACAAAAAATAGTCAAAGGAGGGCATAGTCCAAGTATCGCCTAAAGCAGCTTTTGTAGCATAGAAAGTTGACACGAAGACAGAATATTCGAGACCTAGCTTAGAGAGAATCGACAAGATCAATTGAGAATATTTCTTCTCTACTTGACATCCTTTTAACAACAATCTAATGTGGACAAATTTCAAGAAGAAAGCTTGTAGTTTTTCAAAGTCACTAGGATTTAGCCCTAGTAGTTTGTTTTCCAACTCATGCGCTCTCATGTCATCTAGTTGTCCAAACATCGCATCCAGCGTGTTCCACACAGATTTAGGTGTTTCAGACGCCTCAATGTGGAAGAGCAAGTCAGGAGAAAGCAAACATGCAAAGAAGACCTAAAGCTTCATCACTATGGTTTAACCACTTACATTTTTCAGTTTGTCATCTAGTTCGGTCTCGCCTTCCCATGGTGATGAGGAATAACCCTTTACCCCTTAGTTTCATTATTATTTTCGATCTCCATTCAAGAAGTTGAACGACATAAGAAAAGGAATTGAAAGTGCATCCATAGTAAGAGAGAGAGAAAGAAATGCAAAAAGAAACACAACCACCGGGACAATATAACAACCCACCGGATTTCGGCACTTTATAGTTTAGTGCATTGATTACGGTCATGCAATGCAATGCGTGCGGTTTGAAACACTTGGTAACTCGCCTTGCAATCAACGTAATAATGCACAAGAGAGGAGACCACAACAAGTTTAGTGGAGCGTAAGAAATAGGACACCGTAAACAATCACAAGCAAAAACAAAAAGGAGGCGAAAATCCAATCTCGGGTGTGAGAAAAAATGTCTCACTTTGCAAATGAAAACCCCTTGCTATGCAGATCGTGGCGGATGCGCTCACTAGTTGCAAGCAATAAAAGGGGTAAAATATAATGTTTTAAATGAACTCAAGGAGTTCAGAATCTTCGAATGCCGAAAAATGCTTGGAGGGGAAAGAAGGTGCTTAGAGTGATGTTGCACACTTGAGCACACAATTAGAGAAAAAATTTGACAATAACGTTAAAAAAATACCGTTTGGAAACATCCAATCTGGCTAATTTGTGAGCTAGAGGAGTTAAAAAAATGATATTTAACGTTAATTTTGATGCCGAGTAATATGTTACTAATCGTAATAAAGGAAATTGAAATTAATACACTAGATTTAATTAAATTAAATCTAATTAATTTCAATTAATAAAAAAATTAAGGTAATGAAATCCTAATGAATATTGATTTGATTTAAAATAAATCTAAGAAGATCTAGTAAATAAAAAATAAAGGAACCTAACTAAGTTTTATTAATAACAATTAATAAAAAAATTACGGTTAAAAAAACTAAAAGAATAAAACACTTACCATTGTGTTTGAAAAGAAAAAGTTTAAAACTTAAAAAAATTGAATTTTAGAAACAGCCCACATTCCTTTTTTTTTTTTTTAAATCCCACCATCCTCTCCTTCGGTCCAACACCTCCAACATCTCTCCACCTAGCATGGGTCTAGCCCTCACCTCTACTCGGCTCAGCAATCGGTCCGGCCTCCGTGAGCTAGTCACCTCTCCCTGACCCTATCTCCGGGTTTGTTGGCCCCTGTACTCTTTGCACTATGTGTGTGAGATTTGGTCCTCTCACCCGAGGCTTGTTATACCCTGTACTCTACATAGGAGGGATGTCTATCCCGACAGTAGTCAAATGGTCCTAGTAGTACCTGACCTCACTTAGGGCATCCTGGAATTTGGTCATTGCACTATCTATGGTGGTGCCATGGGTCTCACGGCACCTCGTAAGCTCTAACCTACTATCGACGGTCTCGGCCCCTATGTTTATGCACCCTTCCCTCCTCTTTGTACTATGGGACCCTATCCCTGAGCTTATGTTGGTGCTGGTGCCATGACCTGGGCCAGTAAGGCCACAATCTGCACCTATGTAGTGGCCAACTGGACCTGCAACTTCTACCTGTGACCTCCCTTAGCCAAATGCCCCGTAAGGCAACTACCTATCCCTATAGTGCATCCCTTTGAACTATGAGGGTGGCCAAATCTATCTAGCCTAGCCTAGGAGGTGTTGCTCATAGTTAGGTTGCCCACCACCATTTGTATGCATCTGTACAGCATGTGCCTCGCATCATCAATCTGACGGTCGATGGGTGCTCTCCTCCCTACCCGGCGGCACTATAGGTCATGGTGGAGACATAGGTCTCTCCACGTCATCCCTCCTATACTGTGGAAATAGAGGTGGCACGTCTGGGAAATCCCAACTATCGTATAATCCTGTCATGGGTATCATCTCATGCTCGTCGGCATGATGCCCTCTATCCATCTCACCAACTATAATCCATCCAACTCCACTGCCATCTCGCTCTATATGAGGGGAAGCCGACATACGGCCTCCAAATAATGTCTACACCAAATAAACCCTCCAACATGCACTTGTAGTATGCTACATCATGTGTAGCCTTGGAAGTCCTGCACTCTCCAACAATAGGCACCCAACGCCTATAGCCCACTCGAACAAATCCCACCTCGAATGCATCTGGATTCAGGGCATACCAATTAGACGCACACATATGATGTGCTCGTATGCCCAATAATGTAAAAGAAAGGTGCAACACAAGTTGAACCTCCATAACCACCCGTAGGCCCATAACTCTTGTACAGCTACACCAAGTACGTTGGTGCCTAAGCAAAACTAGATCCTATCCTCCATCATGTCATGGAGAACCCCCATCAGTGCCCGTGGGAATCTCCCACCCTCTCACATATGGCAGTGCAAAGCAACACACTGCCTCCATAATCAAGACCACTAGCCTCATCTCCTCAGGATGGGCCATGTACATCTCTCCATAACTTAGGATCGTGCTATAGAACCTCATCTCTGCCATCCCCTCTCCAAATACTATCAACATCAGCTCCTCTGATGCCTCTAAATAAATAGAATACACCTATGTCCCCACTATCGATAACCGCAGGATCCTGTACATGTCCTCTAGGGTGACTGTGATCTCACTCATCGGCAGATGAAATGTATTAGTCATTAAATCCCATCTATCGATGAGTACGACCATCAATTTTGGCTCCCGAACTATGTGCCTATATCATCTGACCCCAATAAGGTTGGCATATGTAACATGACGCCACTCCTCCTTCATCATGTTCCCTCATACTGATAGTAACTGAGGTGGTACTATGTCTCTCATCCATGCAACTGGTCCCTCACCTGTACCCAACAAATCACAACATTTTTAAACCTTCACCATACCCCACACATCTCTTACCCAAAAACCTACTCCCAAAACCCTTATTGCCTATTATACCCCAACCCTATAGATCACCCCTTATTACCACAATCCACTCGTACCATTTATACCTATTACCCTACTCATTACCCTTTATGAATATATTACCCTACCTATCATTACTCCACTTGTTGTTATATCCCATTACCTACCTTTTCCCTCCCACCCTTTCCCGCTTATTGACCTACTTCCCTCTAACTCCAACCGACAACGGTCTCGATGACCACATCGCCACCTACTACCTCGACCGGCATCGCCAATGCCAACCAACAACGATCAAATATTGACCGGCGTCGGTCACTGTCGTGATGACCAAATCCACAAAAGCCCCATTTTCCCCAAAAATTCTCAAACTATCCAAGAAACCTATCCTACCTTACCCAAAGCTAAACCAAACCCCTCCCCACCCCTATCTAACCTATCTCAGACCTCCCCTCCCTCATTACACCAATTTTCACCACAAATTTAATTATATACCTATACCCAAAAACCCATACCCATACCTTATTTTCCCAAATAAATACATAGAAAGGATGAAATCCTACCTCATCTCAATGTCGTCGGCATGGTGGCACGACTGGTCATTGTCTTTGGTGGCCCACCCAAGCCCTCTCCTACTTCTACCATGCCCAAATCCTCACAACCCACTCCTCTAATCCAACCAATCAAATCGATACCCCGAGCTTGTGGACCCATCTCCCTAGCTCCTCTCACCCACTCGTACTCTCCACCTCAGTCGAGTATAATGCCATGTCCTTCTCTCTAAAAATGTGGCACAAAATTCAAATGGCTCTGTCATTTTCTCCAAAGTTACAAAGCAACAATGATTCCATAAAATATGAAATTTTTGTTTTATAAACCCAACCCGATATAACCGACACTAGTCATATTTGTGCCTTAGCAAACCAACGTTAGTCATCCTATAACAGACATCGGTCAACCCTTCTAACTATTTAGCCTTACTACACTTCCTTTGCCTATAATCATCAGTGCTAACACACCACTATCATTCCGACCACCCATTAAAACATACCTACAAGCCCAACCTACCCCTACATTTCATTTGTTATGTCTTAGGAGTTGTTATTTTACCTATACCTTGGCCTTACCCGTTCCATGACCTATTTTCCTAAACTTGACCTACTTGGTGTGACCATTGACCTTATGTACTTGCTATACCTTGCGATGTTGTTACCTATGTTGTTTTAGCCTACTAACCATACCTTTCCTATTGGCATTCCATTTATCTCGACTGGACCTTTGCTTATACCGAGCATACCTAAATGTTCCTACACCTGACCTATGTTGTGTTTCTCGACCATATCCTATACCTTGGATACCTAAATCACTTCACCCTTGTTTGGATAAACCTATCAACCTTGGACGATGTAGAGTTTGCAAGCTCTTCAACCTAGTACCATGTTACAATCTATACGTGTGTGTGCATTTGATTTCCATTACCCATGACCTGATTTTGACCACAACCTACTACCCATTACCCGAGTTGACCGTCACCCTTTCCCTCAATACTCAAACCTTTCCCCACCTATCTTCCCCACCTACACCTTTATCAAACCACTCACCGATTCCATCTTACACCTCATCAGTGCCCGGTTTGAGGGGGATCACCTTCACCCACACATGGGGCAATCACTTCTTGTTTTTTTCAGTGTTGCTTACCAATACAAGCTACGCAACAAAAAGGGGCAAAATGTAGACACCAAAATTGGGTCACACTCCCCTTAGTCCCCTTTTGAATAACTAACTTAAACATACTCACCTAACATTAGCCCCTTTCACCCCATATTAACATTAATTTAATCATCCACAATTAAATCAATACTCACCCTCACTCCATTTATTAATTTAATTACTTTAATTAAATGGATGCACACCTCACCTAGCCACCTCACCTAGACACCTCACCATAGACCTATTCATAACATGTTTCCATAACTAACTAAGACTTAGCCCTACTTACCTTAATGAACTAAGACTTAGTATAACCCTAAAATCATATGCCTATTCTCCCTCTAACCACATTCCCACTCATTAAAACAGAACATTCCATTTTGATCTACGAAGATAAATAGAGTTGGCCCAAAAGATTGCCAAAATCTGGCATTTTTAGTAAACCTAGGATTTCCCGCCTTAACCGACGCCGGTCAACCCTAAACCGACGTCGGTCACCCTGAACCGCTGTCGGTTACCATATATCCATTTTGGTAACCTTGTTTAAGAGGTTAGACACATTCTCGAGTTTTGGAGAAAAGGAGATCTACATGCAAGCAAGAACCAGAGCTCTTTCACACATCTAGATAGCCATAACTAGCACAACCATTGATCATAAGGTATTTGCATTCACAACAACATCCTAGGAAGCACTACCGTAGCATTGAGCACCATTCCATAGATCAACCATCACCAACATCTCCAACCACCTCTCCACCACTACAGGCATTTAGAATACATCTAAACTCCAAGTAAGTTGGTTTCTCCTCTGTTACTAGCAGTTGTATTCCTTATTTGCTTTCATCTATTCATTGTTCTTACTTAGATCTATCCCTCAACTTCCTCTCTATCAACCACCCCATCACACCCCACCTACACTTCACAAAAGCCTATCCCAAAACCACTTCCCTCGTGGACCTTACAAACACCCTCCAAACTCTCTGTGCAATCATAGAGAGGACCCAAAACTTGTTCCACAACACGCTCCGAGCTTCCCACATCACCGAAACCGGTTAATCCTAACCATGGTCATCTCATCCTACATTGACATCAGTCTACTTAATCGATATCGGTCACTATGACTATCAACCCAACCTAACAACTCAACCCTTAGCCTATCCTAAACCTCACTCAAAACCTTACCACACCTATTTTGGACCTGTCACCTCACCCTCCCCCATAGAGACCTTTCCAACTCTCTGTTTCAAGATAGAAGAGAGCCCAAGCATCCTCCACCTGACTCCCTACCACTTTTCACAGTTATCAACATCAGTCACCATAAACCGGTATCGGTCCTACCTAAACCGACATCGGTCACCCTAACCGGTGTCGGTCTCTAGTGTCTAATAATATTGTTCCAGACCAGAAACATAAGTATCACACCCAAAACAACCCAAAATCTCACCCAACCTTACCAAGACCCTATCTGTGACCTGTAGACCACCTACACTACCTGCAACCTAATCCAAAACCTTTCACCGACATAGTATTTCAATATTTAATCGTATCGATGCTGATAGTAATCTGAGGTACCCAAATTAGAACTCTAACACTAGATTATTTTATTTACATGTTCAAGTTATTTTATATTGATTTATAAATAGTGGATTGATAACCTTCTAGGAAGTATCATACTTCCTGGATCTAGCATACACTAGGCAAGTCCACTATCATATACTATTTAACTCTCTTTTTGTGGTCTTGTTTTGTATTTCAGGTAGTTCCTCCTAGCCAAAAGGAATTTGTCACAGTCAGCATTGGATAAATAATTCAGAACGCACACAATGACCTTCAAACTGACCATCGCAATAGGTATTCCTCCTTGGCCCACACCCTTATCTGTTTCATCTAAAAAGTTAAAGAAAACGGTGAAACAATGAGCTACAACGGATATTTGGTATAGTGGGAAGGTTTGCAACAAGATGAAAATACGTGGATTCCTGAGTGGGAGTTGAAGAAGATTGACAATGTAAAATTAGATGAATTCGTAGGAGCTGAATTCTTTTCAACCATGGGAGAATGATGCGGGGAGCATAACTTGCAGAGACCATAACTTTTGATCCAATCGTTGGATCATCTTGAAATTTTGTAGGGTGGTAGATATACATTAGTACTATGTTGGGGTCAACATTTCTTGCAAGGTTGTGGCCATTTTGGCACATTTTCGGGGCTAGATTCCTTCATTTAGTGGCCTAAGATTGGATATGACCGTTTTGTTTTCGCTTTTCACTAGGTCTTAAAACTTTAATAACTATTGTTGTGCTTATTAGAATAAGTCAAAATTGTGCGTGAGCATTAATTTATGAAGGCATATTTGGCACAAAAATTTGGGGCCCATCGAGTTATTTTGCTAGTAGGTAATTTTTGGCATTTTAGGGTTTTATGGTAATTTAGGGTTTTATGGTAATTTAGGTTTTTTTGGCATTTTAAGGTTTTTAGAGTAGACGTGAAATAAAAGGTGGATTATAATGATGTACATGATTGGCGTGGATTATAGAATGATAAGAAATCTATTTTGAAACTCTTGGTTTTTATTTATAAAGTTGTTTATGTGTGTTTTGGAGGTATTTTAACCTCTTGCAACTAGATTCACATCACCGTAGAGGAAAGGGCCTTGAAGCGATTACGCCTACGAACCCACCGTCACGCTAAACTCGGGTGCTAATAGTGTGATATCGAGCCAGTCCTAGATGTGTTTCCCGTGCCACTTCCAGACACGATACCTAAAATTTGTGAACCCACACCTTGCCCAAATGTCGTACTAGGTAGGATACCTCCAAATACAGGAAATGATTGTGCAACCATAGATGTATTAAATGAAAAATTATACCTCCTAGGTGTCGCTCGACCACCAACACCGATACCAACTTGGATTATCAACACTTATCTTGAGAACTGGAAAACTAAGTGCAAGGGTCTGGTCACCATGTGGGTTAAGATGTGTGCCTACGGCTCTCCTCCTTTCTTCATATGACAAGCTCTCCAGAAGCTGAGGAGGTTTCTCTTCCGCACTTGCCAAGATGGGGTAGCTCAGACTACTCATGTTCCACATCCTCCGCGCAAACCTAAAATATTTCCCATGATGTCTACGCCTCCATAAATCCATCACTCTTGTAGCTTCACATTGTCTTGCCAACTCCCTCTCCCAAGCTTCATTATACTTGAGTCGCCTCTCCTCTCTCTCCATTTCTGCAATAAGGTCCACCATCCTCTACCATGCCGCCTTCTACGCCCGCGCCTAGCAGAGTTTAGCCAAAGAATGGGGAATACTTCCAAACTCAAAGTAACAACTAGGATCTTGATAACCAAAGTGGAGCGAAATGTAAGAATGATCCCCTGGTTCCTCAAGAACTCAAACTCAACAATCTCCGAGAAATAATACATAGAAATAATGTATTCCAATATATTGACTAGTGATCAAAAACATGGGTCCACGTCATATTGACATCATGCAACCACTTGATATTGCTCTTGGGTCCAAACACGAGGTCTATAGTACCAACTTGTCCTTGATGTAACAACCGAGAGCCATTCATATAACTCTATTGGGAAATAATAGAAGAATGTCTCATAGAGTTTGTGATATAGGTTCTCCTCCACCCATTTTTCGTGCATCAAACTCAAATCCAATATTGAACCTCTGAGAAAACTCATCCTCTATGATTTTAAGCCACACTTCGACATTGTTGAAGGTCAAGTGCTCCGTCATCACACCCTGTTCTAACAACAACTTCAAAAAGAGGTCCCAACAATGGAACCAAAATGTAATCATTTCTTCATATAACTTCTTTCTACCTCAAGCGTGCCGACCTATCACCCAGTGTGAGTTGGGCACTCACCTAAGGTGCGTCTAGGCGTCAAGCCCCTCCTTTATGTGAACCTCGTGAGAATGATCCGCCATTGATGGAGAATGAGTTGCAAGAATGGAAATATAAACATTCACTCAAAAACATAAGATACAAATAATAGATCCATGCACAGATGCATTATAAATGGGAATGAACATTATAAATAAGCATAATGAAACTAGATCTGACTCAAAATAATATGAAGAACACAAGGTTTTACACTTAAAAATATGAATAACCATAATCTCACACGAGATAATGATTTATAAACATTTACAAAGGGCCTCATTACATCATAAGGGTCATATAGACCAAATACATCAAGGAATATTATCTTAAACCCTACAAAATAATCTACAAAGAGAGAGAGAGAGAGAGTTCTTAGCTATCCTACCCATTACAACCCTTGTTCATACCCAAACCCATGCATATATGCTCAATAACATCCTTGTAAGTATTTCTGCGCAAAGACGCTTGTTACTACTTAAAACCCTCCTTAACCCTTCATCTCCCTAACACTTCGTTATCACTCTCATCTCTTCTATTTCAGACCCAAGCATTCCTTTAAATAGAACATGGATGCACTACCTTGGTTTCCTTCATGAATAGATCACATGCCAAGTAGAAGCATGGTCCTCCATGGTCGAATGCCTATGTCAGCTTGCAAATGCATCCACTACTTGTAATGATCATCCTAGGAATATTTCTTACGTGGAATATTCTTTTCTTGACCTCCAAGGCTCTAGGTTGGCACCTTATCCATTCAACATGCCTACTCGGGCTTTTCACATGTTTCTCCTGTGACAACTCCTTCAAAATATGGCTAAGTCCCTAAACCTTCCTACTCCCGCACACGCCAACCTCTTCTCATGTGCGCCTTTCCCTTGCACGCTTTTTCCTGAGCACCTTCCTTCTTTACTACCTCTCACGCATGTTGACCTCTTCCTTGGGACTTAGTCAATTCAAGTATATACAAATCCATCTTTAATTGAAATTCTTTTATGAAAATCTAGACTAGCAAATATATGTATACTTTAAAAATTGGATCTATCTTTGTGACAAACAAAAATGAGGGTAACAAAATACCCATAACCAAAAGCTCTAATATAAAACAAACCAGAGGAAAAATATATATCTAGCAAACCCTAGGGATGAAATACATAAAAATCAAGAAAACATGGGAAGAAATTCTCCCTTGTTGCAAAAATTCAGTTCAAAAATGGTCCATAATCCTCCATGAGCTTCCATGGCCTTCATCTTTTCCCTGCCAAACCCACATTTGTAAATGAAGGCAAAATAAGTGAAATAAAAGATTAAAAGGAAAAAATAAGAGATAATTAGGGTTTCTTGGAAATACCTAAGATCTAGGGTGGAGATTAAATCCATCCAATGGCCCTAATTTAATCCTCACAACTTAATGTGGATGGGAATAGTTGATTTAATAAAAGACTAGGTAAATTAATTAAATAGGAAACCTAAGGGCCTTATTCACGGGCCATGGTGAGTTTAATTTAATATGTGATATTTTTAACTACGGGTCAAATAAATAAATGACATTTTTAATTATGGGACAAATAAATAAATGTGTGGCATGGGTATTGTTGACCAAAATAAGCTCACACTTATTTTTGGTTCAACTAACACCATTTTCCCCTTTTGTGCTTCAATCTAGATTTTTATATATTTTAAGCACTTAAGGTCCCCTAAAAGCATTTCCATCAGATAGGAAATTTCTTCCCTTTCCAGAGATATAAAGAAGTCCTTCTAACTCCTCATATTTTTCAAGTTACGGGCCGACGGGCCTTGGAAGGATTTTTGCCAAAAGCGGGCCGGTGGGCCAGGCCAAAAGTAAATTGGGCACAGGAAGACTTTTTAAAGCCAAAAGTAAATTGCGGGCAGTACCCGGTGGGGTTGGGGAGATATTTTAGCACTTTGAAATTTTTGTTAAAGAGCGTAATTTGCAATCCGCAGGCCCGAAGAATCAAGCCCACGAAATATATTTTGTGCCAAATGAAGAAAAATGCCTAAGGCCCGTAAAGGGACATGTGGCCATGTTCTAAGAATCAAAGCCAAAGGCGGGTTGTCGAGGGCAACTTTGGAATTTTTTGGCTTTTTTTCCTCTACAAAAGCGTGAAATTATAAAGGTAAGATGCACCTCCGCCGACCGCCCGGATTTGCAGAATCCACGTGTCGTCGCCTTTGTCACCTTCTCCTATTCCTAGTGGGAGAAGCCGTTTCAAATCTATTTTTTTGTGCATGTATTTCACATCGGGGAAATTTGAATTTTTGCCACTTTCTCAAAAAACACAATTTCAATTTTGGGCCCATGGAGGCTTTTTGCCTAAAGTGATTTCGGGCCCGCGGGGCTGCAAGAGGTTTTTTATAATTTTGAATTTTTGTGCAAAAGGGGCCAAAATGAATTTCAGGCCCGCAGATCCGTTTTGCAAAAATGGTTTTTCGCCATTTTTGTACGAATTCGATTCAAATTTTCAAATGGGCATATCTTTTCATGATCCGGATTTGGATCTAGGTTTGTGTCATACTGAGCTCCCCATTTTGACAAATTTGGTACCACTTCTCATTTGAGAAGGAGAGACATTCTTGGTGTAGGGAAACTCTGTCAAAGATATCGACCTCCTCTACACCATGAAAGCATAAAATATTATTTTTAATAGGATTTGGTGGGTGAAAAATAGGAAAACGTCTTTCAAGCCATCAATACGGGATCCGATTGTTTCAACTACCTGCATTTGATTTTCTGATCATCGCCATTCTTCCTTCTCCAACACGCCAAATAGACATAGGGGAAATGTAATGGTTTGTCAGAGCAATTGACATATTGCGGGTGGATTTGCAGGCATTAATGGTTGGTGGTTGAAATTTCTAGGTTTGCAAATCTCTGCTTTTTCTTCCTTCTCTCTAGTTTTCATCGTTCAAAACTTCTATATATTGTAAACACTTCTCATTTGAGAAGGAGAGACATTCTTGGTGTAGGGAAACTCTGTCAAATTTGTTTCCCGATTCCATTTGAGTTGTAGGCCTTCTCCTATTCCTAGCAAGCGTATTTGTGCCTCTGAGTAGAAATGTAATGGTCTGTGCACCTTATAGAGCAATAAAAATGTGTTTTTGTGGTGTTTCTTCAACCCTTTGCATTGTTTTGTTGTTTCCCCATGCCTCTCCCTTTCAAATCTATTTTTTGTGCATGTATTTCACATTCTATATATTGTAGTTCTCATTTGAGCATGTTGTGTTTCATGGAGTTTTAATGGCGGATTTGGATCTAGGTTTGTGGTGTTTCTTCAACCCTTTGCATTGTTTTATGTTGACTGTTTCCCCATGCCTCTCCCTTTTCAAATCTATTTTTGTGTCACTGTGTTTTTGTGGTGTTTCAACCCTTTGCATTGTTTATTGTTTCCCCATGCCTCTCCCTTTCAAATCTATTTTTGTGCATGTATTTCACATTTGTAGTTGTAGCAGTGTTCGTTTGAAGTTTTAATGGCGGATTTGGATCTAGGTTTGTGTCACTTCATCGACCTCCCCATCTCGGAGCGGTAGTCTGTTTTTTCCTCCCCATCTCCTTTCTCCTCTGTCAAATTTGTTTCCGATTCCATTTGAGTTTCATCCTCCCTCAACAAAGTATCTCACTCCTTTCCTTCTCTTGTGTTCCCCATCACTCACTTTAGTGTAGGCTTTCTTTTGTAGTTGTCTCTTTCTCTCATGGGTTCCTTAATGGCGGATTGGTTAGATTATGATAGATTAGCTTTTCCCATGTTTCATCATTAGAGTAGCTTAGTGTGGTAGGTAGTTTAGTTTAACAAGAACCAACTTTCTTTGGAGGTCCATCTCGTGTTTGCAAGTCCCACAACTTGAGAGATGGCCCAATGTTATGCAAATCACACTCTTTGAATGCCCCATTTCAAACTCAAGACATTCATGGTGCTATGATTTTGCCCTAACAAATACATTGGAATTATTTACTTAGGGGAATAAAATTAAATTTACATTAGGAAATATTTTTAAATAGATTTAATATGAACTTAAGGGGATACACATAAATAAAATTAAATTAGGAATTATTTAAATAAACTTAATGTGAACGTAAGGAAGAGACTTAAACCCGTAATAATTTTTTGAAAAATAAATTAATATTATTTAGAGAAGTGTAGCAATAAATGTCTAAGCAATTATTAAACGCAATAAATGTATTTAAAGAAATAATTTACCAAAATTTCTAGTTATGTGTTATGGTTTGATACGCCAAATTGTGGCCATACATGGTTACACTTAATGCATTTATCTATTCCCACCTATGTGTTGTTTCCATCAATACCCTATAATCTAGGGGTCAAGGGTAGCTAAATTAAAGACCCAACCTCACCCCATGTCTTTCTATGGGATCTTTGCTTAATGTTTACCGTAATTTTTCAATGTCGAACAAAAAGGATTGAGTGATATAACATCCCATAGGAAAATCCTAGGTTGAGATATGATAGTTGTAATCAAGTAATTTATTGCATTTAACTTGTTGAGTGGAACAATCTCTAATAAACAATGTTGGTGCAAACTCTAGGAAACTTGACAAAAGAAACATCACTTGATTACATTAACCAAGCTAAAGGTTGAATGAATG
Organism: Taxus wallichiana var. yunnanensis; assembly: GCA_018340775.1. Classification (NCBI taxonomy): domain Eukaryota; kingdom Viridiplantae; phylum Streptophyta; class Pinopsida; order Cupressales; family Taxaceae; genus Taxus; species Taxus wallichiana. The sequence continues at coordinate 378,865,080 of CM031241.1, read as the reverse complement.
AATGAAATATTTTGAAAACTTCCATGAGACCAAGCAATCTATGTGATCAAGAGTTGAAACAAAGGTGATTTGTGTAAACATAATTGCTTTCCGTGTAAGGGTTGCCTTGTTAGTCTTGCAAATTTTCCAATCCCTTTTCGATGTTGGATCTTCTTTTTGAACCTCGGTGAAGAAACTTGTTTTATCTAACCTTGTCGAGCTTCAAACACGTTAATTAGGTTATTTAGTCTTAAGTTATCTTTGTACTTGATACATATGTCACCATAGATGGTGTACTCCATGATGTAGTGTCATGCTATCTCCACCGCCCGCTTGTTACCAAATGATGTTCGATTTCCCATTACTCCTTAGATGTTGTCCGCCTTCTAGTCTCATACTTAAGATGATGCAAGGTATTCCTTAAATGATCCATAGACATTATCGTCATCCACTTGATTTTTGATCTCATCTATGCCTTTTTCATCATGTTCTCATGCGAGATTAAGCTCTTTGATACAATATGCTTTATTCGATCAATCATGCTTTGGCCACATAATTGTCTTAAATTTCTCTCACATACTTTTTATTCCCTCATTAATGTCTAGATACTCTTTCATGTCAATGTCCCACTTACTCATAAACTTATTGTTTTGTTTCATTTACATGTTTCTCCTATTTAGCTCTTCCCTATCACCATTTTGGGTCATAGACGAGTCTCCATACTTTGTATCTTTTTAAAATAATTTAATGTCCTACTCATCATTGATGTCTCTAATGAAAAAGTACATGTTTCAACTAATAAAATTTCATATGGAACTAATGTTTTGACTTTGAGGTTGCTTGTGGTCAAGTGATTTTGAATTCTCTCTATCTACCTCCATTTTAGGTTTGACATCTCATTACCCCAAACTTCACATTCGTATATGACTACTTGTGTGAGAAGCAAATTGGACAAGGTTTTCTTCATTTTCCAATCCCATAATTTTGCATTCCTACATCTATTTTGTAGCGAGGATAACACCTTCTACACTCATATTATTTTTCCCTACAAGTCTCCCAACTAAGTTTGTTGTGAAAATCAAGCCTAAGGTACTTGTATTCTTCCACTACTTCCAATGGGCTTCCTTCAAAAAGGAATTTAATTTGTTTCTTTTTTCTTTATAGTGAAAAGATCATGAATTTGGTTTTACGGGTATTCTCTTGCATTCCAATCTCTTAGTAGAAGAGTTCTACATCCCTCAAATGTTCTATCAAGCTAAGTGTTATTTTTGCAATTAGGATAAGATCATCTACATATAAGAGAAACTTTATCACATGGTTGGCTAAGGGAATGACCCCTCCACAAAATTTGTTTATCTACTCCTCTGACTTATCAATGTACAATCCAAACAAAGTGGGACATGACACGAATCATTTATGACACTAATGTTGCTTCTAAAACATGTTGACATTCTTACACTTGTGATGATTTTGACCCTACGTTGTTCATGAAGTATGTGGATTGTTGCTCTATACTCATCTAACACCCAAAGTTCTACCATTCTACTCAAAAACTTACCTCTAAGTACAATGTCAAATACTTTTATGAAGTCAACAAAGTAACAAAAACTTCTTCTCGTTGGGTGCCTCATATTTTCCGATCAAATGCCCAAAAGTAATGTAATAGTTAATCTTAGAATGTTTTGATCTCAAACCCCTTTTTTTCTTCAATTTCACGGTGAAATTTTGTTTTTCAAATCTTATAACTTTTCTTTTTCAAATCTTATAACTTTTCTTTTAATGGAAATATGTTTTAACAAAATAAAATACGTCTTGCACAAATTAAACATAATTTTCTCTATAGGGAACATATGAATGTGAACCCCATGTTTATATTTGATTAAACCCTAAGTACTCGTTATAGCAGAACAGAGAACCCCAAAGCAAAAGCGAAAACCCACACCCTATTCAAAACCCTACTTCAAATATCACGAAATCTGCGGGAGAACACCGAAAGAAAAAATTGGAGGGCGCGATCCATCTTCAGGTTTTATAACTTGAATTCCTTCTACAGATACCGCTCGATTGCAAGAATAAGGGAACCAGGTAAACATAATTTTTCTATTCATCTTGCAATTTTTTTTTCCATACACAGAAATACCCAGGCGCATGGGAACTGTTGAGAATAATACTAAAATGCAAGCAGAACCAGACATTCTTTAATATTGTCTTGATTTGTAAGCTCGGGTGAAAGTAACCGCCTCTATACGTTCAGCTCGACATTAATAATGATCTTTCATTTACTTTGGCACCTGTGCATCCCTCCTCCTCAGGTCCTGGATCCCCCACTTTTTATTCAAGTTCAAAGAATAAGGAAAGTTATTCCTTGATAGTAGCATAAAAATGGAAATTTGATTTTTAATTAATCTGCTCCTTGCATTTTGCATTGTTCTCGTGAAATTTTGCTTTAGCTTTCCTTAATATATATGATGATGCAGGGGGGTGTTTTTAATTCAAAATGCATCCATAATGACTATAATAATATGAGTGACTTTTTCCTTTGAATTATATGCATATGAAACGGATGGGTACATGTTATGTGCAGTTGATTTTTCGGGATGAGGCCCCTGGATGAGCAGGAAACAACTGTAGTTTTTGAGAAACTTTACAAATTTGTGGGGAGCAACCTAAAGCACATAGTAGAAAGGCCTTCCAATGAAGGCCCTGATGGGAACGCTGGAATCTACTGTTTCCGCCTGCAGAAGAATCGTGTCTTTTATGTAAGTGAGGCCCTTGTTAAGCGAGCTACCAACATTGCCAGAGATAAGCTTGTGAGCCTTGGAACCTGCATTGGAAAATTCACCAAGGGTGGCAAATTCCAGCTCACTATTCAATGCCTTGATCTTCTTGCAGCTCATGCCAAGTACAAAATATGGCTTAAGCCCACTGCAGAAATGAATTTTCTCTATGGTAACCATGTTTTGAAGGGAGGATTGGGTAGGATTACTGAGAATACTGCTCAGAATGAGGGTGTTGTTATTTTTTCTATGTCTGATATTCCATTGGGGTTTGGAGTGGCTGCCAAATCTACCCAGGACTGTAGGAAGCTTGACCCAAATGGAATTGTTGCTTACCACCAGGCTGATATTGGGGAATATTTGCGCATGGAGGATGAGCTCTAAAAATGGACTATACTGCTTCTTACTGGGTTAAACATTTAGAAGCTTGGCTGCAAAATCTTCAAGAGATAGTCTTTGCAGACATCCTTCTCCTAAGAACAGTTGTAGCCAATGGCATAGTTTTAATAAAAAAAAATTGAGATGATTTAACCCAGCCAATCTATTTTCGTACTATAATGTTGTAACCCTCCATGGAGGGCTGTTATTTGAGTTTCCAGAATTTGGCAAGCCGCCTGCACATTCTACTCAGACCTGGTCTATGCAGCAAGCTTTATGTGCATTTCTAGCATTGATGATTCATAGCAGAGCTATCTATAGAAAGCATATTCAACCTTGTTATGGCTGCAAAAGTTATTGTTTCATAGAATGTGAAGATTGTACATTTTGGTGATTAAGTAAGTAGCATTGGCGTGCACTATATAATTCTCATTTTTAAATATGTCATTTAACACACCAAGTTTTTATCACAAGAATTGGTTGACATCTCAGTTGTGCTATTTATATGTAATGGACTGTCAATTGACAGTGTTGGTAGTTGGCATTTTGAATGGCAAGTCATTATAGGCTGTCTGTGTACTTCAGAATTTGAATCAGATTTTCTGGATGTTTCTATGCAACCACAGAAGTTCACGCCAATTTCAATATTAGTTTCATGTAGGCTCCTATTCATTCATAAATGACATGCATCTCAATATTAATGTAGAGTTCCAGTTGGTCAGATTGACTGGACAAGAGTTGCCATTCATTCCACTTGTCTTGCTAAAAGCTAATCTCAGACTACATTTGTTCTTGAATAAACCATCTCTTATTTAGGCCTTTATTAAATCCCCACGGGCCTTCCACCTATTGCTTATGCTTTTACAGCTTCAGAACTCCAAGAAAGAGATGAATGCAATAAACAGATCAAAGTGATAGTATGGAGTGATGATGGCTTGTATCTATTTTGACTGTTAACTGAAAATACATGCGTAGTTCTGTAAAGCATTGTAGTGTTCTGTGCATGTCACAAGTCGGGCTTAAAATGAGACCATTGTTATCATGCATAGGAAGAAACAGATGTTTCCGAGACTAATTGGGAAATTTCATCATTAGATTAAATGTATCTGCCTACTTGGGTTAGGGTTGTTCTGAGTTAGATGGTGTCTTTTTCTTTATGATTATTAGTTATATTAGTTCAATGATGTATTTTTAATATTTATGCATTTCCTATATTTAGGGGTTCCAAAAAGGATCCACCAAGTTATAGCAGCCTTCACTAATTTTTTAGACCCTATTCTTTGCCAGTCCTCATTATGACTTGGTAGCTCACAACTAATAAGAACTAATCTTTTGTTGTTATATACATGCGTCGTGTTTGAGATGAATGTTCAATATTTTGCATGTATCAACACAATTAAATCTGAGCGAGGAAGCTATCACTTGCCTCAGTTTCTGTCAATAGGCTGGGCTTATTCTTAATCAATTTAAAAAAATTGTGGAGGACCATTCATAATTATTGTTCGGTTGATGTAGAGACATCATGAAATCATTTTTTCAATATGATTTGTCTTCAGTTTAGATCCACTGTTTGAGGTTAAAGGAGCATGCATAATTGAAATGAGATGTCACTTTCAGCAGACTGATATTTAACATAACTATATCCATCTGTTAAATGGATCCGATAAGGAAAACATGACCTCAACTTTTATTTCTGCTGATAAAGCATCACCGACTCATTTTGTTCTAGGTGCATTTTGTATAGAATTCATCAATCCCACTGCATTTGGTCAGCAGTTACCTTTTGTTGCATCTGACCATGAGCACGTTTGTGCTTGGTATGCTGTGGTATATGCATTGGTTAAAAAGGTTTATGCAATTAAAACATAAAACACTTTGTTGTTTGTTATTGCACGTGTGGCTTCTCTACCTGAGGGAAAATAGAATGTTAATTTTTACGACTGCCATTGTTTGTCACTGTTAGAATCACGGTAGCATTACCATGCTGTATGAGGATAGTGGTTACTGAAATCTGGCATTAAATGGGTTATCTTATGACCCCTAGAAATTGAAGATGATGCCAACCATTACTACTTGGATATATGTATTATTATCTTGCTCCATTACTGATATATACATTATTATATCTCAGCTCTTCTCAGATAGTAATGGAGAGAGATAATAATGCATATATATAATTAATTCATGTCATAATTCAGTCTTGTCACCTCTTTTACTTGCAAAGATAGATCTAATATAAAGTTTACGACATAAGAATGGCTATATGCATATACTAGGATATGTGTGTAAATGGTTTAGTACCCAAACTTACAAAGTTTAACTTCTTGAGGACATTAAGGTTCAACAGGGATTGGCGTAAAATCTCTCATACTACCAAATCAATACCATTTCCATATTTATGCAACCTAAGAAGCATGACATATCATATTTAAATGGACATGATTTAATAAGCAACTAGTTCTCGAGAGACAAAAAAATGACTATCTGACAGTTAATCACTTGTAGTAACTCATTTTCTACCCATTTCACATTGGGGCAAAACACATTGATTAGACTCTTTTGTTCCTATAAGTAGTCATCTAATACTTGGGATGGTTGATGTGAGATAGACGAAAGCATCCAAAAATACAATAGGGTCTACCAGCTCAAATTTGGCTCATTGGAGACCTCTTCCTTTTACATTAGACAACGGTTAGGAGTTGCCTTGCCAATATGGAGTAGTTCACTCAACTAATTGTGGCCATTTTTTCAAAGCATAAGCCTAAGAAAAATAAAAATGAGTATAATAATGGTGGTCATGATACAACTTTTACATATAAACAAGTATTGATTGACGTGCAAAGAATGATAACCATGATCATTCACTTGGATCTAATGCAACATGCATTAGTTCACAACTTTACTTCTCATTATGGTGATTAGTACTTTGCATCTCTTTGCCCATGCATTTGATGTCTATAGCAATTATTTGGGTTATTTGTGCGTTCAAGACTTGTTATCACCAAGCACAACACCCCACCCCGAATTGTTTGATTGTGATTTGGGGCATTCGGTGTGATTGGGTAACATGTGTATCACCTCTCACGTTGTGGGACTTGCAACTTGAGGTGAACCTCCGGAGAAGGCTGACTTCCTCTTCCTAAACTAAGCACTACACTACTTGTAATGCAAGGAAAACAACTAACTAGACCTACACTAACATTTCTAGGGGATTAGGGAGAGAGATTGCATGAAATAAAACATATACTAGAAGTGGCAATGTACCAAGAAAGGGGTTTGCTAGACAAATTTTTCGGTCTTCCAATGAAGAAGGATGAACATGGGAAGGTTGACCACGAGAAGGATGAACATGCATCACAAACCCAATTACATACAATTCTTCATTCCAAAATAAACACAACTCCCAAAACTTGCAAAGAAAACATGGATTGTACATTATACTTGCAAACACGAAGAGAGGCAAATGAAAGCAACAAAAATAATGCAAGGACATATAATTGATCACGAACACCATTTCGTTACTTTAAGCACATACACAATGCATCAAGAAAGGTGAAGAGGCAAAAACTGCCATTACAATCTTTGGAAGGAAGGCTTGAAAGCCTCTAAATTCACAACTCAACTTGAAAGAAGAGGGGAAAACTCCCCAAATAATGCACCCCTTTACATTTTATAGCACTGTTTGAGCCGGTGGAGAGAGAGAAGGAGAATCCTAAATTCTAGGCAAAATTATAGCAAGTATGGTCTCCTTGTAATTGCCCATGCTTGACCTAGAGCACTACATGCTTGATTGCATCATCAATTATACCCGAGAACACTCCTCCCATGCCTTCATAAATTCAAAAATTTAAATTTTCCTCCATTTGATTAAAATATAATATTTAATTAAATTTTGAAAAGCACATTGATGTGCTTTGGGGCCCACAAGGCTGATTTTGCATGTTGGGGGCTCTTACTTGACAAATGGCTCACACCGACCACCGAGTTGGCTGAGCCCTTCTTTTCATCGGTCGAGCTCATCACTTTCTATTCTCTGCGCTTCGCTTTTCATTGATGCCTTGTATTTTATTTGTCACTTTGCCCCCACTTTACATTGGTTGATTCCCAAGCTCATGGCTTAGACGTCACGGTCTTGACCGTGTTACATGGCATAACTCAAGCACCCCAATTTACACCGACTTACCTTCAAATGAATTCCCGAAAGCACGGTTCCATCAAACATTGGACGACCTCCTTGTTATTGTTAGGAATATTATATTGTTTACATTGGTTAATGTTTTAATGTAATATATATTATCATGGAGATAATATATATGGGTGAATAAATAAAATGTAATATTATTAAATATGAGAAAACATATCTCATATTAATAATATAGGTTTTATATATTAGTTGTGAGTTTGTTGTATAAACAACTCACGTTGGTATTTTTAGGATTAGTTGAGTGTGTTGAGATAACTAAGGGATGTTAGAGAGATATTAGGAGATGGGGTTGAGATTATGTAGGGATTGAAGATCATGTTTGACTCCACCATTGTAGGGGTTAATTGATCTATATATGTAACTCATCAATCATGAATAAGATATCCCGAATGAATTCAAATTGAATTATTCTATTATTCGGTGTATAGTTTCCTTTTTTAAGAAAGTTCATACCAAATAATAGTTATTTCCACCGAGCACTTCTTCTTGGGCTAGGCTTGCATTGGACGGGTCCCCTTGAAAACACCACGTCGACATTGCCTTTCTTAGCTTGGCGACCATTCGATCCATGTGATCTCGCCTTTACGGCTTGCATTGATTATCGGGTCTGAAATCACTGCACCGAGTCTCTTACTAGCAAGCTTTCGACCAACCATACCGCTTTCCATGTGACGTGTAACCCCATCACCTCGGCGCTAACTCGAGCACCTCCCATAACGACCGCATCCACCAACCTGCTCAACTTTTCGGCATTTACCTCGACACCTACCGCATGAGCTATTGACCACTTGGACATCGAGTCAAAACGACTTGGTCGACCACCACCACGAAATCCCCGACGTGCCATAGAATCCCGAAACCCAAAGTCTAAAATTCGAAGTTGGAGTTTTAGAGATTTAGCTCATTTTTCCACCCGACTCGCCACTTTTCTCCAAACTTGCTAACTTTGAAACTCCGAAATTTGGAGTTTCGTAAGTCGGACATTTCCTTCACACTTCACTAACTCGTCGCCCCACCTCTCCTAATCAATGATCTTTGAAAGCCCGAAATTGGGCTATCCCCGAAATAAACTCCCAAAATCTTCCACTTCCACCCATTCGATGCAACTTAGCCTCCATCAAATGCCTCGCCTCGGTCTATCATCCGAGCACTTGGGATTTACCCATCTACCGCTCCATTCAACATTTCCTTGGCATGATCATACACCTTTGCATCCACCGACAAGCTATCATCCATTGAGCTCAAGCCAATCATTGTCTTCACATGTCTTCCCCTACGTAGCTCGGACCCACGAACTCACCCTCGACTTTCTTGCCTCTAGTTTTCTCGGTGGCTCTGCTAACTTGCTCTCGATTCATTCCACCGGTATTCGCTCTAAACTCAACGAATCTTGCGTTGAGGTAACTAGACGGACTCTCCTTACTTCGTTGAGTACCTCTGCAATCTCCACGAGCCATACATGTGTTTTTCCTCACCTAGCTTGAAGGTGTTGAGCCCTATACTTGCGGCCTTGAACATTAGCCTAACCATAGCTCGACATGGGTTCAACTCGGCCGGCTCCCGATCCGATTTCCTACTCTTTGCACCGAGCCGACCGAGTGAGCTCGCCTTGCCATGGATCCGAGCGAGCTATTACTTTGACAATACACATCTCTACCAAGCCCTGAATAATAAACATCGAGCCGCTCCATTGCTTGAAACGCCGAGCTCACTACTTTCTCACATCTGCTTGGCTTGACATCAAGCCCGAATGATTCCTCGCTCGTTGATTTGGCGAGCTAGCTCGCCCATCACTTATGCCTTCACACGATGCCTCGAGTCATTTACCATGCACCGAATGACCAATAAACCACTTGATCTGCCTTTGAGCTCTTTATCATTCATACCTATGTCAAGCTCTTCTTTAATTCGATGAGCACCACGTTTCACTCCTCGAATGTCTTTGTTGAGTTGCTTCGTTGACTTTACACCAACAAGCTCAAACCGAGCGGACTCGTGCTTTATTGGTTTAACACCGAGCTCCATCCATTGCTTCAATCTCATCGAGACATCTTCCTCTTAGCTAGACAAAGTCCGAACTCACCCATGTCGAGCCGATCTTGCTCCGATCTCGACTCCTTATCACCATCTCGCACTGTATGCCACGGCCCAAGTTACTCGCTCCACCGACCGGATTTTCCATTCATTGCCTTGTCATTCCATGACGAGTACAAAGAGCTCGATCTTAGCGTCGAGCACCCCTCGTGAGCTCTGGGCTATCTATTTTGACCCATCGCATGACTCAAACTAATCGACCGATCATTGATCTGGTGAGCTAGCTCGCCTTGTTGATTTGCTCAAGCATATGTCGTGTTGCCTCTAACTTCCTTGGGGAGCTACAAAACTATGAACTCTTCTGCGATGCTTCCATGTAGCTTTAATGATGACTTGTGGACCAAGCGACTCGGTCTCCTTGTTCAAGTTTCCCCCTTGGTGAGCTCCTCATTGTTTTTCTACATGATTTCACCGGCTCCACCTCGTGGGTTGTTTTGTATCACCACGACCCTATAGACCCGACTTTGAGTTCTTCCCATTGAGCTTGAATGCGTCGAGCTCATTGGGACACACACCAACGAGCTCTTAAATGACTACCCTAATCTATTTCATTGTTTGGCCACCGAGCTCAGGGTCCCCTTTTTGCTTTGCCTTGAGTTGATTCCCTTTGTGTACACTGACTCGATTAGGATGTCCCAAGCCATGCTTTGAGTTGGTCCTAACTCGCCCCCTCGGATTATGTCGACCTTTTCTCTTGGTGATTCATGAGCTCGCTCAAGCTTTTAAAATAACTCACCTCCATTTCCATCGCAATCACTCGACAACCAACTCGCATAACATCTCGGTGAGTAAGCAGTAAGCGAGTTGTTTAGCTTAGTGGCCCATTTGGGTCATTTTTGCATAATTTTTTCCATTTTTGAGTTTTCCTTGAATTTTTAGGATCAATGGGCCACGGGGAAATGAATGGAATGCCCTCGAGCTAGTTACCCACTTTTTGCCATCTTTTGCTCATTTGAAAGGATGATGGATCCACCGAAAGTTGTTTCCGCACTCGGGCAAACCATGACCTCTTCAAGACCAAGAAGAGGAAAAATATCTTCTAATGGTCTAAATCATTCTCGAAACTCTGTAGATACTCCCAAGTACAAAATTTTACCTGAAATGCCACGAAATGTTTCATGAAGTCTTTTTCCATCCCAAGGTACAATTGGCTCCCGTTGTCCAATTTTTCCCCAAGGGGCAAAATTGGATAACATTTTATTACCGACCACTGGGGATGCTTGATCTTGTTAATCTGCTAAGCACTAGTCCAATAGCCTTGTGTATCCATTGGGCATGAAGTCATGTTTGGTATCCCGAAACTCATCTATTCTCTCGTGATGGATCCCGAAATCCCCTCGAGCACTGTTGATCCTAGACCTTCTTGTAATGCTAAGTATGAAGTACACTAAATCTAATAATTGCTTGGCATACATAACACACTGTAGAATTCAGTAAAACACTTGTTGGTTTTGGACATCATGGAACTCTATTAAAACTTGAATTTTTCCTTCTTTTGAACACTTCACCTTCGACACATTGTGCAAGAGCAAAGATGAAACACAACACACACAAAAACGAAGACCACTTCAAATGGAACATGCAGAGTGTGTCAGACACTTATTCTACTGAAAACAAACTTATTCCTACTCTACGCTAACTAGAGGCACATGTGAGCTAAACAAATCCTGCAATTGGTTGTGCAAAATATATTTCCCTTCCTCACAATGGGAAGCCATGTAGATGATGTGACAATGGACATGGTTGAGATTGAGAGTGAAAAACTGAGACAAGCCCAATTCTCTACTTAGTTCACTAAAGCGCCAATCGAAAGAGAATGAATGCCTCTTTTAGTTTTTGTTAACCAAAATAAGCTCCCTCTTATTTTGGGTTAACTAGCTTCCTTTTGTGCCTCAGTCAAATTTTACACATTTCAGGCACTCAAAAGATTCTGGAAATGGCTTCATCAGATAGGATTTTTCTTCCCCTTTCTAGAAAGGTAAGGAAGTCCTCCTAACTCCTTGTATTTTGCAAGTTATGGCTCGGTGAAGTTTGGAGGGGAAATTTTCCTAGCAGCTCATGCAACCAATTAGAAAGTGCCACGTGTCAAGGTGGAGCGGAGGCATGGAGAGAAATTCGGACTTAGCCCTTTTGGCTAAAAGGCACAAAGTCACAAACCGGCCCACGGGCCCGTGGAGGAGAATGGAGAAAATTGGTTAAGGCCCCGCGATCAATCGAAGGGTGCCACGTGTCCATGTCATCAGCAGGAGTCGGGGAAGGGGAGGATTTTAGGTTTTTGCCAAAACTACAAAAGCGCAAAAGGAAAACTTGAACCTATGGTCCCATCGACTAATAGGGTGGTGCCATGTGTCCACGTCGTCAGCGGAGTCAAGCCCACGAAGAATTTTGGGAAAATTTCCCAATTTTGCGAAAAGGGCAAAATGTTATTTTGAAGGCCGCATCTCCTCAACTAACTAGGCGATGCCACGTGTCTCGGAGTGGCGGGCCGTGGAGATTTTTGGGAAATTTTTCCAAAAGGGAAAAATTTAAAGTTTGACCCCACCGACCCCAATTTTGACTATGTTTTTACCAGTTTTGCCCTAAATTTTCAGAGGGCCATATCTTTCGAACCAGAGCTCGGTTTTCATGATTTTGGTGTCATTGGAAAGCTATTGAAATCCTCTACACGATGGACCCTCAATTTTGAATTTTGATGGATTTTTACAGGAGAAAAATGAAGAAATGTCCCTAGCATGGGAAAAACACAAAATTGACCCCCAACCACCAAAATTGATGAAGTATGGCGTCTGTTTCTTCTCCAGCATGGCCGAATGCATCAAAAAATGGACTTTTCGTGGTGCCCTTGCAGCTTTAATGAATCTTGTCGGTGGTTAGAGATCTCAAATCCATTTGCCCGCATTTTTTCACCTTCCTTCATTTTGTTTGAGCGATAAAAGCGAGTTTTGGCTCATTTTGTAAAGGTTGTTCATCCTTCTTCTTTGTCTCTCTCGCTTTTCTTCCTCAGGGGTCAAAAATGGAGTTTGAACCTCCTCCTTGCTCTGTAATGGCATTTTTGCCTCTTACCCGTGAAATGATGATTCTGTGCAAACTTCTGGAGCAATAAAAAACATGTTTTGTGATGCATTTGTCCATCCTTGCTCATTTTTTGTTGTTTTCTTCTTGCCTCTCTTCATTGCAGGTATTTGTGCATGTTTGGATGTTCATTACAGGTTTTGGAGCTGTGTTCATGGAGTTTTGGAACATTTTTGTGTGAAATCCATCTTTGGTCTGTGATGCACTTTTCCATCCTTCCATTGCTCACCTCTCTTTGTTTCCATGGTAGTTTTGATAGATAATCAACACTTTCCTTCTCTGGTGTATCACCATTTTAGTGTAGGCTCTGTTTTTCCTTGTTTTCTTTCTCTCCTTGTCTCCTTGGAAGTTAGATTAGGATTAGATTAGCTTGCTTGCATTGGAATAGCTTATGGCTGGTAGTTTAGGAAGAGGAACCAATCTTCTCTGGAGAGCTTTCCCCATTTGCAGAGGTCCCACACTTTGGGAAAGCTCAATTTTGTGCATGTTGTTGCAGGCTCACAAAGCACTTTGGATGCAAATCAGCTTCTAGGTTGATGTTCAAAATCCAGCAGGATTGCACAACATGGAATCCTTTCTCCAAGTGTGGGACTTGTAAAGATGAGAAAGGATTCTCCAGTGAGAAGGCTGGTTCCTATTCCTCTGTTTAGATGCACACAAAAATGCAGAGGGTTTACTAAAACCTAATCTAACTTGTCAAGGAGACAGGGTGAGAAAATGCATAGAATAAAACCTAAACTACAGAGGTGATGCACCAAGGAATGTTAGACACTGCTTTTCAAATCTAACACGAGACCACTACATAGATGCAATACAAACACTATGCACAGTAACCAAACTGCAATAAGAGATCAAAATAACAAAGAATGAATACATGAGAGGGTTGAGAATCAATCACAAACATATATATATATTGCTCAAGAGTCGATACAGTACATTGAGTGGCCAAGAGGAAAAACCGACATTACAATCCATATGGGAGGCTCAAAAGCTCCACAAATTCTCTTCAGTGGAAGAAGGGAGGATGCAAAACAAGAATGTCCACCTCTTAAAAGGGCTCTCTTACAATATATATTAAGAAATGAGAGAGGAGAGAGGGGAAATTGAACCGCTCCCAACCACTTCTTGGTAGCATTTAAATCATCTCATTATGATCCAGCTATGGATCCTGGCAAAACGGCTGGGGTCATTTTGAGCGGCAGGAAATATGTCTTGTATTAAAGTTGGTTGTTGATGCATTACACGTGTTTCGAGACGTTTTCTTAATTTTCTCCTCCAAACTACACCAAAATGCAATATTGACCCCTTAATCATGTAGAGAATTTCAAATGAATATAAAGAACGTGCAAATCCGAAGCTCTGGATTGAAAGATATGAAGGTCTCAAGATTTAGGGCACAATACAGCAAAAACGGATTTTTAAATTTCTTTTCCCGCGTTCGCCATCCGGACGACACGTGGCGTGCTCGTCCGCTGAGCAATTCCCTCTCTCCACCTTTTCGCGGGTTTTTCTTGTGGGCCCTTAAACTTGGACATGTGGCACTATTTCATTGTTTGACTCGCTCAAAACTCGCCTTTGACTTTTTGGACCTCTTTCCTCGACGACATGTGTCATGCTATGATTCATCCACGGGCCTCGCGGATTTTCGTGATCCACCGCGTCTTTTTGTCCGGATGTCCCAGGCTTCGGGACAAATTCTTCCTTCGCCTTCGAAATGGGCTTCCACGCCCCTTTCGCCGGTGACACGTGGCGTTATCTCGATTGGCTTTCGGCTCTTTCACTTCTCCGCGTCCCCGCGCGTCCCTTTGTCCCACTTGTCCTTGTGAGGAAAATTTTCCATTTCGGGCCGAACCAACTGCCTGGTTCAAGCTCCCTCCCGCACTCACGGCCTAGATGTCCCAAAGGCGAAAGTTTCTGTTTCGCCAAACCGGCCATTTGGTCTTCCGCGTACTCTTGTCCCGCTTGCTCTCGGTGAAGGACTTGGACAATTTTTCTTTCTTTCGGCCGATCTGCATTTCGTGTCCATTTGTCCTGGATGTTCCTTTGCTTCGCGGGCACTGGAGGTGTTTTGGCCGAACCGCACCTTGGTGTCCCACATGTCCCAAATATTTCTAGACAAGGACTTAGCCTTAGATTTTCACAATTTTCCCCGCCCAGCTTATTTTCTCTAACTTCTCGCATTCTTGCAGCTCGTGGCTTTTTAGCTTGGGACTTGGGAATCCCGATGTATGTTATCAATTCAACCCCTGGGGGTGAAATTGATAATAATGGCATTCACACCAAATGACATTGCCTTAGAAAGCAGATCCATAAGGTCATTTTGGGGGTCTTGTGAATTTTCACTAACAGCTTTTTCTTTGATTTGCTTTGAAGAGGCATTACGGCTGATCCTTGGGGCTATGAAATTCACCCTCACATTTTTGAGTGAATGTGACTAGTTGTGGCTTCCTCTTGGCTCCAATGAAGCCAAATACCTAATGGGACATGGTTTGATCCATTGAATTTGCCCATTACTCTAAACTCTAACTTCAATAATGAGATCTTAGTGCAAACCTTCCCGGAAAGTGGGATTGCTGTGAGATGATCTTGGCTTCGTTGCTCATTTATAGACAAATCGATGCCCCACTTGGGTGAATGGTATGAAAGTGGTATCCTCTTCATTTCCTTCCCCTTCTTTGACAACTAAAATTCCTCCACATCATGCAACTCCTTTTGACCGCTTGTAGTCTCTAATGGAATCACCGTGAACCATTGAAAATATTTGGAGTTTGTTGTTCATGTAGGAGTTCCTCCTCCTTTGATTGAAGACATAATTGACTTGCATTTTTTAACTCTTCATCTAACATGAAATTTTCAAGGTAGAGCTCATCCATCTATTGCTTTTGAAAACTATTAGGGGCAACAAGATTTCCTTGGCTTTTCTTCACATAGATCCATCAAGTTCCATAATTGAGAGCAAAAAATTCTCATTAATATCATCTCCATCCAATGCTTCGAATCTGACCTAGTTTCTCCCGTGTGCTCCTTTTTCTCTTCATTCAACAAGTAATATGGAAGATTCAATTCTCCAATCTTGACTCAAGAATATGGTTATAAGAAATAGGTTGCCCTCCTATGTTTTCCTCCAAAGAAACTGGGATTTTTTGTCGGAGAAGAGATGATGGAATCACAAATTTTCAAGCTCCATAGGCTCATGTCCATCAAAATGCTCATCCAAATCAGAAAAATAATCAACTTCTCCATTGCTTAGCTATGTTAAGAGTTCAACTTCCATCATGGTGTCTTCCAGATTGGCATTTTGTTCACCCTGATCTTCTTCGTCCTCAAACATGAAATTAGAAATCTCAAATTCATCTAAGAAATCTGATTTTTGACAAGATGAAGAAGGAGAAGGATTTGAAACCTCATATGTTTCTTGTTTTGCACTTGACACCTCTGAATATGGATGGTTTTCCTCCATGGCTTGGAGCTTCTTGTGGTTACTGCAACATCTGATGAAGCTCTTGGCAAGTTGGTGCAATCTTCTAGAAATGTTGCAAGTTATTGACATGCAAGGAAATCAAGATCACTGCACTCATTTGAGACATTATGCACATTTGGGAGCTTTTCTTATTTTACTTGCACAATCTCATCTTCTCATGAACTCGAGCCAACTCTTTCCCTTCTATAATGGACTTTGTAATCTGTGGTGAATCAAACTCCTCTCGATGATATGTAACTAGTAAGGATATTGCACTCTAAACAAACAAATTGTCGATCATCATCTTTCATTTCTTGTTCTCACCACAAACACATAGTCTTCACCACTTATTCCTTAACTTCAATCTTGATCGGAGGCTTATTCATGAGTGGAATAGTCTTGGCATCAAGTATTACAACCCACTCATTCAAATTCTTTGCAAGCTCTTCCTTGCTAGGATCCTTAACCATATCCTCATCTTCTTCACTAAAATTATAAGTTTGGTCCTCCCAAAATGGATTCTGGAATGCAAGAGGAGGGGAGGGTAATTTAGGAGAAAGAGGGGAAAATATTCATGATAGGATGGGAAGATAGGAGATGAAGAAATGGGATTCACAAAATGAATAACATGTGAGAAACTTGGGAATTGAGGTTTATGTTGAAACAATGTTTGTTAGGGAATGGAAACAAGACTTTGAAATAATAATGCAAAAGTTTCCCATTGATAGGACTGACTAAAATTGTATTCATGAACCTCTATCTCTTCAACCCATCTTTCAAGTTGAGGCAAAATTTCAACCATGAAACCAATATTTTCCTACAGGCTATAGTGATTTGGCATAGGGCCAACCCACAGACAAGGTACCCTAAAGCCAATCTTGAATGCCTTCATTTGAGTTGTGGCTCTGACTGCACCATACCTGACTCCAATTTTTGCATCTTAAGTTGTAACTCTACATCTTCATATGTAGGGTAGCCTCCATCATCTGCGTATTCTTTCTCTTGAAAAGCTGCATAGTTAGGTGAATAACCAAACTAACCATGAATTTTCTCATAGGGATATGCATGTTGTTGATTTTCACTATAGACCAGCTTTGGAGGCGAACTATAATCATCTGGGGATAAATTTTACAATTTGAGAGGAGTGAATTGGTATTATTGACTGCAAGTGGGAATCCTAGTGTGGGAGTGAAGCCATGATTTCACAACTTCATGAATGGGAGAAAAATGGGAAGATGTGAAAGAAAAATAGATGGAAATGGGTGAAAAAGAAAATCTGCAACTCAAAGAGAGGGTTACTTAGACCAATGGAGTCACCAGTTGTGCTTGGGTACACCTCATAAGGTTAACATTTCACTAAGAGCACACCAACTTAATGAATTAAAGTGAACACCAATACACACACCTCTAAAAATTTTGACTCTTGTGGTCCAAATGGTTTACCAGAAACTGTTATCACCAAATCATAGCACCCCCCCGAATTGTCTCGATTGTGATTTGGGGCATTCAGTGTGATTGGGTAACATGGGTATCACCTCTCAAGTGTGGGACTTGTGTCATGAAGTGAACCTCCGGAGAAGGCTGACTTCCTCTTCCTAAATTGCGCAGTACACTGCTTCTAATGCAAAGAAAACAACTAACTAGACTATACTAACATTTCCAGGGGATTATGGAGAGAGATTTCATGAAATAAAACCTATACTAGAAGTGGTGATGCACCAAGAAAGGGGTTTGCTAGAAAAATTTTCGGTTGTCCAATGAAGAAGGATGAACATGGGAAGGATGAACATGCATCACAAACCCAATTACATACGATACTTCATTCCCAAATAAGCACAATAACTCCCAAAACTTGCAAAGAAAACATGGATTGCACAGTATACCTGTAAACACGAAGAGAGAAAAATGAAAGCAACAAAAATAATGCAAGGACATATAATTGATCACAAAACACCATTTCATTACTTGAAGCACATGCACCGTACATCATAATAGCAGGAAGGGGCAAAAATGTCATTCTGAATCTTTGGAAGGAAGGCTTGAAAGCCTCTAAATTCACAACTCAACTTGAAAGAAGAGGGAAAACTTGGAAAAATTGTCTAACTCCTGAAATAATGCACCCCTTTACATTTTATAGAAATGCTTGAGCTAGTGAGACAAAGAAGGACAAATCTAAATTCTAGGCAAAATTATAGCAAGTATGGTCTCCTTAGAATCGCCCATCCTTGACCTAGAGCACTACATGTTTTATTGCATTATCAATTGTACTCCAAGAACACTCCCCCATGCCTTCATAAATTCAAAAAAACTTGAATTTTCCCCATTTGATTAAAATATAATAGTTATTTAAATTTTTGAAAAGCACCTTGATGTGCTTTGGGGCCCATAAGGCTGATTTTTCATGTTGGGGGTTCTCGTTGATCGATAAATGTCTCGCCAAGCTAGGTTTGGTGAGCTCTTTTTTTTTTTTTTTTGGTCGAGTTCCTTGCTTTCTATTCTCTGCTTTCGCTTTTTATTAGATGCCTTGTATTTAATTTGTTGGTCTACCCTACTTTACATTGGTCGATTCCCAAGCTCATGGTTTACACTTCATTGTCTTGACCATGTTATGTGGCGTAATCGGAGCGCCCCCAATTTTCACTTTGCTTTACCTTTGAACGGATTCCCCAAAGCATAGTTCCATAAAAGATTGGATGACATCCTTGTTATTTCCATCGAGAACTTTTTATTGGGCTAGGCTTGCATTGGCCAGTGCCCTTGAAAACGCCACACCGACATTGCCTTTTCCAACTTGGCGACCATTCTAGATCCACATGGTCTCACCTTTACTATTTGCATTGATGATCGGGTCTTGAAATCAACGCATCGAGTCTCTACTAGCAAACTCGACCAACATACCGGCTTTCCCCATGACGTGTAACCCCATCACCCCATCACCTCAAGCGTCTTCCTCGGGGACCTCCCCATAATGACTACATCCACCAACCACTTGGCTTGTTGGCATTTACCTCGGCACCTACCACACGAACTATTGGCCACTTCAACATCGGAGTCCGAAATGGTTTGGTCGAGACCACCACGAAATCCCGGACGTACATAGAATCCCAAAACACAAAATCTAAAATTCGGACTTGAGTTTTAAAGTTTAACTCATTTTTCCATCCGACTCATTACTTTTCTCTCGACCTGCTTGACTCTAAAACTCTAAAATTTAGAGTTTTGTAAGTCAAACATTTCCATTGCATTTCACCAACTTGTCACCCCAATTATCTAAATAGATGATCTCCGAAATCCCAACATTGTGCTATCCATAAAATCAACTCTGAAATATTCCACTTCTACCCATTCGATGCAACTCGGCCTCAATTAAATGCCTCGCTTTGACCTTACATCCAAGCACTTGTGATTTACCCATCTACCGCTTTGTTCAACGTTTCCTTGGCATGATCATACACCTTTAGATCCACAGAAAGCTATCATCCACCGATATTGAGCCAGTCATTATCTTCACATGCCTTCCCCTGCGTAGCTTAGACCCACGAACTCACCCTCGACTTTCCCACCTCTAGTTTCCTCGGCTGGCTCGATCAAATTTCTCTCGATTTGTTCCACTTTGGTATTCCCTCCGAGAGCTCAACGGATCTTGCGTTGAGGTAACTAGACGGACTCTCCTTTCTTCTACCGAGTACCTCTGCGAATCTCCATGAGCCATACATGCATTTTTTCCCTCACCTAGCTCAATGGTGTTGAACCCTATCTTGTGGCCTTGAACATTAACCTAACCACTGCTCGACATGGGTTCAACTCGGTGGCTCCCAATCTGATTTCCTACACTTTGCACCGAGTTGAGTGAGTGAGCTCACCCCGCCATGAATGCTGGGTGAGTTATTACTTTAACGATACACATCTCTACCAAGCCACCGAACAATCAACATCGAGCTACTCCATTTCTTGAATGCCGAGCTCACTATCATCTTGTATCTGTTTAGCTTAACATCGAGCCCGAATGATTCCCTGCTCATTGATTTGGCGAGCTAGATCACCCCTGTCACTTATGGCTTGTTATGATGCCTCAAGTCATTTACCATGCACCAAAATGACCAATAAACCACATGATCTACCTTTGATCCCTCTGTCATTCATACCTACATCAAATTATTCTTGATTAGATTGAGCACCATGTTTCACTCCCCTGCATGTCTTTGCTAAGTTGCTTCATTGACTTTGCACCAATGAGCTCAAACGAGACGACTTGAGTACTTTATCGGTTTAACACCAAGCTCGATCCATTGCTTTGGTCTCATTGATACATCTTCCTCTCATCTAGAAAAATTATGAACTCACCCATGTCGAGCCGATATTTCTCCAAGTTCGACTCCTAACCATCGCCTCACACATGTATGCCACGAGCACGAGTTACTTGCTCCACCGACCGGGATTTTCCATTCATTGCCTCACCATTCCATGATGAGTATGCATAGCTTGATCTCTACATCAAGCACCCCTCGTGAGCTTTGGGCTATCTATTTTGACCCCTACACGACTTGGACTAAGCGACTTGATTTTGATCTAGTGAGCTAGCTCACCCTGTTGATTTGCTCAAGCCTCCGCCATCTTTGCCTCTAACTTCCTTGGCAAGCTTTAAAACTATGACCCTACTTCCATGATGCTTCCATGTATATTGAATGATGACTTGTGGAGAAAGCGAATCAGTCTCCTTGTTTGTGTTTCCCCCATGTGAGCTCCTCATTGTTTGCTATGTGATTTCACCGGCTCCACCTTGACGAGTTGTTTTGTATCACCATGGCCATATAGACCTGGCCTTGAGTTCTTCCATGTTGAGCTTGAATGCATCAAGCTCATTGGGACACTGACCAACGAGCTCTTAAATGACTACCCTGAGCTATTTCATTCTTTTTCCACCGAGCTCGGGGTCCCCTTTTGCTTTCCCTCAAGTTGATTCCTTTGCAGTACCCGACTTGCTAGGATGTCCCAAGCCATGTTGAGTCGTTCCTAACTTGCCCCCCTCGGATTATGTCGACCTTGGCTCATTGCTGAGAAATTCATAAGCTTTCCCGAGCTATTAAAATAAATCAGCCTCCATTTCTGCCATTGCGAATCACTCAACCAACTCGCATAACACTCTCGGTGAGCTGGTAAGTGAGCTATTTGGCTCGATGGCCCATTTGGGTCATTTTTGCATAATTTTTTCCATTTTTTTATTTTTCTAGAATTTTTAGGATTAATGGGCCATGAGGAAATGAAAGGAATGCCTTTGGGCTAGTTACCCACTTTTTCCCATCTTTTTCTCATTTGAAAGGATGTGGACCCACCGAAAGTTGTTTCGCACTCAGAAAACCCTAACCTCTTCAAGACCAAGAAGAGGAAATATTTCTTTTGATGGTCCAAATCATTCTTAAAAATCTGTAGATACTCCCCAAGTACAAAATTTTACCCGAATTACACCAAAATTTTCATGAAGACTTTTTCCGGTCCTAGGGTACAATTGGTTCTCGTTGTCCAATTTTGCCCCAAAGGGCAAAATTGGATAACAAGTCTCTTTAAATATTGTTAAAAATCAGGTCTTGTACAATTTTGGGTTTAACTCACACACTAGGGGCATAAACACTATTTTCACTTATGAACTTTGATTAAAATTCACAAGGTTTTAATTTATTTATTTCTTTTCTTTTAATCCAACATTTATCGATATTAGATTAAAATAGGGGCAATATGTAGTACCCTAAATTTTTTCCTTGCAATTGGCAATATTGAAATTTACACTTGTTATCATATATACCACATTGACACATTTTTGAAGAACTTAAGGTATCTTTTGCTATATTTTATACCCTATTATCCACTAGATGATAACCACTCTTTAGCTTAGCTCAACATAAATCACTTTACCTACTATTTAATGCTTGCACAAACTTCCACATCTCAAATCTAATATATGTCACACCCTAGGCAAGTTTGTAGATATTGGATAAGTTCTCCTCCTATGAACATATCCACATGTACTTTAATAGTCAAATTTTCAAAAAGGCATTTTGGTTTAGTTGAGTTAGGCAAGACTTTTGTGTTAAGTAAGAGGAAAAACTAACAAAAAGTCAACTATAGATACAAATATGCCCTAACCATTTAGGGGCATGTAGGGATCATTTATGCACACTTTACAAAGGTTAAGAAGCATTGAGTTATCCTATTCCTTAGAGAACTTCATTACAAAATAAATTTGCTGACTGTAAAGTCATCTTTATTACTACCCTATATCAAGTGATGAGCTAAATTTGAAGTGAAAGTGCACGTTGTTAAGTGTTAGGGCCAAGTCAAGGGCTTATTCCATCTTGCATTTATCTATTTCTTGCAACTCATCATAGGAGTGGAAAAAATACATGAGTCCGAGGCCTCTTTAAATTAATTATACATAAGCAACAATCAACCATCGAGGGGTGTATTGAGATTAATTTAACTCATACATATTAACCCCCTTTTCAAGTCAAAAGAATGAAGCTAAGGTTTCAAGCCAACATGAAGAGACATGATCTCATTATATCAAAAGATTTCATATCCAAATAATTAACTTGCAGACACATGAAAATATTTATGAAGAAAATAGAATAGGTGAAAAGGCGCAAAGGATAAGTTTGTAGCCCTTTACGATAGATTTGACATCAAACCATTTAAGCCTCATAAGAAATTGTCCAAAGGTAGTTTCGGGTCAATTATTTATGATTAGTTTGATTTACACCTCAATCCACCTCTACACATTATCTTAGCACTCTATCATACCTTCTATGTAGTTTGGTTCCTCTCTCTAATCTAAACTACACTTTATTACATTCTAGTTATTGTAGACTAGTTGAAAACCAAGATTTAGCATAATTCAAGATTGTTAGAACTACTCTTTTTATTTTTGAATTATTGTTATTACCCAAGCGCTATATTAGGCAAAAATCCTAATTCACATACTACACCTAACACAAATATACTAAAAGATAACACATAAGTTCTTATTAAAGTGTTGATCCAACTAAATAACCTAAATGCTTACAAATGACATGTCAACCTCAAAAGTATTTTTAGGACTTTCGACAAGTGTCCATCCCCATCCATTGCTTATGGATGTCAATGAGAATCTAATCCTCCATCCTCCAATTCACAAAAAGAATATTCAAATATTACAAAATGAACATATAATTCCCAACATATTTTACACAAACATTGGAGGGATCTCTCCAACCATCTCTATGATGAGTCCATTAATGATACCCTTCATCTAAACACTTTTGGATATCTCTACAAAGAGTACATAAAAATCTGCAACTACTAAAATTCTAGAAAAACCTTAACATGTGGCAATTAAAAAAATTATAACTAACATTCAATTTATTCAATCACCAAACTAGAGGTCATAGTTTATTCCCTAGTCATATAATTACAAAAAATTATCCAATAAAAATGTTTTAAGGAATTTCATCAATACAAATAAATTAGCCAACGATTATGCTCAAGATGTAATCAAGAGATGGAAATAACATGAATTCCGAACAAAACTTATTTAAAATCTTCATTACAACCTTGAAACCCAAACTACAATAATGTACAAAATCTGTCTCCCCTAAAACACTAGAAGAAGCCCTTGAAAAAGATAAATGGACGAACTACTTTATGAACAATTAAAACAACCTCAAAAACCAAATAATGAAACCTTGTGATGGTGCAATATAATATGCATCTTTTGTTAACATAACTTAGGATAGTTTACTATTCTAAGGTTAGATAAGTGCACCATAGTTCAAAATTTCCTAGTCTTAGAATATGATAAGTATTTTCCTTTATGCTACTTTTAGCATATGGATTTGCACGCATGAAAATGACATGCAATAATAAGGGAATGAAATCCCTCCTCAATGAAGGTGAGGTTGCCTTTATTGAAAACCAAAATAGTATTTACATCTATACATTAAAAATTGTATGTGGGGGGTGTTTAGGAACATCAAATGGAAAGAAATGTGAATGAGGGAGATAAAATGGAATGAAGGAAAGCAATGGAAAGGAATTGATGCAACCTAGAATCTACCACGAACAACCCGAGCACATCGACACATTACCCACCTAAGCTTAAGCCGAGTGCTCACCCAAAGCACACAAAGGTACCAGGCCCCTCCTTAGAGTTGCTTGTACAAGATGTGAACATGATGAAGATGTAATGTATTCATATCCACAAACAACATAAATATTCCATAGAGCATATTCCAAATCTAGATCTAAAAGAATAATGAATTAAGTGATAGACATAATGAATTCAACCATGTAAGAACTAGTTACAGTCATGTTTAACACCATTATTCACCCAACACACTCCATTATATTAAAACACAATAAACATAGAAGCTTCTTACAATAAGTAGTATCATAAGTTTATGCGCGCATCAGATATGGCAGCATAACTCCACAATAGCTCATACACAACACCTCTCCTTAATCTACATAGATTACTACATATTTATAAGGGTGGGGACTTGCCCTTCACCACTTACGCACTTACAAAAATAGGTCGCATGCTGAAAATAATCATGTGCCTTTACAATAACATGCACACATGTAAGTGCGCTAATAATATATCTCTTACGATTAAGCTCGCATAGTAATTCTATTATTAATTCAAACTCATGCATGATGCTTTAGCAGTGCTCTTCCCAAAATAGCATTTGCATGTTGTGCAAGTATCCATCCCATTGCGAGCTCAGTATGCTATCTCAAAAATAGCCCGTAACCATGAAAATGGCTAAGTCCGATTCAATCTGTCTTTTGTGCATGTTTCCTTCCCTATCCTTTTGTGCCTTCAAATATGCCTTGATACTATGCATGAATCATTTATGCGCCTTCTCCTTAGTGTCATACTTCATCTGCTCAAGATTACCCCAAACTAAAGCTGCATTGCTGCCCCAACAATGGTTGCCTCGATGCTTAAAGGATAAAGAATAAGAATGGAAGAATATAAAGAATGAATTGTTGTAAAAAGAATATATTTTACTCTCCAACACCCTCCTCTTCCACTAGGAGAATCAACTCTGGATATTCTTCCTTAATTTCATCTTCCAAAGCTTGTCAATCATCCAACGCATTCTGGTCTTCTCGGGACATCTATAACGATGCCCTCCAACTCATCCTGGGTCATCTCTCCCTTTTCATTTTGTAATACTATGAAAATGTTAGCCATAACAGACATCCGTCCCTCTAGAAGATTCATCTTTTGTGCTATTATAATTCAAAGCTCATCCAACCTTTCCTTATGCGGATGTTGTGATGTTGTAAGGGCTTCATGCATTTGCTTCACTAATGCCAATCTCTCTGCGTGCCCTAAAGTCTCATCCTTCATTGATTTCAAAACTTCATTATCTTCTAATATAGTTCTTATTCAGATTACTTATTCTGGAGCTGCACAAATGTTCATATGCAGTGCCTTTCTTCATCTCTTTCTGCAAAGTCTAGAATAATGCCTCATAAGATGAAATCTTTCTAACCACTAAGGCCTTTTCTCTCTCTCGCTTCTGTTTAGGGTCCTTTGGCTTGGCATGCGGGTGGTCCATCCTCAAACACTAAATCTACTAAGGTACGCACATAATGCATAGCTGAAGGAAACCTTTTAGGTACCTTAGATTCTAAGTGTGGTCTTGCTTTCAGGACATGGTCACCAATTTATTCGCCATACTTATGAAGGCCTCATTCTTTTTCTGCTCCAAGTCCTTTTCTCCTTGTAGATGCCCTATTTTTGCATATTTTTCCTTGTTATCTTCTTGTAGTGCCCTAATAGTGGAAACCTTATCTATGTTCCTCCGTGCCAATTCTATAGATACCTTAACTAGGGCATTGCTTACCTGCTCATCGAGACATGAGAGTGGGCTTTATAGTTATGTGCCTATTTTGCGGTGCCTTTTTCATTCTTCTTGACACACAAGACTCTGCACATACATAAAAATTGGGCTCGTCCATGTGAGTTTGCATAGACCAGGACAACTATTTCCTCATGCATGTAGTAGCCATGTATGGGTCCATCAACTCCGATCCATACAACCCCTTAAGCCCCATTGTACTCTGGAAATGGGCGCAAACAATTTTACTTGTGTCCTCAACATAGCCCATATTCGATCTGACAACATACTCCCCACTCGCTCTCTTTGTTCTTTTCCCCTTTGGAATTTGAGCATCAAGATTTGGAGTCGGATCTTCGATGTTATGAGCAATATCATGTTCTATTTATTCTACCGCCTTTACTCCCTCTTCTTCATCCTTCATATATTCATCCTTGGGTTCCTCCACATCTTAAGTTTGTACCATACACGCTTCTGCGAGACTCCTCCACCTTCTCATTTAGCTTTAGCTTTCTCCTTTTTCTTCTCAACTTCCTCTTTTTAAGGAGAGAGTTACGGTGATCTCCTCACGGGCTCTAGGGTTCCCATGCCTCGTGGTCCTTGTTCTTCTAAATACCCTTTTAAAGTGACACTCTCTATGGATATTTCTACATCGAACTCTTTATTTTATTCGTATGCACGAGGTGGAGTACCCTCATGCTTAGTCTCCACTCTGTTTGTGGGCTACCTCTAGCCTCTATGATCTAAGCCACCACTATCTTCATCTTCCTCCTCATCATCTACCTCTATAGTTTCTATGGGATTTGGGGCTGACACGTTCTCCATTGTATGCTTTCCCTTAGGTGGCCCTAGGAGCACGAACTCATTCTCCATATACTTGTTATTCTCCACTTGGGCTTAAGATGAAGGTATACGAGCCTTTGCATACAATGTCCCCAATTTCCAAGCTTATAGGATTCATGCTTATAACATTTGAAATGAGCCTCTCAACATAGGCAATCCGACCTAGATATACATATGTCTTCCTTAGAGTGTGGTAGTCACAATCTACCTTTTCTGCAATAAAACTCAGGTGGCACACATTAGTAAAGTGGTGGACTGATGCTTGGAAGTAGCACGTTGTGAATGCATAAGATAGTTTGCACCAAGGGCTCTAGGTCCCATCCCTCATAGCGATCCGTGTGATGCAGAAGTGTTGGTACACCACGAACTGTACTACCTTTCCAACTACCAAAGTACTACCTTTCCAATGCTACCAAATGGCCCAATTGATCCTTTACATAAATACTTGTACCTTCTTGGGGGATATTCCCAAATCTTGTTCTGTGCCCTCCTCACTTTCCAAAATACTAGTGATAGTGCAAAATTAATCTTATCACATTTGGTGCGTACCTCAAAATAATGAAGAAGTTTTCCTCATGGAATCTACTCACTAGCCATTGTTATAAAGGTTCTTCATTTACTTCCATTCCAAAATAACTCCTTATGTGTCTCCATGATTGATTCTTTATCGTGAGTAAAGTCTACCTATTTTTAATCCTGCGATTTGTCGTCAAATCATGGATGTTGATTAACCCTTCATCCAACAAAATAGAAGTCCTCATGGAATCTACTCACTAGCCATTATTATAAAGGTTCATACTAACTTTTGCCAAAATATAGGAGCTCATACAACCGACATATCCAATTTCTCTAAAAGGTGTCATCATACAACGACATATCCTCCACCGTGCGCTTGTTGGTCTTTGTACTCAACAATGCATCTAATTATTTCTTGTTGTCAGATGTGCGGTGGTTTTAGTCACTTATCTTGCACTTACGGATGTGGGAATCCCATTCTTGTCCAATTATCACACCCTTTGGATACTACAACTCTAGAAATTACTCTTGGGAGAAATTTAAACTTATGCTTCTACTTTCTTCTTTCCTTTGGTGCTTGTGACAGTGCTTTCTTTGGTGCCATCATAAAACTCCACCTTTTCATTGTCTATAATGAGGAAAATCAAACCCTATCTTGAATATGGTGCCCTAGCTTGAAACCACATGCCCTAGCTCCTCCTCAACACTTCTACTTCACTCAAACCATTCAACAATGGGGACGTAAGCCTCTTCACACAACAATTTTCTCTCCACGTATCTGGTTTCACAACTCTCCACACCTTAACATCTTGTTTTCACTTAGCTTGCTAAAATAATTGTGATCGCATATGGTAAAAATGAACACGCATCAAGTCCTTATATAGATTTTTAAAAATTTAGTGCATTTATTACTCCTCCACCTACCAACAATCCTCTCATTAATTTACCATTTGCCTGATATCCGTGCGGTACATTGTAGTGCCCACACTTTTTATAGCTCAGTAACTTGTTGTTTCTTTTCTCATAGACATGTTTTGACAGAGATTTGTTATATCTTGGACATTATATTAGAGATTTGATCTTATTAGACATGTGTGGACATTTAGGCGTATAGCTCAATTTAGCTTAATTTCTATGTTGTCGCATTTTCATATGATGTCATGGATACTAATGGATATGATGTTGTTTTTGGAACATAATTATATTGATGGATACTTAGTTGTTGCATGTTGGGATTCTATGGTTATATGTCACTCTATCATCTTGTCTAACTTTTGGAGAATTGAGTATAATTGTGCACGTTGTTGCATTTTGATTTCAGTAGGATGTTAGGCTAGTTTATAACTCATTGATATCTTACTGAGTCATTGATTTATATTTTATCGGACATGTATGGTTAATGTGTGCAATGAGTGTGCGGTGTGACGAGTTACGGGAGAACGTGGGATTCGGACTAGCTACACAACTTGCACAAGAAATAGCCCACGGGAGAGTCCTAGCCATGTTCATTGTGTGGAACCTTAGTATTGGAGTTATTGTTTTGGGCACCATGAGTGACCCCCTTTTTTTGTATAATGTAATATGTCTAGTATTATTAATTTTGCTTAGGGTGATTAGTTTATGTGGTAAACTTGTTTTGGGAGTTAATGATCCCACTTTCATTAAGTTTTGATTTTGTTTAATGATGTACTTAATTTTGGGGGTTTAGGGTCACATGTGAACCCTTGGGTGGTCCCCACACCCTCTAACCATGTGCCTAATCTTGCCAAACCCGAAATTGGGTTATTTTGGGCATTTTTAGGGACCCCTTTTTAGTTTGGGAGTTCCCTTAACATAAAAATGAGCCCTTGGACCCTACCTAATAGGTAGGGGGCTTATTTCCAAGGCTAGAGGGAGTTTTCCCTCCCTTTTTGCCTCTTGTTTGGTCACATCCATGTAAGGGGTGTGGATTAGAGTGCTTGTTAAAAGTTGCACTAAGATTGTTTTGTTATCAATTTAGGTAATTTGGGAGAAGAGGGCTAAAAGAAATTTTACCCCTTTCTCTCTTTTGTTTTGGCATCTTTGACCTTGAAGGAGGAGAGGGGTGACACATGTCACCCCCTCATTTGTGAGGATTTTTTCTTGCTCCTCTTCAAATTCCCCTTCATGGGAAAAGAAGAGAACCTTTTTTTTGGAGCTTTTTGCTTGGATGCTTGGGTGATTTGGAGCTAGAGATTTCTTGAGTCAAGGAGTGGAGAAATTTGAAGTTGGAAAGCTTTTTGGAGAGCTTTCTTTGAGGTAGGCTCTTAAGCTAAATTGTATGTGTTGTATTTTTGTTAGTTGTAGATTTGTTTATATGGAAATGTGGTTGTTGTGTGTGGATTTTTATTTATGGTTAATTGTTTTTCTCCCTCCATCATATGGTATGATGGAGTTTTGGAGTTGTGGGGGAAGAGAGAGGGAATTATTCCCTCTCAATCCTCTTGGCTTGATGGGCAAGCCTTGTAGGATTTTAGAGAATCCCCTCAAATGGTTGAGGTGGGGAAGTTGGTTCATTTGGCTTGAACCTCCTTCCCCATTCTTGGTAAGGAAACCCCTTTGGGGTTTGAAAATCCTTCAAGAAGGATTTGGTGAAAGGAGGAGGAATAAGGAGGGAATGTATGAAAATGGAGAAATAAGGAGGGTATGGAGATATTGGTTTTATGCTACTATTATTGGTTATAATTCTTGGAGAACTTCTTTCCTCTCTTCCCCACTTTGTTTAGAGGTAGAACTTGGCTTCTCCTCTTTTGCATCCTTATAAAATTTGGAGTCTTGTCTTGGATAATTGTTTTATTCTTGTGGATGTATTTTTGGTTGTTCACCTCATTCTTGTGCAAGTTGGGTGGTAAACAATATTTTCTTCTCCTTGGTTGGATTTCTAGAAGGCATGAAGGTTGGAGCTCAAAGTTGATAGTTGGTGTTTGTTGAGTCCTTTTGGCATCTTCTTCCTCCTTGTACATCACCTCTTAACCCGTTTTGGAATATAGCTTGTAAAGCTTTCATTTCCTTGTAAATTCTCTCTTTTTGTAACTTGGTATTACTTGTAGACTTGAGTCCTTTTTTACTTGCACAATCTTCCTTCATTCTTGTCTAGAAGTTGGTAATAGTACTACTTGAGTATGTCATGTATCATGGAAATTTAGTGGATATGTGAGCTTAAGCCGTTAAAATGAAAGCTTGTAAAATAGTTGATATTTTATGGATTGATGGAACCTCCTTCTTGAAGAAAAGTTGAGTTATTAGATGTGTAGTTATTCTTGTTATAGATTTCTTTGTAAATTTTTGTAACATTATTGAATGGGAAATAAAATACCATTTGTGAAATACATCTCTTCATGTAACATTGCAATTTAGTGATTAGAATAAAACTAGCATTAATCTCTTTCCTAGCTAACTTGACAAATGGTTTTAATAGTAAGTCAAATGTGATTGTATATCATCCTTCACTAAGTTTAAAACTCATTTCCAAGCATCTTCCCTTAATTGAAATAGATTTGCTACTGATCGTTTTCTTTTATCACAAAAAAAATAATAATAAAATTTTCTTAATGTGAGTATGTTGAAATGACTATTGGATGTCATATCAAATAACATTGTCTAAATTTATCTATTGTTCTCCAACTTGGATGATTTAGTTTTCGTGTAATTGTTTATATATATAAGATGTCATTATATTTTATCGTATAACCATGTTATACTCTATGAATATATATATATATATATATATATATATATATATATATATATATATATATATATATATATATATATATATATATATATATATATATATATATGATTAAGTTTTATATCATATATCAATAATATATAAGTTTTCAATAAACATAATAATTAACATAAATAACTATATCTATATCTATATCTATATACATACATACATACATACATACATATGTATGTATGTATGTATATATATGTATGTATGTATGTATATAATATATTGTATTGTAAACAAAAAAATTAGTTTTCCAACTTGGATGATTTAGTTTTTGTGTGTAATATATATAAGATGTCATTATATTTTATGGTATAACCATGTTATACTCTATGACAATATATATATATATATATATATATATATATATATATATATATTATATAGTATATATCATAATATATCATATATATATATATGATATATCATATATGATATATAAGTTTTAAATAAAAAATCAATAATTAACAACACACACAACACACACACACACACACACACACACACACACACACATTTGTATTAAATGTATGTATGTATATTTATATATAATATATTGTATTGTAAACAATTTTTTTATTAAAATGCTACTTGGGGGAGGGCCGAACCCTCCCCCATCCTCTGAGACTATGACCCGCGCCACTCACCTTGCCCTTGCCACCTTACCACCACGCAGCGCCACCCGCCACACCACCTCCCCTCCGGTCCCCTCTTCACCCCCACGCCACCTCGACCCCCTTCCTGTCTTTTCTCTTTTCCACCACTTTCTTGACCCCCGCCTCCACACGCTTCCCACACGCGACCCCCACACCACCACTGCACCACCCCCCACCACCATGGCCACTTCCATGTCTCTCCCCTAACACATCGCCCTCTTCCAATACGCAACCCCTTCTTCTATAAACCCCTAAAAATTTGTTATATAGAAATACATATAAATACATATGTATTTTGTTCTAGTTTGATATAAATTAATCAAAACAATATGGTAATTACTTCCTTGGAAAAACTCCACGAATCCAAAACTGCACATTCAAAAGCTAAAACTAAAACAAAATGAGAAATAGAAAATAGAAGAGAAAGAGAGAAGAAGAAAAAGAGGCATAGAGAGAGGATTAGGGCAAAATTTTAGGGTAGAATTTCAAATCTAGGGTCAAGATTTGAATGATCCTAGGGCTCAAAATAAATCCTACACACTTTTGGATATGGGACTTTTTTTTTGTTTTCTTTGTGGGAATTGTAAAATAAATAAATAAAAAGGAGGAATGTGATGAGTTAAGTAAATAAGAAGAGGGTGAATAAAATAGAAGGGGTGTAGACTTATCCTTTATGGCCCAAACAACTTTTATATAAGTAAATAATTAAAATCGGTTTAGGCTAGTAATTTATTTAGTTAGGTAAATAAAATAGTAGTATAAAATTAGTTATTATCAAGAATGAGTGTAAGAGATGAATTAGTATTAAATCAACACTTCAAAAAAAAAAAAATTACCCTAAAATTTTAGTCACGTTTGGTGTGTTTTTCGGTGTCCCAGGAGGGGCATTACATTTTATATCGGAGAGAGGTTCGCACACGCGACACTCTGGGTCATTAATTAAAATAGTTAATAGTAATTTTAATAACATTAAATTGAATGAATAAATAAAAATAATTAGTTAAAAACCATCCGCAACCATTAAATTTTAAATTAATAACTTCTTCGCTCACCTCATGTGCATAGGATGGCACCCAAGAGGGGATGATCAACTAGAGGTTTGGGGCGTAGTGCACATACGTGGGAGCCATCGGTACCTGAATTTGGGCCTCAGATATTAGAGGTCCTGCAGCAACTGATAGGCATTGTGGAGTAGCGTCTTCCACCACCGCAGGAGGCGAGAGAGGAGACACCATTGGGAGATGAGGAGCCGATAGGCGAGAACGCACATTGAGCCACCAGAGCATGATACATCGAGGTGGGAAAGGTCACGTAGCCCTTCCTTGTTCATCACGAGAGGGTAGCCTCGTTTCATCGTAGTAGCCACTCACACACACCTCCTCGAGGGACCATTTTGGGATAGGTGACCCCTTTCACTGTTGGGTACATCGCGGAGGATCGAGATATAGGCAGTGTGATCAGGGATCTTCTTTGCTTGCAGCCGCCCACCTACACCAGCTCTATAGATGGCTTTGGGCTGAGTCATGGCTCCTTAGCTTAGATAGTTGCTTTGGCTTGCACTCTTACGAGAGCAACGTCAAGGCAAGGTTCGCCATACACCTCCTTCGAGATGCAACAGCATTTGGTGGAGGAATGAGGAGCGTAAGCTCCATCTGACTCAGAGACAGTGACCTAGGAGATGTTTGAGGAGCGATTCAGGGCTCATTATATGTCAGAGCATTTCGTGTAGAAGAGGATCGATGAGTTTCACAACTTACGACAAGGATCTGAGCACAATGGCATAGTATGAGAGCAGGTTCCTAGATCTCCTACAGTATGTGGACTACCTGCAAGATGAGAAATTACAGGTTAATAGGTTTATTCGAGGCCTTAATGCAGATATAGCAGGAGTAGTTAGGATGTTATCTCCTCCCACACTTGAGAAGGCCGTTGAGAAGGCCTACTTAGCTGAGGAGAACAGGACCAAGGCATAGGAGCACCGAGATAGAAACAAGAGAAAGTTTTAGGAGAGGATATAGGCCTTTTAGAGTCAGAGGTCATGGGATAATGCGCCACCCCCTAGAGGAGGATTGTGGCCTCCGCTAGTAGCCACGAGGGCTCCACCGCACCCACAACGATAGACACACAATGGGGCAGGCCACCGCAGTAGGGGCTAGACAAACACAGGATTTTAGAGAGGTGGTTCTAGAGGTGGTTTTGGTGGAGCCAGGGATAGGAGGTAGGGTACTCAGCAGGCACATCCATCTCACATGCAACAGTCTGCTAGGGTTGGATTGGCGAGGATCGAGTACCCAGTAGTGGGGAGGGACCCCATCTCAGAGGGGTACAGGAGGATGTTTTATTTGTGGATCTCCTGATCACTATGTGCGCATGTGCCCACACAAACCCAATACCATGGATGCATAGAGAGATGCTAGATTTGAGTAGATGGTGGGTGATGTAGGATGCACTCATCGTGTATATGTAGTGGTTGACAACCACTAGGCCGAGCACCAGGCCACAGGATCATCAAGATGACAGGTATTATCAAGGGTATTTCTATCTCAGTACTTTTTGATTCAGGTGCTTTTGATTCTTTTTATATCACCTTCTATAGTGGACCAGTGTGGGCTAGTGGTGGCTAGGCAACCAGATAGTTGGCAGGTTGAGTTGGCCTCTGGGGCCAAACTCATCGTGGACTCGTATGTGGAGAGTTGCGTACTTGATTTAGGAGCCTTCTCCACTACTCTTGACCTCCAAGTTATCCCTCTAGGTTCCTATCAGGTAGTGTTGGTATGGATTGGCTCGAGGCTCATCGAGCTAAGGTGGATTGTAGAAATAAGGTCATTGAGTGTCAGGATGATCTTGGGAGTGTAGTTGTGATATCAGGGATGCAGAGGCCTATCTCCTTGCGCATGATATCGGCTAAGCAACTCAAGTGGAGCATGCATAAGGGTTGTCAATTGTTTGCTATCACCATCAGTGATCGATCAGAGAGCACTCTAGAGCACTCACCCTTAGATGACCATGCAGTTTTGAGGGAGTATGCAGATGTGTTTCCAGGTGAGCTTCCGGGTTACCACCCCACAGAGAGGTAGATTTCACCATTGATTTAGTACCTAGATCTGCACTAGTTTCTAGGGCACCTTATCGGATGATGACTCCAGAGCTTCATGAGCTCAAGATTTAGTTAGAGGAGTTGTTAGATAAGGGTCTCATTCATCCTAGTGTATCTCCTTGGGGAGCGCCAGTCATATTTGTGAAAAAGAAGGACGGTTCTCTCAGACTTTGTGTAGACTTCAGACAGCTCAATAAGGTCACAATAAAGAACCGTTATCTACTCCCTAGGATTGATGACTTGTTTGATCAGATGCGGGGAGTGAGAGTGTTCTCCAAAATCGATCTCAAGTCAGGATATCATCAGTTGTGCATTTCAGATGCAGACATTCATAAGACAGCGTTTCACACACGTTATGGGCATTATGAGTTCACAGTTGTTCCATTTGGTTTGACCAATGCCCCAATTGTCTTCATGAGCCTCATGAATGGAGTATTCAGACATTTATGGATCACTTTGTCTTAGTGTTCCTTGATGACATATTGATTTATTCTCTTTCCGAGGAGCAACACGAGGAGCATTTGAGGTAGATACTTCAGGTTTTGAGAGAGCAGAAGTTGTATGGGAACTTGGAAAAATGTAGCTTCTTTCAGACAGAGATTCAGTACTTGGGTCATATCATATCAGGGAGGGTATCTCAGTAGATCCCTCTAAGATACAGGCTATCATGGACTGGCCAGCACCCACATTAGTTACTGAGGTAAGGAGTTTCATGGGTTTAGCAGGGTATTACCGTAGGTTTTATGCAGACTTTTATAGATTGCTTACCCTATCACTTCTCTTCGAGGAAAGGTAAGAGGTTTGATTGGTCGAAAAGTGTGAGTAAGCCTTTCAGTTGCTTAAGGAAAGGTTAACCATGACACCCATCTTAGCGTTCCCTGCACCCGAAACGATTTTGTTATTTTCACCGATGCATCACTAGAGGGTTTGGGAGAAATTCTTATGCAGGAGCATCGGGTTATTACCTTTGAGTCTTGTAAGCTCAAGGACTACGAGCTTAATTATCCTACTCATGACTTGGAGCATGCAACAGTTGTGCATGCTCTGGTACGTTGTCGACATTTCCTTTTGGGTAGACCTTTCATTTTGAGGATAGATCATCGAAGTTTGCAGCATATCTTCTCACAGCCGAACCTCAACACTCGTCAATGGCATTAGATGGAATTCCTATGTGAGTATGACATGGAGGTTCATTATATCAAAGGAAGGAAAATGTTGTTGTGGATGCACTTAGTAGATGATGACATGTGCTTGCTTCTTTGACACTTCAGTCAGATTTGAGAGGTAGGATTCTTGAGCACCTTCCAGAGGACAAATTTTATGAGGGAGCCAGATAGATGTTGGAGTCACAGGGTTCATTAGAGGGCAGATATTCTGGGTGTGTTTTAGAGGTAGATGGTTTGCTTCGATTCCACAGTGCATCTACGTGCCTAAGTTAGGTGATCTGCATAGCTTCATCCTCACAGAGGCTCATCGAGCCCCATATGTGGCACATCCAGGAGTGAAGAAAATGCATGCGCTGATCTAAGAGAGTTATATTATTGGCCAGGTCTTTGACAAGATATAGCAAATTTTGTTGCACGTTGCCTTGAGTGCCAGAGGGTCAAGGCAAAGCATTCTCATCCTGCAGGACTTTTACACCCTCATGATATTCCCGAGTGGAAATGGGATGTGATCTCCATGGATTTCATTTTTGGACTCCCTATGTCTTCTTATCATCATGATGCCATTATGGTCACCGTGGATAAGTTGACCAAGGTTGTGCACTTCTCACCAACCAAGGTCACCTATAATGCACATGCCATCGCCAAAGTATTTATGGATGACATTGTTAGGTTGCATGGGATTTCAAGACCATCATACATGACAGGGATACCATCTACACTTCAGTTTTCTAGACTTCCTTTCAGACCGCTCTGGGTACTCAGATTAATTTCAGCTCAGCATATCATCCAGAGACAGATGGACAGACAAAGAGAGTTAATCAGGTATTGGAGGACATGTTGAGGATGTATGTGATGGACCAGCAAAGAAGAAAAGTGGGAAGATTATTTGCATTTAGTTGAGTTTGCCTACAACAACAACTATCATAGTTCCATTGGTATGGCTCCTTACCAGGCTTTGTATGGACAACCTTGTAGGACACCTTTGAGTTGGGATAGACTAGATGACAGATTATTCTAGGACCAACCTATCTTCAAGATTTAGAGCAGCAGGTTGTTCTGATTAGACAACATCTTGAGTAGGCTAGAGCATGCCAGAAGGTGTATGTAGACACCAAGAGGATTGATCGTCACTTCTCAGTGGGTGACAAAGTCTTCTTGAGAGTTTTCCGCATAAGAGTCCAATCCATTATGGAAAGGGTTCTAAGCTATCGCCTCGTTTTGTGGGGCCTTTTGATATTTTAGAGGTCATCGGTCCAGTTGCCTATCACCTAGCTTTGCCACCACGCCTTGCACGGGCCCACGATGTATTTCATGTTTCTGTACTACGTAGATATGTACCAGATGTTTCTCATGTTTTGGATTGGTTGGCATTACAGGTAGAGGATGGAGGACAAGTGGAGACTGGAGCCCGTACGCATTCTAGAGCACCGAGGTTGGCCCTTCGGGGTCGAGACTTGGACCAGGTTAGAGTACAGTGGGACCGATATGATGAGACAACAACTACCTAGGGAGGATGCGACACCTTTGAGGGCTAGATATCCCTATCTCTTTCAGTGACTTCCAGGAGGAAGTCTAATTTTAGTAGAGGGGGATGTAGTGCCCACACTTTTATAGCTCAGTAACTTGTTGTTTCTTTGCTCATAGACATGTTTTGATAGAGATTTGTTATATCTTGGACATTATATTAGAGATTTGATCTTATTAGACATGTGTGGACATTTAGGCGTATAGCACCAATTTAGCTTAATTTCTATGTTGTTGCATTTTCATATGATGTCATGGATACTAATGGATATGATGTTGTTTTTGGAACATAATTATATTGATGGATACTTAGTTGTTGCATGTTGGGATTCTATGGTTATATGTCACTCTATCATCTTGTCTAACTTTTGGAGAATTGAGTATAATTGTGCACGTTGTCGCATTTTGATTTCAGTAGGATGTTAGGCTAGTTTAGAACTCATTGATATCTTACTGAGTCATTGATTTATATTTTATCGAGATAGGTATGGTTAATGTGTGTAATGAGTGTGTAGGTGACAGGTTACAGGAGAACGTGGGATTCAGGCCAGCTACACAACTTTGCACAAGCAGCCCACGGGCTGAGTCCTAGCCATGTTCATTGTGTGGAACCTTAGTATTGGAGTTATTGTTTTGGGCACCATGAGTGACCCCCTTTTTGTATAATGTAATATGTCTAGTATTATTAATTTTGCTTAGGGTGATTAGTTTATGTGGTAAACTTGTTTTTGGGAGTTAATGATCCCACTTTCATTAAGTTTTGATTTTTTTTTAATGATGTACTTAATTTTGGGGGTTTAGGGTCACATGTGAACCCTTGGGTGGTCCCCACACCCTCTAACCATGTGCCTAATCTTGCCAAACCCGAAATTGGGTTATTTTGGGCATTTTTAGGGACCCCTTTTAGTTTGGGAGTTCCCTTAACATAAAAATGAGCCCTTGGACCCTACCTAATAGGTAGGGGGATTATTTCCAAGGCTAGAGGGAGTTTTCCTCCCTTTTTTGCCTCTTTTTTGGTCACATCCATGTAAGGGGTGTGGATTAGAGTGCTTGTTAAAAGTTGCACTAAGATTGTTTTGTTATCAATTTAGGTAATTTGGGAGAAGAGGGCTAAAATAAATTTTACCCCTTTCTCTCTTTTGTTTTGACACCTTTGACATTGAAGGAGGAGAGGGGTGACACATGTCACCCCCTCATTTGTGAGGATTTTTCTTGCTCCTCTTCAAATTCCCCTTCATGGGAAAATAAGAGAACCTTTTTCTTAGAGCTTTTGCTTGGATGCTTGGGTGATTTGGAGCTAGAGATTTTTGAGTCAAGGAGTGGAGAAATTTGAAGTTACAAAGCTTTTTGGAGAGTTTTCTTTGAGAGGTAGGCTCTTAAGCTAAATTGTATGTGTTGTAATTTTGTTAGATGTAGATTTGTTTATATGGAAATGTGGTTGTTGTGTGTGGATTTTTATTTATGGTTAATTGTTTTTGCTCCCTCCATCATATGGTATGATGGGGTTTTGGAGTTGTGGGGGAAGAGAGAGGGAATTTTTCCCTCTCAATCCTCTTGGCTTGATGGGCAAGCCTTGTAGGATTTTAGAGAATCCCCTCAAATGGTTGAGGTGGGGAAGTTGGTTCATTTGGATTGAACCTCCTTCCCCATTCTTGGTAAGGAAACCCCTTTGGGGTTTGAAAATCCTTCCAAGAAGGATTTGGTGAAAGGGAGGAGGAATAAGGAGGGAATGTATGAAAATGGAGAAATAAGGAGGGTATGGAGATATTGGTTTTATGCTACTATTATTGGTTATAATTCTTGGAGAACTTCTTTCCTCTCTTCCCCACTTTGTTTAGAGGTAGAACTTGGTTTCTCCTCTTTTTCATCCTTGTAAAATTTGGAGTCTTGTCTTGGATAATTGTTTTATTTTGTGTGGATGTATTTTTGGTTGTTCACCTCGTCCTTGTGCAAGTTTGGTGGTAAACAATATTTTCTTCTCCTTGGTTGGATTTCTAGAAGGCATGAAGGTTGGAGCTCAAAGTTGATAGTTGGTGTTTGTTGGAGTCCTTTTGGCATCTTCTTCCTCCTTGTGGACATCACCTCCTTGTAACCCGTTTTGGAATATAGCTATGTAAAGCTTTCTTTTCCTTGTAAATTCTCTCTTTTTGTAACTTGGTATTACTTGTAGACTTGTGTCATTTTTTACTTGCACAATCTTCCTTCATTCTTGTCTAGAAGTTGGTAATAGTAGTACTTGAGTATGTCAAGTATCATGGAAATTTAGTGGATATGTGAGCTTAAGCCATTAAAAAGAAAGCTTGTGAAAATAGTTGATATTTTATGGATTGATGGAACCTCCTTCTTGAAGAAAGGTTGAGTTATTAGATGTGTAGTATTCTTGTTATAGACTTCCTTGTAAATTTTTGTAACATTATTGAATGAGAAATAAAATACCATTTGTGAAATACATCTCTTCATGTAACATTGCAATTTAGTGATTAAAATAAAACTAGCATTAATCTCTTTCCTAGCTAACTTGACAAATGGCTTTAATAATAAGTCAAATGTGATTGTTCATCATCCTTCACTAAGTGTAAAACTTGTTTTCCAAGCATCTTCCCTTAATTGAAATAGATTTGCTACAATCGTTTGCTTTTGTCACAAAAATAATAATAATAAAATTTTCTTAATGTGAGTATGTTGGAAATGACTATTGGATGTCATATCAAATAACATTGTCTAAATTTATCTATTGTTCTCCAACTTGGATGATTTAGATATATATATATATATATATATTTTAAGTTTTGCATATCATATATCATATATGATATATAAGTTTTAAATAAATAAAATCTATAATTAACAACATAAATAAATATATATATATATATATATATATATATACATATATATATTATGTATGTATGTATGTATTTATGTATGTATATTTATATATAATATATTGTATTGTAAACAATTTTTTTATTAAAATGCTGATGGGGAGGGTTGAACCTCCCCCATCCTGCGGATCATGGATGACCCGTGCCACCGCTTTCCGCCTTCGTAGCCCCACCATACAATGCCACCGCCGCCCGCCGCCACCTCCCCTCCGTCCCCTCTTCACCGACTCCACACCGCCCCTAACCCCCTTCCCATCTCCCCTCTCTCTTCCGCCACTTTCCCGATCCCCCTCCTCCACACGCTTCCCACACACCACCTCACACCACCACTGCACCACCCCACCACCGCTGCCACTTCCATCTCTCCCCCGCTAGCCATTCTTTCCCTCTTCCAATACGCAGCCCCTTCTTCTATAAAACCCTAGCCGCATTTGTTATACATAAATACATATAAATATATATGTATTTTGTTCTATTTTGATATAAATTAACAACTGAAAACAATATGGTAATTACTTCCTTGGAAAACTCCATGAATCCAAAAACCTGCACATTCAAAAGCCAAAACCAAAACAAAATGAGAAATAGAATAAAGAGAGAGAGAAGAAAATGACAAATAGAGGATTAGGGAAAAATTTTAGTGTAAATTTTTAAATCTAGGGTCAAGATTTGAATGATCCTAGGGCTCAAAATAAACCCCGCACACTTTTGGATATGGGACTTTTTTTTTTACTTTTCTTTGTGGGAATTGTAAAATAAATAAGTAAAATTAGGGGGAATGTGATGAGTTAAGTAAATAAGAAGAGGGTGAATAAAATAGAAGGGGTGTAGACTTATCCTTTATGGCCCCAACAACTTTTTATATAAGTAAATAATTAAAGTCGGGTTTAGGCTAGTAATTAATTTAATTAGGTAAATTAAAATAGTATAAAATTAGCTATTATCAAGAATGAGTGTAAGAGATGAATTAGTTTAAATCAACACTTAAAAAAAAATTACCCTGAAATTTTAGTCACGTTTGGTGTGTTTTTCGGTGTCCCAGGAGGGGCATTACATACATCTTTGCACCCCAACTATAACCTTCTAGTGTACCTTCCTACCTTATGGCTAAAAACTTCTCTTGATATTCTTCCATGCGCGAGTATCTTACCACCGCACCTTCCCTTGGTAGTCTCTACGGCCTCTGCTTACCTCGTGTTATATTGTTCCCTCATTTATCTCCATCTACAGTCATATTGTTAAAACAATCTCCTTTTTAACAACTCCTATGCAAACTTGAATAACAATTGTAGAAGTTTGTTCCTTTATGTGTACCCTAGGTTGTAAATAGCCACCCCACACTAATGGTATGTAGAGTCCTTTGCATATAAAATTTCTTCAAATGGTAATTAACTTCCATTGTGTAAACGTGCTTATTACACAAAACACTAACTAAATTGACAAAGCATAACAATAAAAAAGGAAATACAAAATGAAAACCTAGTCTAAATGGCAACACTGCCTTATTACAAACACCAAGAAGACTTATTTATAGTAGGGCTTCAGCCTGCTCCCACTAAACTAACTCGTAAACGTATTCCATCAAGTGTCTCTAAATGACAAGCGCTCGATTCAAGTATATGAGTGATAATATACGGTCCCAACCAATGTACTTTAAGCTTTCCTGGATGGTGTAGAAACTTAGAGTCATAAAGAATCACCATCTGTCATATCTCAAGCTTATTTTCCCTGATGTTCCTGTCATGCCATGCCTTCTGCCTAGCCTTTTCCTTCTTCTAGCTCCAACATGTTATGGCATGCCTCTCATCCAACTATATCAATTTATAAATTCTTTCTTCCAAATCTTTCTCATCAACTAGACCTCTAGTGCACACAATACACAAAGAAGGTAACACAAATTCCATTGGAAGAACTAATTCTGTGCTAAACACCAACTGAAAGGGTGTGGCCTTGTTCAACCACTTGTATGTTGTTCTATACGCCCAAAGCATGGTAGAAACTTTATCATCCCAATATTTCCTTCCAACATCACAATTTTTTTCAATGTCTTATG
Source organism: Taxus wallichiana var. yunnanensis (assembly GCA_018340775.1). NCBI lineage: Eukaryota > Viridiplantae > Streptophyta > Pinopsida > Cupressales > Taxaceae > Taxus > Taxus wallichiana. The sequence continues at coordinate 378,822,738 of CM031241.1, read as the reverse complement.
GTGTGCAATCATGAACTCATCCAATAGAATTCTGATTGTCTCATTCAAAAAGTGTGTGCCCCTATCACTAGTGAAACTCAAAGCATCCATACATTGTAATAATATTTTCTCATAAGAACCTAACCAATGTAGCTCTTGTACAATCCTTTCTTCCCACCTTGTAAGATAATTTGTGTAAGTGATGATGTAGCGTGATCCAGTTCTACATGCGGCTGATGAAATAGGACCCACAAAGTCTATATCCCATTTCTCAAATGACTCTACACTAGGAATAGGTCTTAAAGGCATTTCATATCTTTTCCTAGGTTTACCAATGCATTGATAATGATCACACGCCTTACAATATGCTTTATAATCCTTGTAGAGGGTCTCCCACCATAATCCAATGAGTATAATCTTACATGCAGTGGTGTCACCTGCATAGTTCCCACCTGCAATACCACCATGAGCCTCTTCCATGATGTCCGTGTGCTCATGTTCTAGCACACACTAATGTAATACTTCATCTCAACCTAACTTGTATAGGTCACCACTAATCAACATAAAAGGAGACACGTAAATCACAAGTTGTTTCTTCTCCAAGGATTTCATTCCTTCTGGCACCACACATGTACATAAAAAGATAGTAATATCCTCCAATTTTGAAGGAACATGTTGTAACCTATACAACTTTGCTTCCAACATTGTATCTTCAATGTATGCGCGTCCTCCCCTAATCTGAAACCTTGATAAATGGTCTAGTATAGAATTACTTTTACCTAGTTTTACCACAACTGTGAAATCAAATTCTTGTAATAAGAGCACCCATCAACATATGCACCCTTGTAAAATGGGTTTGTTTACCAAGTATTTTAATGCCATATGATCAATATAGAACAAAAATATGTTGCTAGCAAGTATTTTTTGAATTTATGTAGCACACATATCATCGACAAGGCCTCATGATTTGTCATTATATAATTCTGATTTGTATGAGTCAAATTTCTACTAATAAAACAGATAGGATGATCTATAATACCTTATTTAGGTTGAGCTAACATTGCATGAATTGGTCATGCCAGGCATCAACATGTAATTGAAACGGTTGGTCCTAGAGGGAAAGCACAAAATAGGCGTTGTAGTAAGTCTCTCCTTTAATGTCTCAAATACGGGTTGTTGTGGTTCTCTCCAATAGAATGTCCCTTTTCCTTTTAGTAACTCTTCCAAGGGTGCGAAAACCTTAGCATATCCTTTGATAAATTTTCTATAATACCCAGTGTGACCCAATAATCCACGTACCTCACTCTGATTGGTAGGCTCTTCCAGGTCGGCAATAACTGCAACCTTAGATGGATCTACTAAAAACCTTCTTTCTAGATGATGTGCCCTAACAGAGTGCCAAAAGGTATAGTAAACACACACTTCTTGATGTTCAAAGAGATGCTTAATTGTCTACATCTTTCAAACATTAATCACAAATTGTCATAATGATCTTTAACAAGTCCATACACTGTCTAATCATCCAAGTAAACCTTTAAGAAAATGTGAATAAAATCATGGAATGCTTGAACAAATATGCGTAAAAATACACAAGGCGCATTTTTTCAAACCAAAGGGAATTACATTATAGGAAAAATTCCCCACTCAATGGTGAAAGTGGTTTTCTATTGATCCTCATGTGCAATTTGAAGCGATGATACCCAAAGAATCCATCTCAAAACAAAAAATTTGTGCACCTACAACACCTTCTAATATCTTCTCTATGAAAGTCAGTAGGAAAGGGATCAATCACACATTCATCATTTAGTTCTCTATAATCCACACAAATCCTAATCCGACCATATTTATTTATACTGATAACCATGGGGCTAACCCACTCCAATTCTTCTAGGGGCTTGATGATTCCAGATTTCAACATTTTGTGAATTTCTTCTTTGACCTTTACGCATTAGTTATGGTTCATCTTATAGGGTCTCTTCCTAACTAGGTGTGCACCTTCCTTAAGATTTATATTCATTTCTCCTAATGATTCATGCACTCCTTTCAATTCATGATAGCCCCTAGAAAATAAGTCCTCAAAATCACGAGCAACTCCACTATTTTTTTCTACTTCAGATTCAAACCAATAATATCCAATTATTGCCTCTTTAGGTTCAAAATCTGTACCAATATTCACTTTCTTGGTCCTCGTAGGTTCATGATAGGTGCACACATTATTAGATGCACTTTCCAAGACCTCGCACATACCTTTTGAATGATCTATATCAAGATATTATACTTCTTCATCATCCACTATGTAGACCGTCTTCCCTTTTCTTTCTCAAAGCAAGCACACTTAAGTAGCGTGGCATCTGTCTTTGCTCCTTCATCAAAACATGCTCTGAGAGTTTTCTCATCAAATAAATCCTAAATGAGTTCTTCCACCTTTGCACTATCTCCCATAGTTAACATGCTTTATAACCCTTAATTCCTCTTCTACTGGAGGTTTAGTAGAGAAGTAGTCAAAAGTCTAGACCATACCTATAATCAAATCCTGCCAATTTCTAGTTTCTCTATGTAGCTTTGCATATACATACCAAGCATGTGCACAACCTTGTAAAGTGGAATAAAGTTTGTGCACCCATAGCGAAGGTGGTAAAGCTTCCTACCCCTTTGTCCAGAGCCTCTCACACTCTGAACATGGTGTTGAACAAGTTGATTACCATGATATGTGTAGATTTGAGTAGGTGCATTGCTTCGGAAAAATGAGTTGTAAGAGCAATCCTGACTTCATTCCATTCTACAATATTATCCCTGTGAACCACCCACCAAAGTGCATTGTTGTCAAAGCAGGGGTATATACTACCATACTTATTCTTTCCAACTGGTTTATCCATTGTTCCTCCATGGCGCGTAGGAATACCGTAGGGTATCCTTCCCTAGTATACCAAGGTACAAAGCTATTACCTATCCTCCTGATGCAAAGAGGTTTGATTTTCCATGCAAATGTGCTCCTTACTTCATGCCCAACCATCTCATAAGTATCATGAGCCCAATTATCACAAAAACACTTGTAGTATTGCTAATAAACTATGCATCTTCCCACGAAGGATTCCTTCTTTAGATGGCTCAAGTACTTCTAGGTCCTAAATGACATGTACATAAATCCTATTCAGATCTTCCTCACTCAAAGGCTCAACATAGGGCACATATTTTCCATCTGTTAAAGGGGTAATAAATCTTTCCTCCTTGTTCTCAAAACTGATATATCCCTTGTTGAACCGAAGATCAACATTATTTGTATAACACCAAGGGCATCCAAGTAGATCTGGGAAACTTTCTACTTTAGCAAGCACTAAAACCTCAAAATACCCAAAGGTGAACTTAGCCCCTTGCATAGTAATGGATGCATCTTTTAAAACTCCGATAAGAGTGGCCTTAGTTTGATTAGCCATAAATAATACATTAGAATATGGCTGCAATGTAGGTCTCCCCATATGTACCCATGCATCTAAAGTAAGCACATTTACTTTTGTGCCTATGTCAATCAATATATTACTCAAGATCCATCCATCGACAACAACATTCAAAGTGATCTCCTTATCATAATATAAGCTATGGGGGAAGATTTGCATGCGATCCGATCTTATGCCCATTCTCGCATTCATGCGTGGAGTGTTTCCCTTTAGCCAAATCCCTAGTAATGGAATAATATTCTCCTAGCACAACATTCTGCATACCTCCTTCAAGTCATCAATATCTAACTAGACTGTCTCTATTTCCTTCTTTAGTTCCATATTCCATGATTGATCCTTTAAACATTGTATTTACCCTTGAAGGTCTCTGAGTACCTCCACAGTCTCCTGATAAACCTCCTTCTGGTGCACAAGATCTGGGTATCTTGCATGTAAAACATCCTCCTTAATGATGGTAGGATTATGTGGTAATGCCTCTCTAGCTTTCACAAATTCAGCACATGTAGTAAACTTTACAGGAAATACCTCAGGTTTTGGTTCCAAATTTGACATCCACTAATTTTCCATAGTGTGTTGTATCCTAACCATCCCTACGCCTTTGTTTTCTTGTTTATGATTCTTTCTAAGATGCTCATATAGATCCGAGATTCCTCATAGCTATGATACTTCCCACGTAAAGAACATGTAATATTCTCGAGGACATTCACACTTGTAGTACTCAAGTGATCTACATGTAAAGCATGTTCCATGAGGGATTTCACCTTGTCCACCACCACGACTTCAACCTCCGAATCCTCCTCGGTATCCTCGACCTTTACCATGAACTCCTTCAAAATACCCTTGTTCCGATCATAACACACTTGATAGTGATCACGATGCTCACCCTTCCCTTTAGAGTTATCTAATAATCCCGTCTATCACACACCAATATTTTTAGCATCATGGATCTGACCAATCAACTTACAGTCTTTTGTATTGTGAGTCGTGGACCGAAAAATATTACAATAGCAAGATACATTCTTTCTTATCATGCATTATAATAGTGGGCAATGACTGATATCATGGTTCAAATGACATATCTCACAGTCTAGCAATAATGAATGTATTGTTTTGCGGGGACAACTATCTTTGGTGTGCCCCTCCACTTCACAGTCTGTACACCAAATCCCAGTGCATGTCTCATGTGCCAAATTCACCGATAGTTTCTCCAACTTCTTTTCCATGGTTGCAATCTGTGCTTCCAAGAATGGGTTGACTCCATAAGCTATACTCCCGATCGCCTTAGCGCATAAAGATGCTTCAAGTGCTTCTCATGGATCAGTGTATGTCTTATGTGACAACGCCCTTCTAAAAGGTGTGATCAGACCTCCAACGAACCATTGTGCATGTTGACTTGTATGAATATCATAAGAAAGCTTAGACAATAGAGTCTTGAAGTGGGCATCATACTCCCTAACACTCTCAGTAGTTCCTTGCTTAATATCCTTGAGCACGCTTTATGTTTTCTCCTTGAACTCGGGGATGTAAAACTCCCTTAGGAAACCATATTTTAATGTTGCATAGTATACGTAAGTCCGATCATGATCAAACTTCCTATACCAGTTGTGTGCACGTCTTGTAACTGTAGTGGCAAATTGACTTGCTTTGTGCTCAGAAGCTATGATCCCTTTTGCATGCCACAGTATCTCACACATGTGTACATGTTCAATGTCATCCTCTATGCCCCTATAGTTTTGGAGCTAAAGAGACATATGTATGTAAATATTCTAGGGTTGGTGCACCACGACCACCACGATCTAAAATCTCTTGTGTTGCCTCTCCGCCTCCAAAACCACCGAGATCCACCTCGAACTAGAGCCACCTACACCTCCCGATCCTCCACACGTAGCTGGAAGTGGACCAAAACATGTACTTCACTATTTCCCAACAAAGTAGTCTTGCATCAAATATTATATTATGCGTGGTGGTATTACTCCTATAAGTGAGCCCCAAATTCTACGTGCTTGAATTCTATGTAGATGATGCACCTAAAAAGGTACCTCCAAACAATAACAAAGATGTTTACCCTGCCATCGATGTACTTGCTATGTGAGTTACTCCTGCTTCCCTACTGCCCAAATTAGCTTGCTGACTATTGGATGTACTAGGTATTGGAAAACAAAGCACAAGTGCTAGGTTACTAGGTAGATTCAAATTCACACCTACGGCTAGGCTTTTTTGCTAGCGTGCTCTATGTGTGGCCGAGAAGGGTTCCCTTTCATGCTTGCCCAAATGTGGAAGTTCTGATGCTCGCTCCATGCCTTCTACGTGAGATCTAAATCTTTGTGATCCATCTCTCTCTCGACGTCACCCACTATGCAATGTCATGTTGCTTCTTGATCTCCCTCTCATGTGCCTCATTATACTTAATCCACCTTTCTTCTCTCTCCTCTCTCTTGCTAGGTCTTCCATCTTTCACCAAACCTACTCTTCCCCCCCGCCCATGGTGGGGTTTAGTTAGCCATCCTCTTATCCTATAAATTTAGGGTTACCATCAAGATCTTAATTGCCAATGGAATGCCTTGTAGGTAACTTCCTTAGGATACCGTAAAAATTGGAACTCAGCTACCTCTTGGCAAGGATAAGTGGAAATTGAGTATTCTAGGATATAGCTGTTTAAAACACCATGGAACCAAGTATCCACAACATGTGTCCAAATTAGATCAACGTCATATAAGGCCTGAAATTATCCATGTGTCTAGACAAGTGTGTGATACCTCTAGTTTCTCTTAGACACATAAGCAACCAACCACTCATACAGTTCTACCAGAAAATAACGAAGAATCTCTCATAAAAATTCTTTTCCACCCACGTGCGTATGTCAAACTCAAATCCAATGTTGAATCTCCATCCATACTCTTCTTATAGATCTTTTATCCACTCCTCAACACTTACTAGGGTCAACCGGTACGTCTTCATCACGAACCATCCTGAAAACAACTGAAAAATAGGTCTCGGAAATGGAACCAATGATGTAACCTAGAATCTACCATGAACAACCCAGGCGCGCTGACACATCACCCATCCTAAGCTGAGCGCTTACCTGAAGTGTGCAAAGGTACCATACCCCTCTTTATAGTTTCTTGTACAGGATGTGCACATGATTAAGATGTAATGTATTCATATCCAAAAACAACATAAATATTCCACAGGGGCATATTCCAAATCTATATCTAAAAGAATAATGAATTAAGTGATAGAAATAATGAATTCAACCATGTAAAAATAGTTACAGTCATGTTTAACACCATTATTTACCCAACACACTCCATTATATTAAAAATCAATAAACACATAATCTTCTTACAATAAGTAATATTATAATTTATGCACGCATCGATATGGCAAAGATAACTCCACGATAGCTTATGCACAACACCTCTCCTTAATCTACACTGATTACAACATATTTATAAGGGTGGAGATTTATCCTTCACCACTTACACACTTACAAAAATAGGTCACATGCTAAAAATAGTCATGCGCCTTTACAATAACATGCACACATGCAAGTGCACTAATAATAGATCTCTTATAGTTAACTAGCAGTAGTAATTCTATTATTAATTCGAACTCATGCATGGTGCTTTAGTAGACACTCTTCCCAAAATAAAATTTAAGTGTCGTGTAAGTCTCCATACCATTGTGTGCTCCGTAACCATAAAAATAACCCGTAACCATAAAAATGGCTAAGTCCCGATTCAATTGTCTTTCGCGCGCGCTTCCTTTCATATCCTTTTGCACCTTCAAATATGCCTTGCTACCACATGTGAATCTTCTCATTGCACCTTCTCCTTAGTGTCATACTTCTTACGCTCAACAAGAATGAATGGAAGGAACATGTAATAATTAGGTAAAAGTAGAGCCTAATATCACATAGAGGAGAACAATGAATAACTAACTCAAATAAAGCAAAGTTTGAATCAGCTAAACAAGAATAAGTAAAAGGGAACACACATGAGCAAGTAAATATTAGAGCTTGATCACTGTGAACAAGAACAACATATTAATAGTGTTGACAATAAGATCAAAGACAATATTTGCATGCAAGATTTAAACACTAACATCTAATGAACATAAGAACATCAAATGCTACAAGAGATAATGAATGGGACACAAAGTTCATATTTCATTAACTCTAAAATGTCTTCACAAAAGAACACAGTTTCTTTCCTAAAACAAAGCTTGCACACAAAAGTATTTTCTTCTCCTCTCTCAAAGTCACCCTTACAAATGAGCCCCTAACTTCCTTTTATAACCCAAAAGTTGGTTGAAAAGTAGTTAGGGTTACTTTAGGGCACAATTAGGTCATTTGATGAATATAACATTATTTTAATAAAGTAAAGTGACTTTATTAAAATAATATAACTTTATGACTTTATTTTAATAAAGTAATGTTACTTTATTAAAATATTACAACTTTATAACTTAAATGACCCAATCAATTATTACAATAATGAAGTGGGTACATGTGGACCCCACTTAGATGACTTGGACACACACATAGACATCCTAGTCAACAACATGCCACCTAGATCAAGACACCTAGATCAGTGCCTTATCCATTGGGCCAAGAGTCCGCCTATCCTAGTTGTATGGGAATGAACTCATTGACCATGCTCCACAATCCTCCAGATGAAAAGAGAGTTGAGCTTGAAGCTTGAGCAGTTCATCCACCTCTCTATTTGAGAAACATCACGGTGTGAGTAATTTTTTCTTCATATTTATTTTCTATTACACACAATTATCCACATGCTCTGAATACCTTTCCATGGTGAATTCTTCATTTTTCGCAAGACCATAATCGTTACGCCACTTGGCTTGTTAGAATCCAGCTCCTGATATTTCACCATTAAGAAGATCTTCCAAGAGTCGAGATTGCAATTCACTTCCTAGAGTTATGTCTTTCGTCTTTGTCACCATCCCGAAGTGTTTCCATTTTGATCCACTCATGATCATCCAATTCAAGAACACTCCAACTTTAAGATTGGCCAATGAAGTATCATACTTGCTGCTAATTAAGAGATAACAAGGACACACTTAAATGATGTGTCCTTGCTTGATGATCCACACAACCACACTTGTCATTGGTCTTGGTTTGTCGATGAATAGATCCGCCATAATGATCAAGTGAAGACAATTGATGTAGACACGCTTCTCCCATTATCGATCTCTATCGATAACAATGGCTTTTGACTCAAGAGACCTCTGCCAATAGCTACGACCTATACCACATAATGAGGAAGTTAGAGGTGACCCATTGGTGCCACGAGAAAAGCACGACACCATAGAATGAGACTTGAGGAGCTCACAAGTCGAGGTCACTTCCACTTCGAGCCGTTGAAGTTAAATTGCCACGCTATGCAGTTGTCGTAGTGCTCCGTGCAAGTGATGACCAATTTGGGAATTCATAAAGACATTGGGAAGGATGTCACGCATGAGAGAACCACTTCGAAAAAGTGCCGAGAAAATTTTGACTCGCCTTCGGTTGATACACGATCGTGGAATTGACTTACGTCGACGTGTCCCAAGTTGGTATTGGTGATGTTCTCATACTTTGAATGGAGCGTCGAGGTGGGTAGAATTCCCTAGAACCCATACCACAACATCGCTTTGTTTGAAGATGACATGATTGTGATAGAAGCGTGATTTTGGGCTATTACTTCCTTACTTCAAAACTGAACAAATCGCCTCTAAACCGCCCCGGGAAAAAATAACAAATCTTGTTATGAGAAACTCTCACTGGATGAGGGAGTCTATTAAGGTACCAAAAGTTTTTGGATCAAATATTTTTTTCCCAAATAAAATTCTTTAGTGAAATATTAAAGGTCAAAGATGACTCTTTTGAAATTGTTAGGAAAATGCAGGTGTGAAACTACAAAAATTTCGTTTGGTTTTAGCCTAGGAAAAATACCAAACATCACCTTGGGAATCTACAACTTAGCAAGGGAGCACATGAAGGTGGGGAGAATCCAAAAATGATCATTTTCTCTTGATGATCATTCAAGTTGAAAATATCGACTCTCAAAGTGAGTTCACTTGGCAGGCTAAAAACTACGGGTGTAGCAAAATCAAACAAATTGCATTTTATTTGGATTTGTGAAAAATATCAAATGAGGTGTTGTGTATTTGAAACTTGGCAAAGGAGTACATGAAGGTTGTAAGAATCCAAATAACTAAATCATTCTTCTTGAAAATCACTCAGGCCCAAAATACGATTCTCAAAGTAGGTCTTCTTGACAAGTTGAAATCATGTGTGCACCTAAAAATTGAAATGAATTGCATTTTATTTGGGTTCATGAAAAATATCAAATGAGGAGATGGGATTTTGAGAATGGGTATAGAAGCACCTTAACATGAGAAAAATTTGGGTAATGATTGGTTTTTCACGAAAATCACCCTACTTTGAGATATCAAGCTCCAAAGTTGACTACTTTGACAGATACAAACATCATTCCACATCCATTGTTTTCTTGCACTGGGATAGCCTTCACTAAATTTGTTGGTTGTAATTGATTCTTCCTTGGGCCTGCGTGGAAAGTGAAATGTCTTTTGACTGAGTATTTGGCTTATTCAAACAACTACATGGCCTTTTACCTTCTTCTCCTTGGATGATGCGTTGGATTATTTACCTTTGTCTTTTTCTTTCCTCTTATTTCTCTTTGAGATTTGTGGGCCATTTTGGGCTACATGAGTGCTTGATTTTTGTTTATGGAATGCCTAGTATTTTTGCAATGTGTGGCCTATATTATCTTGGCATGTCTTCTTTTCCAATGAGTGGACTAGTTTTTCCATTGCAAACGTGGAGAGTATTACCTTTTTGTGGACAATTGATTTTCCCCACTGTCGTATGGCTTTTTATTTTGCAATGCATGGATCTTTATTTCCTTTTATTGGCATGGGTAGTGAACAAATTTGATCTGAGTGTATTTTTCTAATGAATGCATGGGAGTTTGTTGAGGTAAAGGTGTGGGCAACTCTATCTTTTATTATCTACTCTTTTTATGCATGCGTGGCCTTCAAACCCATATGCATGAATTTTGTATTTCTTTACCCATGCGTGATGGATCTTCTTTGGCTGAGTGGTTTGGATATTTGCTTCCTTCTCCTTGAGTGTGGACTATTGCTTCCTGAGTAATGCGTTCCACTTCCCTTTGCATGAAGATTCAATGTCTGTGAGGAATGTGCTATGAATCCTTTGAAAAAATATTTCTCGGAAAACATTTCTACACAGGGGAAATAATAAGAAGTTGGAAATAAAGATCTTCAAAGCTTCTTCATTACTTTTGCATGAATTTTTCCATAGAGTTTCACGGAGGAAAGTTATGAGGATTCAAGAAGCTTTCTCGTAACCGTTTCTTCTTTCTTCCCATTGAATAACCAATTTCCACTTTCTTCGGGTAGTGGGCATTAATTGCCAAGGGAATATGGGAAGAAGTTAACAAAGTGTGCTAGAAATTCCCCTCCATTTCCCCATATGGGAAAATGGGAGATATTTTTCCATTTGACATCCGGTTGTGTTGGCAATCAACAAGGAATTTCCCACAAGTGGGGAAAATGGAAACTTTGCCAGAAAGGAAAAACGGGAGCGGAGAGCCAACTTGGCATTCCCGGCAATTGGAGGTAGAATTTTAATTGCCCATGGCAATGGGAAAAAGTTGGCATTCCCGACAATTGGAGGTGGAATTTTAATTGCCCATGACAATGGGAAAATGAGAAAAGTTCTTCCAAATTTGTCGATCAATTTTAATGAAGATTAAATTAATATTTATTAATTAAAAACCCCAAAATTTAATAAAATTAATTTTATTAAATAAAAGGGTAAGAAATTAATTAAATATTAATTAATTAATTTAAACGCGGTTTGTGACATAGTGGGAGAAGTACTTACCCGAAATGGATGAAACGAAGGCCAAAATGATCAGAAGAATAAAACGATCATGATGAGGGTGATAAACCACGAGAAAAGACACTTCATAAAAAAATTTAAATTTCACGTTGTAATTTTGTTTACTCAAAATTAGCTGATAACAACTATGCAATAAGATGCCACCTCTTTAAAGGCCAATCAAATTTCCCCAATTGTATGTCTAATAGGGAAATATAATATTTATCTTTATCAAGCTATGTGTATCTTGCTCTTTGTTGTACATCACATCAAAAAAATTATATGTTTTGACATCCTTTTACATGATGTAGACATACTTTATGATGCTCTTTGAATAAAAAACAACTTATTTTCATTGTTCATTCAATTGGATGTAGGGTCATCATTATGAGGAGTAAATAGGTATTAATGAGGGTATATTGGATTAATTCCTACTTTCAACACCCTTAGAAAGGAAACTTGTTTTATTACTTCATCTCAAGATAAATTGCTTCCCAAAATAAAATAGTTCAAATGCGAGTAATTTCAAAGTCAACTCATGAATACCCACACCAATCATGCTTGAATATCTAAGAACTCAAGTGAATGATGCCAATACCATGATTTCATCAAGTTGACCCTATTAAACACCTTCATACATGCTATGATTCCGAAAAGAATCTATTGATGACATGACAACCTTGAGCATTCTCATGAAAATCGTCATAAACTCAACATACTCTCCTATGATCTCATGTTACACACCATTTGTAAGCACAAAGTTATTTACAAAGAGTACAATGAGAAATAATGTTGGTAGTGTATAGGGGTTAAACAACTAAATTGAATATATTTTGGGTATTGTTGCATATTGTGTAATTCCTAATGTATATGCCTAACATAGATAAGATAAAGTGTTTCACCTAATTTGTTGCTTTTGGTTAAAACTGAATAGGAAATAGGTTAGGAGGAATACCTGTGAGATGTAGGTCAAAGGTTGAATGCGTACGTTACTTACTTTTTGATCCAAGCTGATCGTGAAGATATTCCCTTTGGCTAGGAGGAATGACCTGTATAAGAAACACAACAAGACCACCAAATAGTATTAATAATATAGGTTAGTGGACTACCTAATGAGTGTTAGATCTGGGAAGTGAGACAATTCCTAGAAGGTTGTCAATCCACTTTCATATATAATTTAATGAAAATTTCATGAAGTAAGGAAATCCTACTATAGTTATACAATTTAGGTATCTCGTGAAAATCCATTAAGAAAATATAATTTAACAGGACATGTTATGATTAAATATGGAGGTTTGGTAGGTTATTCTAGGTTTTGCAAGTTTGACAGGGGTCTAGGGTTGATCGGGTGAGGTCTAGGTTAGTTTTAGTTGATCGAGAGGCTCACTGGTCAAAAGGAATAAAATGACACAAAGACCGATATCGGTTAGGTGACCAATGTCGGTATAGAGGTGAAACCGATGATGGTCAGGTACGCAATGGAGTCGATAGGGGAAATTGACAATAATTGATAAAAATGGTATTGGGGCTTTTACGCATGATTGTACAGTAGAGTAAGAAGGGTGTGGTTAGGTTCATGATATTATTGAGAAGACTCAGGGATACAAAGGGGGAAGTTACGGAAGGAAAAAAGGCTATAGGTGGTTGGGTTGGTAGATTGGTGAGGAGGTGGAGATAAAGGAATACAGGTAGAAATAAAGTATAACGAAAGAGGTAAGGAATCTATACTTTAAACAAGCACAATATGATTGAAATCACGTATACTTACTTGCATTTATAGATCTGGTAGGTGAAGGTGGATGGTAGTTGATTTGTGAAGAGATTCTAGAGTTAGTGCCACGAAGTACTCCCGTAATGTTCTCATGAGTATTCTAATGCTATGGAAGGAGAACTAGATGTGTGCTTGGGCATGTGGTTGAGTATTGTGTGTTTCTTGGATGTGGAGAGGCTTTGGATTCATGCTTGAATGCAATAGTTCTCCCAAAACTGAAAATGACCAACCTGGGTAAAAGATTGCAAAATTGTATATAAAGTAACCGATGGTGGTTAGGTGACTGACGTCGGTTGAGGAATAACCAATGTCGATTAAGGTGGATAAGTCTAGGTTTATCAAAAATAGATAGATCTTTACTATTTTTGGCATGATTTTGATTACCAATCTGGGTCTCAAGTGAGGTTTAACACTTAGATAAGTGTACCCGAGAAGATTCCAAAAAGGAGAACGAAGAAAAAGCCAAACCGAGAAAAAGAAAAGATACATTAGATGAGCTTCTTCACTTCGAGACATTACATTTTTTTGCTCTAGGAGAGCCGAGTCGCTTGCAAGAAGTTCACCACTTGAGAAGCTCCGAACAAATGTCACCTATAGCCCCCGGTGGAATCCGTGAAGTCCTCCCAAGCTTTCGTGAGCCTCAAGGCACGCTGCAGCTTTACTTAGAATGGAGGAAATGATTTCGCTCATTATGGTCTTTTTAGCATCGCAGACTCAAGATCGCCAGGATTCGAGTCCATAACAGAGGGGAATGAGGAGTGTCAAAGAAAGAAAGTCTTTTACATCGTAGGGGTCCTTATTACTGTCAGAATGAGAGAAGGGTTCCACCACATGTTGATTGAAATCACACTCGCTCCGCTTCCGGGAATCAGTGGTACAGCTGAGCTGGGCCCCAAAAGATCACCAAGGCGAGAGTAGTCGTGGCCGGAGACAGGAGAAGGAGCATGGCCACTGGCAATTGTGTCCTCCAAGAAAAGACACGAGATGGGCGTAGGGAAAGAGGGGGTGGCAGGGGGAATGGAGGCGCACGGGGGGCTCACAATAGCCACATCTAATCCGAATCGAGGAGAGGAGCAAAGCGGCGACGACGCCGAGAGGAGCGGAGGGAGGAGGAGGAGGGGCGAGGAGAAGGGGAGGGGGAGCGGCGCGCGACCCATTTTGGGAGGGAAGCGAGCAGGCCGGAGTGGGAAGCGGCGACGAGAAAAGCAGATAGAGTAAACCCCGTGGAGGATGACACCTCGCCTCCCGAGCCAACATAACAGTAATGCTCCAGACCGAAAAAAGAAAGGCAGCCAAATTGATTTTTCTCCCCATCGAGATGGGAGAGGATGAATGATGGGGGCCAAAGACCACCAGATTCCGCCGCCGATAGTGAAGTACCGCATAATGACTTCCGCCACTGTCCTGTGGGGAGGGCAGAGAGTCACGGTATAGCCAGTAAAGATATTTCACCGGTCTCACACCAGGGCGTTAAAATCTTGAATTTCGCGTGAAGGGAACGCCCAGTAAATGTCGCCCGCAGCAGGAGCCCGTGGCGCGCAATGGCGTTCGTTGAGATGGTGAAGCGAGTGCCGCCACCTGACCCGACCCTCGTCCACGAAGCCGTGACAAAGATAAGAAACCAGAGCAGAGTAACCTGTCATTTTCTCCAGAAAAGTGGCAATCCCATTTTCCACTAATATACTCCACACCTCACCATCATTCTTAGTCGACTCGCAGCTATCGGGCTCAAGCGCCTAATCGACCCCCATGAGATGAGAATTTGAATAGTCACGTATGTGGAAATAGAGAGGACGAAAACCACTTGAACAGAGTCCGGCTAAGTTTTTTAAAGACCTTCCGCCACCTCCTCGATGATTAATGTGTAAATAATGCTCATTCGTATGGGATTTCCCGCATCATTACAAGGCACCTTAATCGAGTATCCTCAAGTGTCAAATCAATTAATTTCGCCATATTCACCGCCGCCTTTGAGAAGGTCATGGCGAGCAAGCCAAACCCGAGTCACCCTTTTAATCCACCAACAAGAAAGTGAGAGATGTCATTTTGAACAACTGACAGAGGTCATTCGAAGTTATCACCCAATTTTGCTGATTTTCGATGAGGACACCCATATTAGCAAGAAGATCACCGCTTTATTTCCTTCCCGAGGACATGCTGAACCGACTTGAAGGAAGGATCTTTGCATACTTCTTATATCAGCAATGATGTTCCTAATCGACCAATGACCAGGGTCATTAGATCGAAGGAGGTTTATGATGTCGAGGAGTCACTTTCAACTCAAGGGGATCATCGCCCAAATCGATAGCCATCTCAAGGCCTTTGAGGATAGCCAAAGCCTCCGCACGATGGTTGAGCCAAAATTGAAATTGTGAGCGTAAGGCAGAACAATTAAACCCGAAGAGCAACGAAGAATGGCCCCTCCTCCTGACTTACCCGGATTTCCTTTCAAGCTCCATCCGTGTTGAGTTTTTTCCAGCCAATCGGGGAAGCCAAGCACTCAAATTCCGATCAAGATGAGCTCTTTTACAAGGAATGGATAAAAACTTCTCGCCACTCCCGGGTGTGACAGAATCGTAGTTTTTGCTGATATTTGACCACGTGGTCGCTGATATTTTCTCGAGAGCCGAGCAACTGAGTAGCCACCGTCCAGTGATCGAGACTTTTTCTTTGAAGATTCTTCTGCTTTTTCTTTCCATATGCCCCATAAAGCCATGCGGGAGGAGGAGTTTCAAGCCAAGTTTAGAATCTGATGGGTGAAGGGAGAACTCCATCGAGAGAGGGTGTCCCGAATGGAATCCGAAAGATCCAAAAGACACCGAATCTCGATAAGAGCCACCGCCATATAACTTCATGAAAGAACAATGGATCAAAAGATGTGATGAGGACTCCGCTTCATCGGCACATAAAACACATTTGGTGGGAAGAGAGAAACCCTTCTCTTCGTGTTCTCCCCGCAGAGGAAAGCATTCTTGAGGAGAGCCAAGAGAAAAACCAATTTTGGGGGTGATCTCCAAAGGCCGAATTTAGTAAGAGGGGGCCTCGTCCGCACTATGCATCGAGAGATAAGCAAATTTAACTAAAAGGAGCCCGAAGTAGAGAGAGTCCAAATAATCTCGTCCTCATTATGGGAGAAAGGGATGTATATGGAAGAGAGCAACGCTCTAAGCGAAGACAAAGCAGGTTTCTTCAGTGTCGCCGATATCCTCCCATTCCTCGATATCCCATGAGGGAATGGAGTTCACGCTCCGCCAATAGCCCGAAGCTAATCTTCCATGTATATTGATGATACTTCTCTTGATAGGGTCCCAAGAGGGATTGAGGTCAAGGGGTTCATCTCTCGATCCATGTATCCTCCGTAAATCAATGAGACGCCCATTCCCGAATCTCCATTTAGTGCCAGCACGAATGATGGGAAGCGAGCTACATATAGAGTTCCATATGGCTGAGCCTCTAATAGGGATGGAAGTGAGAAGGTCTTCATTATTTGCTAAATACTTAGCTCTGAGCAGTGGGCCCAACAGGAATCACCTTTAGCCACTTCCCAAGCAAGTTTGGCCAGGAGGGCCCCGTTCATCTCATTCATTTTCCGAAGACCGAGACCACCATGAACAGTTGGCTTACAAACCTCTTTCCAGGCCACAAGATGGATCCTTTTCTTTTCTTCAGTTCCAGACCACAGAAAGTTCCTTTGAATTTTTTCCACAACCTCCCTCACAGAACTGGGAATCTTGAGCATAGACAGGAAGTAAGTAGGAAGGTTTTGAAGAGTGGCTTTCACCAGCTGGAGCTTGCCAGCCTGGCTGAGCAGAGCTCCTTTCCAGGCAGCGAGCTTTTTTTGATATCTTTCAATGACCGGATTCCACAGATTTTTTTTTTGCCTTCCATGGAAGAGGGGGATGCCCAGATAAGAGGCGGGAAGGTCCACAATCGAGCAACCAAAGATATCAGCAATCTTTCTCTGAATTCTGGGGGGCGTGTTGATGAAGGAGATGCTGCTCTTGATGAAGTTGACAGTTTGCTGAGAGGCTGATTGGTAAAGAGAGAGGATATCCATAATAGCCCCGCTTCACAATGTAAGCCAAACTCAGCAAGAAGGTGTCGCGCCGAACCGACTATGAGTGGCCAAGGACAGCTTTGAGGTGATTTTCATGCCAAAATGATGGATTGATTTTTAGCCGCTCCAGCTCACCGAGGGAGTCCGCCATTAGAACAAAGAGAAAGGGTGACAGAGGATCACCTTGCTCGATACCCCCGCCGCTTTTGAAGAAGCCCAGAATGCCATTAATAAGAATAGAGAAGCAAGGGGTCGAAATACATGAGAAAATCCAGCTACACCACTTTTGTCGAAACCAAATTTTTCCAAGACCTTGATTAAGAAAGGCCACCGACTCACAAAGGCTTTTTGCATATCTAATTTTAAGATCATACCCGAGACTTCGCGAGAAGAGCCGAGTGGATGGCCTCATGAACAAGAATTATACCACCTTGTATAAGACGACCTTTTATGAAGCCGTTCGATTGTGAGAGATGAGGTCCGGATTAGAGGTTTTAGTCCTGAGGCCAAAGATCTTAGTGATGATCTTGTAAGACGTGTTGCATAAACTTATAGGCCGAAAATTGATACCTCCTCGAATTATGAACTTTGGGGCAAGGGCCACGAAAGTGGTGTTCCATTCCTTAAGCAGCTTGTCATTCATCCGAAATTCATTTATCGCTGAATAGGTCCTCGCTTGATGATTTCCCAAAAGACTTGGAAGAAAGCTAGAAAGCCATCCGACCCGGCTTTGTCTCTCTTCATAAAGAAAGACAACTTTATGAATTTCCTCCATAGAAAAAGGCTTGGTCGATTGTTATTCATCTCAGAGAAACCAGATGAGGAATGTGCTGAGCATTTCATTCATGGATTGTTCCAAGGGGCCGATCAACATGGAGAAGATTTGAGTAGAAGGATATAAGCTCATTGAAATATCAGCCAAATGTAGCAAGATCCCCGCCGACGACACCAACTCACGTATCTTATCTCTAGCTTTATGTTTACAAGCAAAGTGATGTGGAAGAATTTGGTATTACGATCACCTTGCTCAAGCCGCAGGGCCCGAGAACGCTGCCTCCAATAGGTCTCTTCTTCTTTAAGAGTGTTGTGATAATCACCGAGGAGAGAGATTTCTTGTCAGGTGAAGATGATCCAATCTTCCAACAAATTTCTCAATTTGTTCAAATTTTAACCAAGCTCGAGATAGCTCCTCGCCATGACTCGATGTTATCGAAGACCTTCGACTTCCATATCTTGAGTTGTTTTTTGATTTCTTTGAGTTTGCTGAAAATCAACATATTAGTTCCCTCAATCTCGATGTTCCACCACCTTGCAACCAGGGGAGTCGATGGTTATTTTCAAGCCAAGCCACCAAATCAAGGAGGATTCTTGGCATTTACCTTATGATTGGCGCTAATGTAAGTGGGCTATGATCTCGAGCCACCTGGGAGGGAGCCGAGATAAAAGTCCTAAAGAGAGAAATCCAATCCAGAGAGCCAAGAGATCTATCCAATCTGCATTGATGTGGTTCCCGCCAATCTATGGGTTTGACCATGTGTAAGATGAGCCGTGGAGATCCATGTCCGTAAGAGAATTCTCCTTATGAAGTCACCAAAGCTTCCATGCTGATGGCATAAAGAAGATACCCCCTGTTTATCCGAAGGATAAAGAGGGCAATTAAGATCACCCATTATTAAAATGGGAATTTTACCACAAGTGATGATGAAGTTAGTGATATCTTTCCAAAGTTTTCCACGATGAGTCTCCAAGTTTGGGGCATACACATCGATAAAGCAATCCAAGAGGAGTCAACACCAACCTCTTGGAAGAGGATACATATAAAGTCAGTGCTTGAACAGCAATCCCCTTTAAGACTTCTCGGGATCCCACAAGGTACAAAGCCCCCTGCAGTTCCCCGTCAAGGTCGAGATTCAAAGGCAGCCGCCGAGTTTATGGAGCCGATCCTCCGTTTTTAGTTTGGTTTCGTAACATGATGATATCGTGTGAGTTCTGAACTTGATGTCTTTGATAATTCTTTGTTTTTGAAGAGAGTTGAGCCTCTCTTATATTCCAAGAAATGATCTTCATTTCTTTTTTTTGGGTTTACTCCCACCACCATGGGGATTGTGCTTTGGGTTCCTTGCGCACGTTTGTAGAATGCTTCTTTCCAAGCTTAACACTGCTGAATTCTGCCTCTAACCTTTCCCAAGCCAATATCGGGTTTCTTTGTTGCTTTAGTGAAACGATGATCAAGCAATCATCTGGAGAAATCCGAGGGTGAGGGACAGAGTCCGAAACAAAGTGCAGAGGGGAGGCAGGTGGGGGATCGAGGGAAGAGGGGATCAAGGAAGGGGAGGGAGGGAAAAAGAGCAGACAAAGGCGAAGGGGGAGGGGAGGAGGCAGCCAAAAGAAGGTCCTCACCAAGAGACGAAGAGCCGGGAAGAGCCGAAGGAGCCAGGGGGGAGAGGGGATGGAGGGCTAAGGAGGAGGGAAGGAACTCAGAAGCAGGATCCGAAGAAGGGTTGATTTCTCCATCCTCAAGGAGAGCGAAGGAATTAGACGTGGGGATGATCGGGATCTCAATGGAGGACGATTTAGGAACGGATTTTTTCTTGAATTTTGGGGAAAGGGTTTGGGACACTGGTTTAGGTTGAGGTTTAGAGGGGCAGCCAGAGGCCCTATGACCAAGTTTTTTGTAGAAGGAACAAGCTTGAGGAATGTATTCATAGTCAATGGGTTGTTTCCAGTTCCCTAAGTCCGAGATAAGCTCAATGTCCTTTGGCAAGGGACAACTAATATCAGCATTAACATAGAAACGAGCATGAATGAATCTAGTTTTTGCTTTTGTGGCTTGATCTATCGCTATCAAAGAACCTATTGATAGAGCAATACCTTCAATAATCGCCGAAAAGTGCCAAAACTCCAGAGGGAGCCCCGGAGGCGAACCCAGATTGGGGCTTAGGGTCATGGATTCCGTGTGTGGGTCAAACCAGTGACCATTTCCCGAGATAGAAACCCCGCCCGCCAAAAAACCACGGACCACCAAGCAGCGCTCTAGCGAAGTCTTCTTTCAAGCTGAAGGAGAATAAGATGAATCCATTAGGCATAGCCACTATTTCAAGCGCTCCACATGGTTGCCATTTTAAACGAGCCCATTTTTTTATATCCTCCAATGGGGGCCTAGGGCCCATCAGAGTACCCACCAAGGACAGGTCACGAGAAGCAGCAGCAGCCTCCGTGATGTGAGAGGGGATGCGCAGGGAAAAGGACCCTTCTGACAGTGAAGGGGAGAGCTTTTCCGAGCTGTGAGCCGATGTGGAACCCTCCACGACTTTTGACCAAACGTTAGGCTGCTTTGGAGAGAGGGACCCTGACAGGAGGGGCCCCCGATCCGGACCAGAGGGGTCCGGCATTAGAAAGAGGACCGAGAGATGTACCGAGCAGAGGCGGCGTGCAGGCGGGAGCAGCCGGGGAAGGAGCTGATCGGCAGGCGGTCTACTAGGTAAGGGGTCATGGTTAGGTGAATACATTATGTTAATTAATTAAAGGGGACCAAGGGGAGTGTGACCCAAATTTGGTGTCTACATTTGCCCTGTTTTATCACGTAGCTTGTATTGGTAAGCCATGCCGACAAAACAGAATTTGGTGTCCTACGTGATGAGTGGAGATAGAATGGATGAAAGTGATCCCCTCAAACCAGGAACTGATGAGGTAGGAAATGGAGTTGGTGAATGGTTTGATAAATAGGTTGTTAATAAAAACAAGGGTGGATGGGTTGTAGGTAAGGGGAATGGTCAAGTCAGGTAATAGGTAATGGCAATCAAACACACACACACACACATATAGATTGTGATAAGGTACAAGGTTGAATATTTTTCAAACTCTACTTCGTCAAAGTTTGATAGGTTTATACAAACGAGGTTGAAGTGGTGTAGGTATCCAAGGTATAGGATATGGTCCTGAATCACAAATAGGAAAGGTGTAGGAATGGGTAATGGGTTTTGTTCTAGGGCACCAAAGCTTTGGTTAGGATAAACATCACGACATTAGGCAAGGCAAGGTCATTAGATTTGAATAACATGGGTAAAGAACATAACAAGTTATAACGAGTACACAAATTCAAATGTCACAAAAGGAAATTCATGTCATGGTATGTAGGTCGTGGATCACGTATTAGCATGATGAAGACTTAAAGCATTCAGATCTAATATATCATTCTATAGTGCATGTTCAGATCTAGATCTAGAGAATAACAGACTTAAAAGATAACCATGATGAAATCAAGCATGCAATACTGAACTATAACCATGATAACACCTTGATTCAGTCCATAATCTCCATTATATTAAATTTAGTAATACACAAAAGCTTCCTTACAATAATAGTAGTATACACTCATGCACGTATCATATTTGGCAACATAATCTCACTATAACACAATTCTCACACACTCTCTCTATGCTACACAATTCACTACATATTTATAAGGGTGGGGACTTTCCCTTCACCACTTATCTAATCCCAAAATAGGTCACATGCTATTATTAGCCACACACCATTACAAAAATAGCCACACATGCAAGTGCACTAACAATAGACTACTTTTAGTTAACTGATAGTAGTAGATCTATTCTCATCCTATATCCATGCAAAGCGCTTCATAGCTGATCATCCAAAAATAGCCAATGCATGTCATGCAAGTCTCTAATGACCGGTTTGTGTGCTCCACACGCTATCTCCAAAAATAGATCATCATCATGAAAATGGCTAAGTCCCAAACATGTTTATGTTCTTCGTGTGTGATTCCTTCCCGATACTTCCGCACTTTTGAATGTGCTCTGCTCTCTTTTTGTGAACCTTCTATATTTCCTTTGCTAAGTTCCATATTTTGACTACCAACATTACCCCACACTAGTTGCATTGCACGCCCCCCGAAATGGTTTTCTCCAAAATGAATCAAAGAATATGAATAGAAGAATAGAAATAATTTTGATGAATAAAAGAATGTCTTTACCCTACAGTATCTTCTACTTCAACCTAAAGAATCAATTCTGGATATTCTTCTTTTATTTCCACCTCTAGAGTCTACCAATCATTGAGCGTGGCCTCTTCCTTCTCTAGAATATCCACTACAATTGACTCTAACTCATCCTTTGCAATCTCTCCTTTCTCATTCTATAAGACCAACACAATGTTGGACATGGCAGTCATTCTCCCTTCTAACAAGTCCATCTTTTTGCGCGATGAGTTTTCCAAGCTCATCCATACCTTTCCTTGTGTGGTTCTTGAGCTGTTATACTTTCTTGAGGGCCTCATCATACTTTTTCGCAAGTGCTAATCATTCTGTGTGGCCCAATGTTTCATCTTTCATGGCCTTCAGACTTCATTGTCTTCTAAAATGGTCCTGGTTCTTATAACGACTTCTGGCACTGTACAAATATTCAGCTGCTTGATCTTCCTTCTTTAGTTCCTCCTATAAGCTCTAAAGAAACCCCTCATATGATGCAATCTTTTCACATCACTGAAGCCTTTTCCCACTCTGCTTCCTACATTGGATCCTTTGGTGCTGGCATGCACAGAGGTTCATCTTCAAGCACTAAGTCCACCAAGGTACTTACATAATGCATTGCTTTGAAGGAAATGTTTTGGTACCTTTGGCTCTAAATGTGGCTTTGCTTTCATGATATTGTCCCCAACTTCCTCTACCATGCTGATGAAAAAAACATTCTTCTTTTGTGCCAAGTCCTTTCTCTTGCTTTAGGCACTATTTCTGCATCCTTAGTCTTGATTTCCTCTCAGCACCCTAATTGTTTAGCTTTATCCATATTCCGCATCATGCCACTTCTGTCAAGACTTTCACCAAAGCATTGCTCACTTGTTCATCTAACATAACAATAGGCTTTACTGTTATGTGTCTAGGCCTAGGTGTCTTCTTCAACCTCCTTGATACACATGACTCTTCACACACATCAAAATCTGGTTCATCCATGTGCGTGTGCATCGACCATGACAGTTGCTTCCTTGTGTGCATGGTTTCCATATCTTCATCCATCAACTCCCAACCATACAACTCCTTTTGTGTCATTGTGCTTTGGAAATGGGTGCAAAAAATTTTACCTATGTCCTCGGCATAGCCCATGACTGGTGGAACATATTCCCACTTGTTCTTTTTGATCTAGGCTGCTTAGGAACTTGGGCTTCAAGATTTGGAACTTGTGTTGTTGTGTCTTGAGTAGTCTCGGTTGCTATCTCATCTACCTCCTTTCCTCCTTCCTCTCCATCCTTCATATCTTCATCTTCTAGTTTATCCTTGTTCTCTGGAGGTGTAGGGGAATTGGGCACACTTTCCTCAAACTCTTCTCGCTTCCTCATTCAACTTCAATTTCCTTCTTCTTTTCTTAGTTGTCTCCTTCTATGGAGAGAGTCGAGGTGATCTACACACTGATTGTGGAGTAGCACCTTGGGTCCTTGTTCTCCTAAATACTCTTTTGAAATGGTGCTCTCCTTGGACTACATCCAAGTCCTCATCATCTCCCTCTTGTGGCTGAGGTGGTGTAGTCGCACTGCTCAACTTCTTCCTTATTTGGAGGTTGTCTTTTCCTCTATGTGCTCCAAACCACCACTATCTTCATGCTCTTCTTCTTCATCATCTACTTGAATTGTTTTTGTGGGCTTAGGCATTGGAACATTTTCCATTGTATGCTTACCTTTTGGTGGCCCTGGGAGTGTGAACTCATTCTCCACATACTTAGTGTTCTCCAGCTTGGGTTTGAGTTACAGGTACACAAGTGCTGCTTCTGGTGTCCCCAACTACCAAGCTTACATGCTTCATGCTTATAATATCTGAGATAAGCCTCTCAATGTAGGCATTCCACCTTGGATATACATATTTCTTTCTCAGAGTGTGGTAGTCACAATCTACCTTGTCTACATTGAAGGTTAGGTGGCACACATTTGAAAACCGGTGAACTGATGCCTAAAATATCTTGCTTGTGAAGGCATATGGTAGTTTACACCATGGGCTCCAAGCTCCATCCTTCATCACAAATCACGTGATGTAAAAATGTTGGTAGACTACAAACTGAACTTGCCTTACCCACCACCAAAGGCAAACTCCTTGGGTATGCACCACTCTTCTTCAATGCTATGTAGAGTCTATCATACCACATCTCCACCCTCTACTTGAATGGTCCACTCATTGATCCATCACACAAGTACTTGCCAAATATTTCCATAGGTGACTTGTGTTCCGTGGGGTACTCCCAAATCTTCTCCTTTGGCCCATCAGGCACCCCAATCTCCATAAACACTAAAGACAATAACACAATGCCAAAAATTATTCTGTCACATGTCTATGCTTCTTCAATGATTGTCTTTGCTATGTGATCTACAATATTGTAGACCACTCCTTTAGACATCTTCTTTGCAACGTGCAACCACATTGTGTTTACTTGTGACCATCTTCCTTGGTCATTCAACTTTGTTACAAGATGTGCAACTTCCTGCACTACTGGTACTTTTTCAATTTTTCAATGTCCATGCCATGCGGACCTTTGTATACCCCAGCTCCTTCCTTGTCTCCAGATTGTGGCCTTATCAGTTAAATCACTATCCAGATCCACTCCTGAGGCCCTTAGTCCTGTCACTATTGAAATCAAAGCAAGTTGTGATTCTAACCCTCCATCTTACAAAGTAGAAGAAGTCCTCATGGACTCTACTCATCAACCACCGATACAATGGTTCATACTTTCCAAAGTATGGCAACTTGTACAACTGGTAGACTCCATTTTGCTTTAGTAACTTCTCACCAACATCATCGTACACTAAGCATATCTTTTGTTGTGCACTTGTTCATTTTTGTGCTCAACAACACATCAAGCTCCTTCTTATTATCTGATGTTCGATGGTTGTAATCATTGATTTTACATTGATGGATGTGGGAATCCCATTCTTGTCCCACAATCACGCCCTCTGATATCTACATTTCTGAGAAATTACTCTCGGGAGTAATTTCTTCTTCCACTTCAACCTTCTTCTTCCCTTTTCTCCTACTACGGGTGCTTTCTTCAGTGCCATTTGAAAATATCTCTTTTCTTCCCTCTATGTAATTGAGAAAGTTGAAACCCTAGTTTAAATCTTTATGCCCTAGTGGAAATTACGTGCCCTAGCTCATTTGTAATGCATCTTCTTCACTCAAACCCTTCACCTATGGGAACACAAGCTTTTCTCCGCACAACCCTTCTCTCCACGTCTGGTTTCACACTCTTTGCACCTCAACATGATTGCTCGGCTGTTCGCACTTTAGCCCTTTTCAAATTCTCTCAATTGCAATGGTAAAAATGAACTCGCATCCCATCCTTATATAGAATTTCAAAAAGTTAGTGCATTTATTGCTCCTCCACCTACCAACAATCCTCTCATTAATCGACCATTTTCATTCTTTCTCACATGGTACATCTTCGCACCCAAGCTATAACCTTCTAGCACACCCTCCTACCTTTTAGCTATAGAATTTCTCTTCAACATGCTTCCATGCGCCTGAGTACCTCATCACTACGCCTTCCACTGGTAGTCTTCATGGCCTCTACTTACCTCACGTTATACTTGTTTCTTCATTCCTCTCTATCTATGGTCCTTGTGTCCAGAAGCAATCTCTTTTTTTTTTTCAATTCTCCAACCTTGAATAACACCCATAGATAGTTCCTTTCATGTGTACTTATTTTCATCAGTCATGTACCTGGATATCAACAACCTACCCCACACTAAGGGTATGTGTAGTCCTCTGCGCATAAAAATTCTTCAAATAGTAATTAGCTTTTAGACGTAAACGTGCTTATTACACAAACACACCAACTAAATTGACAAAGCATAGTGAAAAAGAAGGAAACACATTAAGGAAATGTAGAATTGAAAACCTAATCTAAATGGCAACACTACCTTATTACAAACACCAAGAAGACTTATTTATAGTAGGGCTTCAGCCTACTCCCATTGAAGTAACCAGGTAATCATATTCCATCAAGTGCCTCTAATTGACAAGCGCACTAATTTGAAGTATGTGAGTGATAACATACGGCCCCAACCAATGTACCTTGAGTTTTCCTGATGGTGCAAAAATTTAGAATCATAAAGGAGCACCATCTATCCTATCTCAAGATTTTTATCCCTAATGTGCCTATCATGCCATGCTTTTTTCTGGCCTTCTCTTGTTTTTGACTCCAACGTGCTATGGCTCATCACTCATCCAACTTAATTAACTTTTCAATCTGTTCTTCTAATGCTTGCTCATCAGCTAGACCTCCAAATACATGTAATACACAAAGAAGGTAACATAAATTCCATAGGAAGAACTACTTCTGCACAAAACACTAACTAAAATGGTGTGGCTTTGTTCAACCTTTTATATGTTGTTCAATATGCCCAAAGTACTGCAGATACTTTATCATCCCAATCCTTTCTTCCAACATCACATATTTTTGTCAATGTCTGGCTCAAAATTTTGTTGAAATCCTCAATAGTTCCATTTTCCTAAGGATGATAGGGTGTAGTCTTATGGTGTGCAATCATGAATTCATCCAATAAAATTTTGATTGTCTCATTAAGAAAATGTGTTCCCCTATCACTGGTCAAAATTAAAGGACATCCATACCTTGTAATAATATTTTCCCATAGAAACTTGGTTGTATAGCCATGTATACAATCCTTTGTAGGTGTTGCTTCTACCCACCTTGTTAGATAATCTATGCAAGTTATGATATAGCATGATCCAGTTCTACGTAGCTAGTGAAATAGGACCCACAAAATCTATAGCCCATTTCTCAAATGGTTCTGCACTAGTAATAGGTCTTAGAGGCATTTCATCTCATTGACCTAGTTTCCCAAGACATTGACAATGATCACAAGCCTTACAAAATTCCTTACAATCTTTATACAAGGTCTCCCACCATAATCCAGTAAGTAGAATCTTGCACGTAGTGACATCACCTACATAGTGGCCACTGCAATACCACCATGAGCTTCTTCCATAATATGTGTATGCTCATGTTCTAATACACAATGACACAATACTTCATCTTGGCCTAATTTGTACATGTCACCGCTAATCAACATATAGGTGCCACGTGTATAGTAAGTTGTTTCTTCTCTAAGGATTTCATTCCTTCTGGTGTCATACCTATTCATAGAAAGATAACAATGTCCTCTAGTTCTAATGGCACTCATTGTAACCTATATAACTGTGCATCTGGCATGGTATCTTCAATTTCCTATGCTTCTTCTCCTAACTGTATTCTGGATAAATGGTCTAGTCCAGAATTACTTTTCCCTGGTTTTACCACAATTGTGAAATCAAATTCTTGAAATAAGAGTACCCACTGCATATGCACCCTTGTAGAATGGGCTTGTTTACCAAATACTTCAATGCCATGTGATCTATATAAAAGATGAATGGTGTAGCTAGCAGTATTTTGGAATTTATGTAGTGCATAGATCATTGACAAAGCTTCACACTTCTATAGTTGTGTAATTTTTTTAGAGTCAACTTTCTACTAGAAAAATAGATAGGATGATCTATAATACCTTCTCCAGGTTGAGCCAACACCACGCCAATGGCCATGCCAGAGGCATCCACATGTACATGAAATGGTTAGTCCCACGAAGGAAAATGTAGAATAGGCATGGTAGTAAGTTTCTCCTTTAATGTCTCGAATGCACGCGTGCTCGGTTCTCCCTAGTAGAATGTACCTTTCCCTTTCAATAACTCCTCCAATGGTGTGACAACTTTGGCATATCCTTTGATAAAATTTCCGTAATATCCTTGTATGACCCAAAAATCCATTGCACACCTCACTCTGACTAGGTAGGCTCTTAGGCCTATAATAATTACAACCTTAGCTGGATCAACCAACAAACCTTCCTTGCAGATTATATGTCCTAACAATATTCCAAATGGTGTAACAAATATGCACTTCTTGATGTTCAAAGAGATACTCAATTGTCTACATCTTTCAAACATTAAATGCAAATTGTCACAATGATCCTTAACTAATCCATACACCATCCAATCATCCAAATAAACTTGTAAGAAGTTGTGAATAAATTCCTTGAATGCTTGAACAACTATGCATGAAAAATATAGCAGCACATTTTTCAGACCAAAAGGCATTACAATATAGGTGAAGCTACCCCATTCAGTAGTAAAAGTAGTCTTTTCCTAATCCTCCTGGGAAATCCTAACTTGATGATACCTAGAGAACCCATATGTAAATGAATAGATTTCATGCCCTACAATGCCTTCTAGTATTTCCTCAATGAATGGCGTAGGAAAGGATTAGTCACACATGCAAAATTCATCTCCCTATAGTCCACACAAATCCTAATCCATCCATCCTTCTTGATATTGATCACCATTGGACTAACCCATTCTGAATCATCAAGGGATTAATAATCCCAAACTTTAACATTTTGTCAATCTCTTCTTTGACCTTTTTGCAAGTTGGGGTTCATCCTATAGGGTCTCTTTCTAACTAGGTGCACACCCTCTTTAAGATTTATCTTCATCTCCCCTAATGATTCATGCACACCTTTAAGTTCATGGTACCCCCTAGGGAATAAGTCCTGATAATCCCTTAGTAACTCTATGATTTTTGCCACTTCAGAGTCTGACCAATAGTCTCCAATTATGGCTTCCTTAGGCTCAACATTTGATCCAATATTCACCTTCTTTGTCTTCATAGGTTCATGATAGGTGTGTGTGGTCTTATCTGCACTATCCAACACCTCACGCCTACCTGTTGAATGGTTTACATCCAAATTTTCTACTTCTTTATCATCCACTAAGTAGACCATTTTTCCTTTTTCTTTCTCAAGGAAAGCATGTTGAAGTAGTGTGGCATCAACCTCTGTCTCTTCAACAAGATGCGCTCCTGAGTTTCCTTCATCCAATAACTCCTGAAGGATTTCTTCATCCTTGCACTATCCCCCATAGTTAAGCGCTTTATGACTCTTAATGCTTCTTTCACCGGAGGTTTAGTAGAGAAGAAGTCAAACGTCTAGGCCATTCCTATAATTAAATCTTGCCAATTTCCAGTCTCTCTATGGATTTCTACATATACATACCAAGCACATGTGCAACCTTGTAAAGTGGAATAAAACTTGTGCACCCATAGAAAAGGTGGTAAATCTTCCTACCCTTTTGTCTAGAGTCTCTCACACTTCTGAATGTGGTGCCGAATAGTTGATTACCATGATAAGTGTAGATTTTAGTAGATGCATTGCTCTGAATAACCTAGTAGTAAGATAAATCCTAATTTCATTCCATCCTACAAGATTATCCTTGTGGGCCACCCACTAACGATGTTGCTTATCCCATGTAGTGTATATGCTAGCATATTTCTTCTTTCCAATGGGTCTATCCATTGTTCCTCCATGGCACATAGGAATACCATAGGATATCTTTCTCTGGAGTAACAAGGTATCGAGTTGTTACCTATCCTCCTGACATAACGTGGTTTGCTTGCCTTTAGGAAATATGCTCTTTACTTCACGTCCTACCAACTCATAAGTGTTATGAGCCCAATTATCACAAGAAACACTTGTAGTATCGTTAATAGATTATGCATCCTCCCACTAAATGATTCCTTCTTTACATGGCTCAAGAACTTTTGGATCTTAGATGGCACGTACATAAATCCTATTCACATCTTCTTCACTCAAGGGCTTAATATAGGCGCAGACTTTACCATATGTTAAAGGGATAATAACCCTTTCCTATTTCAAGGCGGTCATGGAAGAGGTCAAGGATACCGTGGTGGATTTGGAGGATGAGGCCATGGTGGTGGAAGAAGTGAGTTCCCTCGTGGAACATGTTATACTTGCAGATCTCTTGACCACTACAAGTGTGAATGTCCCTAGAATATTACATGTTCTTTATGTGGAAAGAGTCATAGCTATGAGGAGTGCCCAGACTTGTATGATCATCTTAGCAAGTAACATAAATAAGAAAAAAAGGTGAAAAGATGGTTAGGATACATTGCACTATGGAAAATCAGTGGATGCCTAAGTTGGAATCAGAGTCCGAGGCGTTGCAAGTAAAGATCACGACTTCATTGAGGTGGCATGCACTGGAGAAGCATTGCAGCAGAAGCCTACCATCACTAAGGAGGAGGTTCTTCATGCACGGTACCCCAACCCTACCCATCAGAAGGAGGTTTATCAGGAAACTATGGAGGTAATTAGGAATCTTTAGGGTGAAATACAGTATTTAAAGGAGAAATCACCGAAGATAGAGCAAAAGAAATCATTGGAAATGGTCCAAACTGATATAGATGACTTGATATAAGTTTGAAAAATGTTGCGCCAGAAAATATCATTCCAATACTATGTAATTGGTTAAAAGGAAACACTCTACGCACAAGTGTTGAGACTGGACGACAGATCCTGCATGAAAATCTTCCCCCTCATATCCTAGATTATGATAAGGAAGGAAATTACTCTAATGTTGTTGTGGATGGGTGGCTATTGAGTAATATATTGATTGATAAGTGCGCGAAAGTCAATGTTCTTACTTTATATGCATGGGTACAAATGGGAAGACCCCATTACACCATCCTCTAATGTATTTTCATGGATAATCGATAAGGCCACTCCCATCGAGTTTTGAAAGATGAATCCATTACCATATAAAGCACCAAGTTCACTAAAGATTTTAAGGTTTTAGCACTCGACAGATTCGATGCCTTCCCATCTCTATTGGGGCATCCTTAGTTCTATGTAAATAATGTTGACCTTTGGTTCAACAAGGGTTATATTAGTTTTGAAAACAACCAAGGTTTTGTGGTTGAGTAGGTAATGGCAAAGTTTAGTAGTGACAAAAACTAAGGCTAAGTAGAGTTTTTGGTGTGAGTATATCTAGTTTCATAGTCTAAAATCATACGGATTATATAATAAACCACTTTCTCCTTGTGTTTCTCATCACGATGAGTGAGCATGACACCTAGGGAATGATCAATAGCAAAAATATAAAGGTAAAATGGTTAGTCATCCTTAGGGGGAATGAGCACAGGTGGTTGGAGGAGGTATTGTTTTAAGGTGTCAAAGGATTTGTGGCATTCATCATCCCATTTGAAGGAGACATCCTTTTTGAGGAGATGATGAAATGGATGGCATCAGTTGGAAAGCTAAGAAATAAAGTGATGAATAGATTGCAACTTGCCTTGCAAACTATGAAGTTTACAAAGGTTAGTAGGTGGAGGCATTTTAAGAATAGACTTGATTTTAGTGGGATCGACTTAAATTCCATGCAAAGAAATAATAAAAAAGGATCTTGCTAGAGAGAACAAAAAGACACACTTCTTAGGTTAAAGGTGAACATAGTATTTGATGAGACGATCAAAGATAACCCTAAGGACTATAAGGTGTTCAGTCATCGATGTTTAGATTTGGCAAGAGATCATCAACATAATATTCCAATATGTTAAGCATAATTTCATGAAAGATATAATCATATCCATTGATATGTATCACCAAAATTTTAAGGCCAAAGGACATGACACATAGCGAAAGGTCCCCGAGGAGTGATGAAGGTGATTTTTATTGATCTTCCGGGGTGAGTAATATTTTTATAACCTGAGAAGCCATCCATGAGTGATAGCATCTCATGGTTGGCGTGAGATCAACTAGTTGGTCAATACTAGGTAGAGGAAATTCATCTTTGGGGCAAGCTAAGTTAAGGTCATGGAAACCCATGCGAATACAGAGTCCCCTGTCACTTTTGTGACAAGAATGATGTTAGAGTTCCATTGGGGATAATAAATGAGTAGGATGAAGGAAACCAAAAGAAGGCATTGTAGTTCTTCTTTGACAAGAAGGGAAATACGAGGATGTGTTTTTCACAACTTCTGTTTCATGGGTTTGGCATCAAGAATGGTTACGATATTATGGACCACAATGTTTGGGTCAATACCGAGCATATCAACATAGGACTAAACAAAAGCCTTGCTATGATACCGAAGGAAAGAAGTGAAATATTCTTGTTCAAGTGGAATCATGAAGATTGGCCTATTTTTAGAATATGCGGATCATCCCGAGTGTGAATATTGATTTTGATGGTTGATTCATTCAACATGGTTTGCACCTTAGAAGGTAATGACCAAAAATATACAAATCTTCTCCAACAAGGTAGGTGAGAATAGACTCATTGTCATGACATTTAATGACGTTAATAGAAGGTGTATCACCATCGATCATGTTAAGATACAGGAAGGGAAGAGAAGAGGGAGCCTCACCATCATGATGATAAGTCAGAGGTCCCAGGGAAACAGTGTTCACAAACAAAAAGTTAGGAGGAATGAATTCTAGATCCATAGACTCTATAGGTGAAGGTGGTGAAGTTGGTGAATTGGGTGGGGAATTTTTATAATCCTCAATGAGTTCGACTCGAGACTTCTTGGAAGATGGTTCAAAAAATCCAATACCACTACAATCTTTATGCTTATGAGTGGTAAATATAATGATGTATGGCGGCCTTGTTCATAGAAACCAAAGCCAAATCCCTTCTAAACACAATGATGGAGGAAGGTGTGGGTGAAGTGGTGGTTTGTGAGAGATTGAGGTCGGAGGAAAATGGTTGAGTTCGGGAAGGTGGCTCGGGCGAATAGGTAGAAGCATCAAGTCCCCCATACATTAAGTTGGTACAAAGGTGGGGAGGACCATAGGGGAAAACCTCACCTATGATGTGATCATATCGTAGGGATGTTGGTGAAGGTTACCATACTATTGAGGAGTAAGGAATGTGTCAATCTTGTAAAGGTGGTGCTCCCCGCAGTGAGGGCATTGAAAAACATCTTCTAAGAGATCATTAGTTGGTATGTGGGTAGCAGGAATGGATGAATCACTGGACAGTTGGGAAGAAGAAGCATTAGTTGTTTGAGAAGTAGATGGGTTGGTTGATGGGTCAGCTGTAGAAGCTATGACAACAATGGGAATAGAGGAGTTAGTTATGGAAGATGTAGCGACAACATTGGTGGATGAGGCAGTGGCTGAAGAAGAAGTGGTAGTGGTGGTAGATGCCTTAACTGGTATAAGGACATCATTGGGTCAATACAACATGTTACATGTCTTGAATGGTGAAGGGTCAGCTGGAATGGTATAGTTGTGTCCTTCATGTTCAAATTTTAAACAATGATGTAAGGTTGAAGGAACACAACCCATGGTGTGGATCCAAGGTCGGCCAAGTAGCATGTTATACTATAATCCCCCTCTAAGACATAGAATAATTCAGGAATGGTATGGGGGCCCACACGAATGTGGAGAATGATGGTGCCAAGGGTTGAAGTCATGACATCATTGAATGAACGCAACATAACTGGGTTATTATGCATGCAATTGGAAGGGATGCACATTTGGTTGTATGCATGAGAGGAAATGATGTTAATACTAGCACCGCCATTGATCATAATGTGTCAAACATGTATATTATCAATATAGATGGAAATAAATATGGCAGGGGTCAGGATCATCCGATTGGAGAGGTACAATCTCATTATCACGAGAACTGAGAGTGGCTACTTGATGAGTGGTAGTGGGTGCAAAGGAAGGGGATGAAGTGGTGAGAGAGGCCACATGATGAGGAGTGATAATGGATGCAACAAGAGTAGGGTCATTATGTAGAACCTCAATACATTGTAGAACTTTAATGAGGGCTCTAGCGTTGAGACTCGAGGTTTGGGTGAGGTCATACAAATATATTTTGAGAGGATACTAGTGCAACTATTTAATCATTGTATGATGGGAAACCTCATCATAAATAGGGTATGTGGGTCCACGGATGGTGATTTTTGGTGCAGGTGCAAATGGAATATTGGGTAAAAGACTAGCGGATGAGCTGGTTGCTTTCTCCTTTCCTTTTCCTTGTGGGATCAAGTGGAAATTTGAACCATAATAATTTTTGGTAAAGGAGAAAGTGAGTTGAATAGGTGTAGTGACAGATGGGAAAAATATGGTGAGGGCATATACTGTTTTTGTGAAAATAATGCAACACATTGCCATTTTGGTGGAGGTTTGGCTAGCTCTCTTATGTGGACAATATTGATCTCAAATGTTGGAGGATGATAAAATGGTTGTGGAGGGGGATATGAAGGTCACTGAATAGGTATGAGATGAGGATGTGTGGTGATAGGTGCATGTGGAAGAGGGTCCTCATCTAAAAGATCATCATCGTCAAAATTTTCTTTGAGAGGACATAATTGGAGAATAATAGTCTTAAGATCCTTACAAAGTTCCACATCATGCCCTGGCACATGATGGTAAGTGAAAATTTTGGTATCATCAAACCCTTCTGGTTTAGGTTTGAGTGGGTCGTAAGGTCTAAGTGGTGGAAATGTGATGACAAATGTTTCCAAAAGGTTAGCTAAGATGTTGGCATAAGACCCTGCCAATGGATCACAATGTGAAGTAAGTTTGGGTCTAGATGGAAGTGTGGGTGAATTTGGTGGGAGAGGTGCCATTAGAGGTGGAATCGGAGGTTGAGTAAGTTTGACCACCTGTTTGGTAGATAGTATGGTTTTAGGTTTGGATTGCACCTTCTTAGGTAAAGATGTAGCAGGTGAACTAGTTGTTGAAGGTGGTGTAGGTTTAACTACCTCTTTGGAGGGTAGTGGGTTCTTGGGCTTTGGTTACACATTCTTGGGTAAAGGAGAAGAATAAGTGCATAATCTAGAAGGGAAGGTAGATGGTGCCAAGGGGATAAATGGAGGTGTGGTGAAGTTTGCGGTAAGAGGTAATGTGGAAGGTACTGGTTGAAGAGAAGGGAATGACATAGGTAATGATGAGGATACTAGAAGTGGTGTAGGTATATGGAGGTAGAAAGGATATAGGTGATGACGAAGGCATAAGATGTGTAGGTAATTTGGGTACAACAGAGATCGTGACTAGGTAGTGCTGTTATGCTTTTGGTTTACTCTGGGTAAAAGGTTGCTTTCTGGACAAGGTTGATGGGTGGGGACCTAGGATAGATGGAAGTGGTGAAGGTGATAGAGGGGTAGTGGGAAAAGTGGGTGTATTAGGCCTAAGATGTTGGGTCTTCCTCTTAGGTGGGGAATATTACTTGTGATAGCTTGTGAAGGCATGGCTAAATCTAGTTTACAGAGGATGAGCTAGGCTTCATGTCGGCATGACTCCCAACGTGGCAATGGGTCTGGATGTAAAGGAAGATACAAGTGCGGAAAGGTTTAGGCATAGGTAAAAGTTCATTTGATTGTAAAGGTTTAGGTGTGGGAAAGGGTGATGAAGAAGAGGTTGCTACAATTGGCATGGGAATGGTGGGTTTGGTTATCTGAAACACCTTTGGATAGATCGTGGAAGTATTGGTAGACAACATTTACATTTGAGTTGAGAAAGGCAATCAAGGTGTCCCTAGAGCATGGAATTGTCAACATAATCTAAGTGGTCAACCAAATGTGAAAATGACAACTCACTGTAGGGGGATGATGTAGATTTGGTAGTAATCCCTCTAAAGAATGTGTGGTAGAAGAGTAAGTATCTGCGGGTTCTTCGTCGGGTTGAGAGGTGAGTGGGGAAACTACATTGGTGGATATGACAGAATATTCTATGGGTGAAGGAGGAAATAAGGGAGACTCCTCTATAGGTAAAGGAGTAAATGAAACAAGTCCCTCCATGGATGAAGGAGTTCACGCAAGAATTTCCTCGATAAACGGAGTAGGAGGAAATTGAGAAGGAAGAGCTGGTATGATGTTGAAAATAACATGAACCTCATGAATGCTCATCATCATATCATATGGTTAAGGTTTCACCAATTGGTTAGATGAAGGGTGTGATTTAGTGATTCGGTATAGAGAGTGTGCAAAATGTGAGCTACGGTTCAATTTTTCAACCATCGATTTGAATATCATGACTTCCAATATAGGTTTCCCACAATTTTAGATTAGCTATAATGCAAAAACTCAACAATGCAAGTGCACAAGTTTAAAACCCAAATCCACAAATTATATTCGATGAGAAACAAATTATGAAGAGGTTAAGGGTATGACTTTCACTAAATGTAATACAAGAAAAGAAAGAAGAATTCTTTTTAATCCCAAAAACAAGTGTCACTGAGATAATTAGAAGAAAAGAATATTTCCAGAGAAGAAGCTTAATGTGAACTCATTTCGAATGAAAATAGACACACAAGATTTTCCTAGGAATGAAAAATGCAAAGAACCCTTGATGGGTCCCACCAGGCATGCCAAGATGTTTCACCTAATTTTTTACTTTTGGTTAAAACTGAATAGGAAATAGGTTAGGAGGAATACTTGTGAGATGTAGGTCGAAGGTTGAATGCGTGCAATTCTTAATTTTTGATCCAAGATGATCGTGAAGAGCTTCCCTTTGGATAGGAGGAATGACATGTATAAGAAACACACCAAGACCACCAAATAGTATTAATAATATAGGTTAGTGAACTGCCTAGCAAGTGCTAGATTTGGGAAGTGCGGTGCTTCCTATAAGGCTATCAATCCACCTTCAAATACAATTTAATGCAAATGTCATGAAGTAAGTAAATCCTATCAGTAGTTATACGATTTAAGTATCTCATGAAAATGCAATAAGAAAATCTAATCTAATAGGAAAAGATATGATTAAATATGGAGATTTGGTAGGTTATTATGGGTTTTTATAGGTTTGACAGGGTGCGGGGTTGATCGGGTGAGGTCTGGGTTAGTTTTAGTTGATCGAGAGGCTCGCTAGTCAAAAGGAATACAATGACACGAGACCGATGCCAGTCGTAAACCGATGTCGGTATAGAGGTTAAATCAAGGACGATTAGGTAATAGGCTTCAGGGGGAAATTGAAAATAATTTGATAAAAATGGTTTTGGGGCTTCTCTGTGATTGCACAAAGAGTAAGAAGGGTGTGGTTAGGTTCATGATATTACTGAGAAGACTCAGGGATACATAGGGGGAAGTTACTAAAGGAAAAAAAGGCTATATGTGGTTTGGTTGGTAGATTGGTGAGGAGGTGGAGATAAAGGAATACATGTAGAAATAAAGTATAATGAAAGAGGTAAGGAATATATACTTTAAACAAGCACAATATGGTTGAAATCACGTATACTTACTTGCATTTATAGATCGGGTAGGTGAAGGTGGAGGGTAGTTGACCCGTGAAGAGATTCTAGAGTTAGTGCCATGGAAGTACTCCCGTAATGTTCTCGTGAGTATTCCAATGCTCTAGAAGGAGAACCAGATGTGTGCTTGGGCATGTGGTTGAGTATTTTGTGTCATGTTTGGATGCTGAGATGCTCTAGATTCATGCTTGAATGCAATAGTTATCCCAAAACTGAAAATGAACAACCTGGGTAAAAGGTTGCAAAATTGTATATAAAGTAACCGATGGTGGTTAGGTGACCGACATCGGTCGAGGGATAACTGGCATCGGTTAAGGTGGGTAAGTCTAGGTTTACCAAAAATAAGCATATCTTTACTATTTTTGGTGTGATTTTGATTACCAATCCGGGTCTCAAGTGAGGGTTGGCACTTAGATAAGTGGGAGTGTTGTTGGAGAAGGAATAAGACTTTAATTTTATGGTTAGACTAAGTCCTAGTTGGTTAGGATAAGTAAGGACCTAGTCTTAATTAATTAATAGGCTAGGAATAAGTCCATGGTGAGGTGTCTAGGTGATGTGTAAATTAACTTAATTAAAGTAATTAAATTAATTAATAATTTGAGGATGAACATAAATCACTAAATCACTCTCTTGAAGATGTGAAGGTTCTCATTAGCCGGTGAATTAGAATTATCCAAGACAAGATCTCCATTATCTAACATTTCTTGGACAATGTTTTTAAAAGTTATACAATTATTATTGTTATGACCTCTAATTTGATGGTAGTTGTAGTAATAATTTTCTTTGTACCATGCAGGCATAGGATGAGAGGGTCAAAACCAATATGTGGTTTAATGGCTAGAAGAGTGACTGTTACGACTTTTAAAAGTTTTTCTAAAACTGAAAAGTAGGGTTCTCCTATGGGTGTATATTTTCGTTTCTCCCATTTGAACTGAAAATCCTGAATAAGAGAAAGATTGGAAGAAGGATTTGATTGGTTGGATGGGTGAGACAAGCCAAATTTCAAAACTATTGTGTTGGCAGATCCTTTTACTTTAGAGTAATTATTTTTCAGTTTGGAATAAGAAGAGGTATCATTTGATTTAAACAACATTCTTGTTACGCAACTGTATTTTCTTCTCTTCAATGGCATGAATTTCAAGTTTTCGGGCCATGGTGAATGCCTTGTCAAATGTGTGGAAGGTTTTAACTTG
Source organism: Taxus wallichiana var. yunnanensis (assembly GCA_018340775.1). NCBI lineage: Eukaryota > Viridiplantae > Streptophyta > Pinopsida > Cupressales > Taxaceae > Taxus > Taxus wallichiana. Next base: position 378,784,252 of record CM031241.1, on the reverse strand, counting down.
GAGAGTTAGTGAGATGTGTCTAACACAAGTCTTGGTGAACAACTCTATTAACTTGGTTTGAGGTAATTGGAATGTGAGTTGGTTGATCGAGCTCGCCAACAGAGTGAAAAAAATCTGCGATAGATTTGTCTTCATATTGGCATGTCACATAAATCGGTCATGGTGACCTTGTTGAAAATGTTTATAGAAAAGTGGTCTAGGAAATCTTGAGCTACTTGGTTAAATGAGAAAATGGAGTGCTTAGGTAGAGCACTATACCAATCCAAAGCAGGTCATATCAACGACATTAGAAATGTTCATAGGAGTAATGCGTCATCATGAGTGATTAGATAACACATGTGTTTAAAATATCGTAAGTGTTGTTATGGGTCTTCTTTGCTGTTGAATTAGTTGAATTTAGGAATTTCCCAATGCGTAGGGTATGGAAGAATCGGTACAGAAAAGTGAATAGGCTTATTACAGATCTCATCATAAGTTAGAGCATTACGCGAGCTAGAGACAAAGGATTCTAATGTCTACATCTTTTCCATCATCATTTTGATAAGATCATTGGTAGGTTGTGATGACTAGGCACCCCCTGTATAAGGGGGTAGATGAGGAGGGTATGATGTGGGTGACATCCTAGTATGTGGTGGTGCCGAGTACGAAAAATTGTGAGGAAGGAATGTAGGCCGGAGTAGATGTAGATGGAAAGTATCTTGAATAAGCGATAAATGAAATAGGGGTGTTGGTGATAAGTGTAGGTAGGTGGAGTGGATGTAAAGACTCTCGTAGTAATCGAGAGGAAGAGACTACAGGATGGAGAGGACAATTTTTGGAAGGGAGTATGGGCTATTGTCACCATTGGTGGCTGAGATGCAATAGGTATATGAGAGGTGGCAGATGCAGATAGACCTACACTCAAGGTAGTTGATAAAGGCATGGTTGACATTGTAGGAGTGACAAACGTCAAAGGTGTGATAGATTTTGTAGGTGTAGCCAATATCAATGATGTAGGGTCAAGCTAGGAAACCACATGTGGTAAGATGGAAGAGGGTAAGGCTAAGCTAGTAGTAGTTGATGCAAAATGTGGGTATGAGGGTAGGAGGAATGGAAACAGGCATGTCGTATAAAAACTTCCCTGATGAATCACCGGTAGATGAATAAGCAAGATAATACTGCGCAGAGTAGGTGGGGTTGTGATCAAGGAGTCTCGTGAACTCCTCATCACTAGTGGGTATGGAAAGATCCTGATTGGGGTCCATGGGTGATGAGATTGAAGGGGGTGATGGGATAGGTGGGAGTGGCTAGTGGATATCATGAAAGACGAGAGCGTTAGCTTATTTATGAGTCAAAATCATGCGATGACGATAAAACAAGTATTCTCGATCTTTGTTGATGATGCGAAACACATAGGAGTAATGGGAAGAATTGGTCTAAAATGAATGATTATATCGCGTTCGATTGGAAAGTCGAATATAGAGACCGATGCCTGTGTAAGGGTAGTCGATGTCGGTAACTCGCTCAAACCGATGTCGATCAGTTGTGAAGAATAAGAGATTCAAATATTTGGTAATGACATGTGAAAATGGGTTAACTTGGATCCTAAAAATGATATCAGAGACTCAAGAGTGGGATGAAAATGGTAGAACAAACCATGAAAATACCAAGAAGGTGAGAATACTATTTTAGCAAAAAAACCAAAAAGTATATAAACCGATGTCGGTCAGTTAACCGATGTTGGTAAGATGATACAATCGATGTCGGTCATTGGACCAATATCGGTTGCTATGAAATTTTGGAAGAGAAGACAAAAATGAAGTTTTGGTGATTTAGATCAAATAAAAGGGATAACTCAGAGACTGAGTATGGTTATGAGGAGTCCTAATAAACCCATAATAAAATTGAATACACTAGTCATGATGTGGGGCATAAAAGGATAAGAATGAATGAAGAAACACAACTCACACCTCAAAATGCAAGCAACAAAAAGATAACAAACACGAAATCCTACATTGTAGATTTTATGTTGTGGCTTATGCCATTTAGGACTGACTGTAAGCAGAATAGAATTTTTGGTTAACAAGGGTGCCCTATAAAAGCTGACAACTATTGCTAGTTTTAGGTAAGTTTTAGTGTGGGATATCCTTCTTTGAGATAATGATTGGACATAGAAACTTGGAGCCCAATGTCAATCCTCTGACCATGTGATCATTGACAACTTCTTATGGGAAAGATGGTGTTTAAGTGTGTAATTTTTTTATAGTGATTTGGTATAGAGAGTGTGCAAAATGTGAGCTACGGTTCAATTTGTCAACCATCAGCTGGGCATGACTTCCAGCATATAGGTTGCCCACAATTTTAGATTAGCTATAATGTAACAAACTCAACAATGCAAGTGCACAAGTTTTAAAACCCAAATCCACAAATTATATTTGATAACAATAAATTATGAAGAGGTTAAGGGTATGAATTTCACTAAATGTAATACAAGAAAAGAAAGAAGAATTCTTTTTAATCCCAAAAACAAGTGTCACTTGAGATAATTAGAAGAAAAGAATATTTCCAAAGAAGAATTTTAATGTGAACTCATTTCAAATGAAAATAGACACACAAGATTTTCCTAAGAATGAACAATGCAAAGAACCCTGATGGGTCCCATTGGGTGTGCCAAGAAGTTTCACCTAATTTTTTGCTTTTGGTTAAAATCTGAATAGGAAATAGGTTAGGAGGAATACCTGTGAGATGTAGGTCGAAGGTTGAATGCACGCATTACTAAATTTTTGATCCAAGCTGATTGTGAAGAGCTTCCCTTTGGCTAGGAGGAACGACCTGTATAAGAAACACAACAAGACCACCAAATAGTATTAATAATATAGGTTAGTGGACTTCTAATGAGTGCTAGATCCGGGAAGCGAGGTGCTTCCTAGAAGGTTATCAATCCACTTTCAAATACAATTTAATGCAAATTTCATGAAGTAAGGAAATCCTAATGTAGTTATATGATTTAAGTATCTCATGAAAATAAAATAAGAAAATATAATCTAGTAGGAAAAGATATGATTAAATATGGAGATTTGGTAGGTTATTATGGGTTTTCGAGGTCTAACAGAGTGCAGGGTTGATCGGGTGAGGTCTAGGTTAGTTTTAGTTGATCGAGAGGCTCACTGGTCAAAAGGGATACAATGACACAGAGACCAATATCGGTTAGGTGACCAATGTCGGTATAGAAGGTTAAGATGACGATAGTTAGGTAATCGGCATCGGTAGGGGCAATTGACAATAATTTGATAAAAATGGTTTTGGGGCTTCTCTGTGATTACACAGAGAGTAGAGTAAGAAGGGTGTGGTTAGGTTCATGATATTACTGAGAAGACTCAAGGATACAGAGGGGGAAGTTACGGAAGGAAAAAAGGCTATAGGTGGTTGGGTTGGTAGATTGGTGAGGAGGTGGAGATAAAGGAATACATGAAGAAATAAAGTATAATGAAAGAGGTAAGGAATATATACTTTAAGCAAGCACAATATGATTGAAATCACATATACTTACTTGCATTTATAGATCTGGTAGGTGAAGGTGGAGGGTAGTTGATCCATGAAGAGATTCTAGAGTCAGTGCCACGGAAGTACTCCGTAATGTTCTTGTGAGTATTCCAATGCTTTGGAAGGAGAACTAGATGTTTGCTTGGGCATGTGGTTGAGTATTTTGTGTCATTTGGATGCTGAGAGGCTTTGGATTCACGCTTGAATGCAATAGTTATCCCAAAATTGAAAATTACCAACCTAGGTAAAATGTTGCAAAAATTGTATATAAAGTAACCGATGGCGGTTAGGTGACCGACGCCGGTCGAGGGATAACCGACGCCAGTTAAGGCGGGTAAGTCTAGGTTTACCAAAAATAAGCATATCTTTACTATTTTTGACGTGATTTTGATTGCTAATTTGGGTCTCAAGTGAGGTTTGGCACTTAGATAAGTGGGAGTGTTGTTGGAGAAGGAATAAGACTTTAATTTTAGGGTTAGACTAAGTCCTAGTTGGTTGGGATAAGTAAGGACCTAGTCTTAATTAATTAATAGGCTAGGAATAAGTCCATGGTGAGGTGTCTAGGTGATGTGTAAATTAACTTAATTAAAGTAATTAAATTAATTAATAATGTGAGGATGAACATTAATTCAATTTTAAGTAATTAAATTAATATGAATGCGGGGTAAGGGGTCATGGTTAGGTGAATACATTACGTTAATTAATTAAAGGGGACCAAGGGAGTGTGACCCAAATTTTGTGTCCGCACAAAGTATGGAATATGTAGTGTTGTCTACAAATTAGTAGATAATGTGAAGAGCCTCTTTGTTAAGGAATGAGAGAATAAGGGACTAGTAAACCAACATTTTCCTAATATTGTATAAAAACATGTAAACATACAACATAGAAGGTTGATCTTTGATGTTTATATAGATTTCCCTTTTGAACGCATGTCTAAGTTCTTGATTCAACAATATATTTCTAATATGTTATTGCATTTTCATGTTTCTTGTTTATGTCATTCCTTGAGTTGTTCTTGTTATGTAGATATTGAATTTATTCTTATTATGTTTTATGTTATGAATTGCACAATGTTTTAAGAGTAATAATTGGAATAGTCCAAGTTTCTTCTAGACTACAACTTATGGCATGTCCTAATGAATGATTCTAGGGACTTTTTCTAACAATGGTTTTTTACCATGCCCTAAAAAATGTTTAGATGGCTATTAGGACAATGTGATGTGGAAATATGGATATAGGAGAAGATGAGACATTTCTTGGAATATGAATATTTCGTGACATGAATTCATATAGAAAGAATTAGGTTAGAACACATAAATGGAGATATCCATGAGATATTTTGGTGTAAACTCCCAAAATAATTATCCACATGGTTATCTCGACTAAAATATTACTATTTTAGATATGAAGACAAGGAAGAACACAAATGGACAAATGATAAGATAGAAAAATTGCACAAACTGGATGCCAAATGGACTGAGATGTAGAATAATGGATGCAAACTACCATTTACTGGTACGTAACTAAAAATTTTGTTCAATTTTTTTGTCTCATTTGATTTTGTGAAAGCAAGTTTTATTTGTGGATTGTGAGGTAAAATTTTCAAACAAATCCCTTTCTTGGTAAAAATTCTAGCTGCAAAAAGGCCATGGTGCCAATTCTGTGTGACATGGAGTAGTTGGGTAGGTACCAAAGGGATGTAGTCCTAGAAGAGGGGGTGAAGGGGAAGGGGCCAAAGTAAAAGAGGGACCTCAAGGGTTTGAGTATGATCAAAAAGAAGAAAATAGAAGAACATAAAGAATGCAAAAAGAAGAAAGATAACACAATAGATGGGGAAGTTCAGGTGTTATAGTGGGAAAGGTGAAACCAACTACAAGTAGGAGTAGAGTAGGAAGAGTGATCAAGGAAGGAGGAAAGGAACCTCTTGAAGAGATAGAGGATAACAGAGAAGGAGAAGACCAAAGTGAGCGAAGGATGCACTATAAGACATCGACCTTAATAACAATGATCGAGAGGGTGCGCAATGGGGTGTTGAGCCTAATTGTGGAACCAGGAAGAGGATAAAAGGGGCCGAGGAAAAGGAAGGTAGGGGATTAGAAATAGTTAGGAGAAGATTTATGAGGAAGTTGGACGTTAACTGGGAAATCCAATGAGGATACCATGGTATTTTACATACGGGGAGAAGTGGTTTTCAATGAGGAAAACATACAAAATCCATATATGCCAATAAAATATGAAATTTCACATCTTTTGGGATATTTATCCCTCGAGATAGATAGATAATTAACTACTTGTGACTATTTGAACAATTACGATCGAGATAGGAATCTTGCAAGAATTGCGAGAGAAGCTAAGTCAATCATAAAAAATACAAATTGTGTTCCCTATAGTTTATGTGGACTTAAGTGTGGAAAATATTATGATTGGAGTATATCATTCCTTGATTAGGCATATTTTGTGTATACTCTCTCTTTATATGAGTAAGGAATGAAGTGGAGAGGTAGTAACAATAGTTCTGTGAGCCCTAAGTACCAAGTAAACTTTCCAAAATCAACATAATCTAGTATTGAATCTTAAAATTATTAAAAGCGAAAAATTCCAAGGAAATTGTGCATAATAAATAGCTAAGTGTGTATCCAAATTGAACCTTGAATATTGTCTCAACAAAAATATATGTAGAGAATAACCCAAGAGGTTATCTTGGTACAAGAGAAAATATGGCACATTTTACTTATCTCTATGTTATCCTATAACCTCATAACGGGTCTTATGATTCATAACATTAATTTCTAACCGAAAAAATGTGATGGGGTATGAAGGGAGTGACATATGACAATACCAAGAAATGTGAACTCACAGAGCATTACGTGGAAAGGATTTCAAATTTATATACTTTACGAACTTGAGTAGGAAAACATTAAAAGAAGTGTGCAATACTTTACCCAAGTATTCAAAAGGAAGAAGTGTGTAGGCTATACTATTCAAGATTTAAAATAAATCAAATGAAATCCTAAAGAATCAGTATGGAGTATGGCATGAGTTTTCTTGATGTAATGAACAAAACCAGTTTTAACTTTGAAAAAATAGTAAGGTTGTTTGGTTTATGGAGGGATAATGAATTAATATTTGTGTTTTAATTGTGGCATACCAAATTTTCCACCAAGGTAAATGTAATTTAATCCACTATACGAGTATAAAATATTGAATACTATGTAAATCACATAGCGATAAATCAAAAGAAAGAAGCCAAATTGGATGTTGTAATGTAGAGATTAGAAGATCTACAAGAAGGAAATTTAAACTAATATTGAGCATATGGGCCACAAAATGTGGAGATGAAGGGAACATAAGAATGGTTGTATAAAATCCTATACAAGTAAATCATTATTTACATAAGAATAGAGAGGCTAATTTTGTAAAACAATTAGGTATGGGAACACCCACTCAGTAAATTTCATTTGGTACAACATTATGTGTGATAACCCCAACATGTAGCATGTAATTTTTGTAGATCAACTATACATGAGACTAAATAATGAATGGTTTTAATGGATTTGAATGATGAAGTGACAAGGAATGCATTTTTAGTTCAAATGCAATTAGATGTAAAGGCACACCTAGTTTTTGTAGAGATAAAAATAATTACATCTCCTCGACTAATGCATATTGGGAACCTTCGTCACCTCAATCTAATACACAATGGAACCCAAAATATCCACAATAATGTATGAGTTGGGATCCTCCTCTATAAAATATTATGGGTTGTACACTTCCTTCACCCTCGTACTCACCTATGGGAGTGCTCCTCCACCGCAAGCTCCTTACGATGGATATCAAAACTTGGAGTTCTTTGTAGAGGTTGTATGGTGCATAACAAGGAAGATATCAAGGTGGTTATCAACAAAGTATGATCGAACATCGACCCCAGAGATAGGGAGTGATATTTTATCATTACGGAGAACATAATTATATTGCATGAAATTGTCCTTTAAATCTAGAGTGAAAGCATACTACACATGATGTAGGGTACATGTGTAACATCATAACAAAGATTGTAGAACATTAGAGAAGAAACAAAAAAATAGTTACATAATTAAACATGATTAAAAATGTGCCCATAGAAATTAGGAGTCTCCAAGTCATTATTAGATCGCATATAAAAGAGTAAGGACCTATGAAGATACCGAGTGAGCCCTAGATACAAAATGCATACCCTAACATGTATCCCGATCCAAAGACCAATGGATTTCTAAATTCTATTTAGAATAGAGATGCTAACATTCAAAACATGACGAATATAAAGTGCACATATGTGGAAATGATGAGGATCTTAAAACAAGGAGTGGTTTCCACACTGCAAGATATTCTAATGATGATAAATTTATTGAGAAATGAATACATATCACAAAATATATCCAATTTTTTGAAAAATTTATCGAAAGTGCAACCAATGGAGTTGTCCAAACCAAGAAATCCATTTGGTACATTAAAACCAAAAAACCTTGGGATGTAGATACTAGGGTCAATATAATTTAAGGAAGATATGAAATAGGAGATGTAGTATTTGATTTTGGAAGTACTATGAACATGATGTTAATGTCTTCATGGGAAGTCATGAGTTATCATGCCTTATTCTATATCCACATCACTCTAATTCTTACAGATTATGGAAGGGTGGATCTAATTAGATGATTGGAAGATGTGGAAATTTAGGTAGGAGACTTAATCTTGAAAGGAGATTTTGAGGTCATTGATATGAAGACTAATGAAATGCTCTATGCTATCCTAATTGGAAAGAAATGGGTCTATTATGGGAACATGAAAATCAATATGGTCAACAACCAAATGGAGTCACACATAGAGGACTCCGTTATTGTCATACCTATAAATATGATTAAACAAAATCCCTACACTATTCCCAAAGAACCACTTTGCATCCCTATGCAAAGACATTGTAAGTTGGTTCAAAGTGAAACAATACAAAAGAGAAGAGGCCACTCAATTAAGAGAAGTAAAGGAGAAAGTAGATTATAGTAACTACGAGATTCATATCAATGTACTCTAAAAAAATCTATTCTTAGAAGAAGACATGTAATATATAATTAGATCTCCCACCAAATATGAAATAGGATAAGTCTATGCATTTTCACATCCAAAGAAGAATTATACAAAGCCTAATATAGAGTTATATTATGTGGGAAGAAACATCATAAATTGGTGGGGATTTAGATGCATACTTGAACCAATAGATGTGAATAGAACATGAGATTAGACTTATGACGATGGTCTACGTTGAGGAGAAGAAAAATTAACAATATTTTGGTACTTCCAATTTGGATCATAATTGGTTAAATTTCATAAACATGTGTCTCAAGAATATATAAGAGTTAGTGTCTTGGATTATGCATTAAAAAATATAAGTAACAACTTGGTGGGTAAAACGTAGAAGAAAGAACTTGGGATGGAGTGAAGTAGTGAGCATGATGTGTGCAACATGTGCATTACTATCTAGATTGACTAAAGCACGACTAATATATTACAAAAAAATGCCTGAAAATACATATTCATGGATGTATTTATGCATGGAAGACACAACAAAGTGATCCAAAATAGTGGGTCCATATCTTCCCATTAACACTCACCCCATTTCCTAAAACATGGTACTTTCACCAGAAGGAGATGAGAAACACAAACTTGGAGATAGGTGCAAGAATATTTTATCTAGACCTTCACATTTAAAGACAATAGTCCTATGGTGGATGCAATATTTCAAAAGATTAAAACATTCCTTTGATATAGACCTATAAATGTGGAATGGGGTGCTAAGTTTAGAAACCTAGAATACATAAAGAAGGGGAATCGTGCAACCACAACTAACATGAATGAAATGACCAAGAAATACACTCATCATTAGATAGAAGTATGACATAGATTTGGGGATAGTAAGGAAAAATGAAATGATTGAAATAGTGAAGAATATATGGAACTGTAAGAATGTTTGAACCAAAGCATATTGAGCCACTTCCTACAAACAAATAATAACACATTGAAGAACATGAACACTTGTGAAACCTAAATATATAAGAAAAAGAAGGGCAAAATCTCTTCAAAACACTAAGGAAAAGATAAAGACAACATATATGATGAAATGGTATGAAAAGGGTGGAAGACATTGGACCTTCAAGAACAATTAAGCTAGTCACCATTGGACTTTATCAAATAAAGCAAGAAATGTTTAAAATTTTCCATATATTATGGCATTATGAGGATGTTTTTATAACCAATTTTAGTGAGATGAAAGGAGTAGACATTTCTATGGGAGAAATGCACAATGAACTAAAAGAAGGTGCAAAGCCCATAAAAATAGGTCATACGGTTGAACCCTAATATGAAAGCTAAGTTTAAGGCCAAATTGGATCACATGATAGAATTAGGATTAATATACCCCATAGAAAATCTAGATTGGGTAAGTCCAAAGTAGTCACTCAACCAAAGAAAACATGAGAAATAAGGATTTTTGGTAATAATAAGGCTCTCAATGACACCTACGTAAATGATCCATTTCCCACTCCATTCACATATGAGATTTTGGAAGTAGTAGTAGGTCATAAAATCTATTAATTCAAATATGGATTTAGTGGTTATCATAAAATTCCAATTGTTGTTTGGTATCACCTATGTAGTTTCATCTCCCCTCTTCTAATGTATCTTTTCTAAATTTAAAATTCATTTATGAGTTATTTACTATCTATTAGGTTGGCATTAATGTGATATCTAATGTACAAAACACATATAAGTAAGTATAATTCACCGTTTGAACTCACACGACACTCTCAAGAGTAAACATTACAAATTACTCTCCAAAAACTCAAGGCTCTCCTAAATATTTCTAAAGTAGTTGCACATCCTTTAGATCACCCACCACATAGGTCTAAAGAACTCAAACCAAGTTCAAAATTATAGCTTCCTCCATTACCAAACCCTAAAAGGTTCTATAACTATCTATTCGTAAGAGAAATTCACTCCAAGCATCACCAAGGGTTTAAGGGACACATGGAAATAAATTTAGCATCTGAAGCACATCATACTATATCACTACAACATAGGGTACATCTCTTGTCTATTTATAGTTACACCCGATATCCTTTGTGTCAAGATGAAAAAGGGAAACACAAGGGGCTGGCTTAGATTTACATATAAAAATGCACCAATATTAGGATAAGTACATGGATTTTTCTACCACTTGTGAGGGGATATACTACAAAACCTAGATTGGTTTAGAAGGGATTTACCACTAGATTCAATCCAACTCCATCAACACATGGATTTATTTTTTTTATATATAATTGTGTGCATGAAGTGCTTGTGTGATACATATATGGTTTTCTTCATTATAGATCACTACATGAAGGTTTCATACTCTTGCAATCCCTAGTGAAAAACAATGAAGCACATTTCCACATGATTTAATAGAAATTAAATATTTATCAAAGGAAGTAGACCAAACAAATATAAAATAACAAGAAAGAACTATTGTGCAAAAGACAAGATAATGCGTAAAATAAGGAGATAAGAGTGACTTAGTTTGTATTTGGAGATCTGGGCCAATTTTGGGCCGGAAACCGAGTGGAACAAGTGGATCTGGACTGTGTGTGCTTCGTTTGAAAAATTGAAACTTGAAACTCCTTTGGCCAAAAATGCCCAAAGGTGGAAAAGACCGCAGGCACTAGTGTCCTAACTAGGTGCTAGTGTTTCAAAAATACTCTACTTTTGATATTTTTAGGGTTTGAAAATTTCTTCTTCCTTTCGCTCATTTTCACTTTAAATTCATTTTGAGGTTTCATTGTCACACATGAACTTGCAACACAAACCCTAGCTACCTGCAAAAGGATCAAACAAACATTAGATGAAATAAATAATGCATATGCTTGAGTCAGATTGACATCGATGGTATGATGAAGAGGGGAGGAAAACCAAGTTCTAATCACACACCATCAATGCTAGTCTTATTAGCAAAATCATCAAACATGTCAAAAGCTTTAGAACTTCATCGAGCATTCAAGTACCAATTTCATATCAATATTGATTTAGAGGCTATATTCACTTGTTACTTGCTCAAATTCATCATATAAATATGATTTAAAACTTCAAAAGGGATCAATATTTCATTTGTCATTCATTCACCTATATGACCTTATTAACATGCTACTTAGCCCACCATAACTTCAAACCTTATTGTCTAAAACTTTGTACAAGGATTTAGAAAACTTTTCTTACCTTTTCAAGTACAATTTATATTTTTATGCTTCTGAGAAATTTCAAAGTATCACTCACTATGCAACTCCTTCAACTAACCTTCCACCATTCCCAATCGGGTCTCTCCTACTAGCCCTATTTTTTAGGAAAAGCTTATTGTTTAGGATACATCCCTAATATTTAGAGGAAAACAACTACATTTGTAGATACCCTTAATGGGGTTCTTGTTTCATGCCAAATTATAAATTCCAACTCTCAAGGAAAGTGTTCTAGTCATATTGTTATTATCGAATTAACCTCAATTAGGTATCTTTACTAGGTCTCCTCAACCGAGTTTCAAAGTTTTAGGGTCTACACCTAGGTCACGGGATTCTACATTCTCCTTAGATACCTTATAACAACTTATCTCCAGTCCTTCTTGGCCTTAAATACTTAATTATCTTCTAAACACATTGTTGCGAGTCTTCTTATCTTTTGTGTATCTTTGTTCAAGCTAGGGTTTTGATTTTATTTTATTGATTCTTGATTCTAAAAATATCTTGGTATCCTTCTTATTACTTATTCTTTATATTTATAGTCTCTTTCTAACTTATATACAAACTTCCACAAATTTCATTTGACACCTTTTAGAATTTTGCTCAAAACTTGCTCATAATTGCGTAAAATATGGTACATGATTGTGTTTGTCTTAATTTTCTCCAATTAAACACCTTTGATTCCATTTATTTTCCACTCCTTTAAGACTTATTCTAGAAATTTTACTTTTTCAACAAGTGTAAAATAATCTCACTCATGCTTTTAGACCCCTTATGCATTTTAACCCTTCAACTAGAGCTTGATTGTTATGACACATGGTTTAAGACCGCATTTCCTAGTTTTCCTTCATTATCATCTTATGTTATCGTTTTCAAGACCTTTTCAAACCTCCAATATACTTTCATCCATATACAATATATGCGTCTTAATAGGTAGTAGAGTGCGGTTATAACATTCAATCAAAATTCCTTTGGTTAAACCCTTAAAATTGGGTTATGTGACAATTATGACAGTATTTTCTCTCTTTATGGTAAAAATCATTATATTTCTCCTGAAACTTCATGTACACTATTAACACCCTTTAATTTCACTTATCGCTAGTTTTCATTAAGATTATATGGCTACATTTGGAACTATGCACCTTTCTTTGTTTTCAAATCCCAGTATTGTCCTATAAGCCCGAGAGCAAGTAATTAACTTTAAGTTTTGTTTTATTTAATTTATAAACTTTTCAAGACTAAAACTCATTCATTTCCACCCTATCTTCATTCTCAATTGATCTCCAAATCCAAACAATAGTGCACTTTGTTTATAACCTATAAATATCAATTTATTAGTCCTTTCTTAGATCGTGTTATCGGTACTTACTAGTTTTAACTCCATTTCTAAAAATTTATCAATGTAGAACCAAGATTATACATAGAATATATTCCACACCCTTCATAACAATGCAATAATTTTCTCCTATAGTTTTAAACCCTTGGAGTATCTTTAATTATTCAATCACATAGGCAAACCTCTTACCTCATATACCACAATAACATTGCTCTCTACATGAATATGGATTTCTTGACGCTTCTATCTCCTTCAAACACCTTATTCACACTTTTCTTGAACATGTATTGTCATATTTAACCTGAAATAACATGGTTATTCTATAAACAACATGTACCATTCATCATTCACTTTGAACATACACATTCTATTCTCATTTTCATAAACTTTTTCTCAAGAAATCCTTCATTTTATATCTTCATGATGCATTACAGGACTCTTGATCTTCTTAGCTCTATAAAAATTCTCTTACTCTTCTAAAACCCTTACCTATCTCTCTTATTTGTATACCTCCTCTAAATTGATCAAAAGGAGGTAGTTAGGTCACTAATTTACCTAACTTAACTATGACAAGAGTGACTGTAGTAGTAAGTGAAATCAAGCAAGAAACATGTAAACACGTGGATTAGAATTATTAATTCTCCTTGACATCCATTTATACCATTTATTCAACCTAACCTAACACCTGGACACCTAAACACAACTTATGGAAATTCAAATATTTGAAATGGTGGTTTTGAGGGAAACTCCAAAATCACATTATTACAACCCAAAAGGGATCCAAATGGACTAGGATCCATCCCAAAAAACCTAAGAAGACTCCTAAACCTATCACACACCAAAATTACAAAAATGTTGCTTTTTACAAGAAATGATGCTCCTACATCATGCTCACCCCAATGTGATTGTCACTAAATGTTGCACTACATTTCAAACTGTGTGTAGTTCTAGTGTGTGTGTGATAGAATAGTGTCCCTTGAAGCAACGTTTCCCTTGTGCTAGTCACACCAAGATAACAAGCTACAACTAATTTTCCCCAAGATGAATATGCAAGATGGAATTTAGAAATAACTCCTCATATGTAGTGAATGATGCATCCCAAATGTAGTATTTGATTGTTTCTCTTTCCCCAGTAAATGGATTTAATTTCTACAAAGAACACAATAAACTAGCCACTTGTAAAATATAAAGCACGTGACTATGAGTTACCAATCAAAAGTTGTGACCTCAAGAAGTATAAAATTACAAGAACTAGTAAGAAAATCGGTGAAAAACTATCTAGATTGTGGAAATAAATTTAATTGAAGTGAAAATGTGAACTATCACTATGCAGATATTAAAAAAATCCAAGTTAAAAAAATTTAACTCTATATCCTTCATGGAAAAAGGTTATGAGCCCCACATTGAAAGTGTTGAAAAAGGTCTTAGGTGGCATACAATAGTACTTAACGGCTAAGAAATTACTTGGTGGGTAGGCATATGAGCAACCGAGTGTATAAGAAGAAGGATATAGAGATCCATGTAGTGGTTAGTCATATGTATATGGTCATATGTGTAAAATACTATATGCAACCACCCAAATAATGACCCTTACCAAACAAGAGGTATGTAAAATGCCCTTAACCTTCAAATAAATGCCACAAGTGCATCAATGCTTAGATTTAGGAAAAAATATGCATTAGAAATATATTTATGATTCAAACACAATAAAATGATTAGATCTAGGTGATTTTGTAAATAATGGAAAATAAGGACTATCATCTCGCTTCTCTACATTTGTCCTTGAAGTATGTAACCTTCAAATGCTAGTGGGTGCTTCAACGCTTCAATTTGGGAAAACAAATACTTCTATAGAAATATCTCAACAAGATGGATGCACCAATATGACCCTTACTAGGTGATTTTACAAAAAAAAAAAAAAAAGTATGTATGTCCTCTGCTACTCCTCTATTGTCATGCATAAGACTCTAATAATATGTAAATACATACCAATAATATGAAATGAGGTGCACTCGGAGGTTTTAGGACATTACAGATGCAATGAAAACATTAGATATGGTCCAAGATACCCTTTAAAAGTATAAATATGAAATGTTTTCCATATGGGCTCATGGTGTCTAATTCAAGTGAAAAAAATTCAAATATTTTTTGACAATCGAACTCAATGAAAATGTATGATACACACAAAAACACTTAAAAAATAGAAAATGATGAAATAAGATGAATGGATCCATTCCATATGTGAATTTGTAACTTGTATAGGAGTTTGACTAAAGAATGGAATCGGATTTGAACAAAATTAAGAATATTGCGAGAGATCTCTTAAAAGAATAGAGCTCACTCCATAAAATGACCTGAAATCACAAATTTGTATTGGAAAAACTAACTTGGTACTTTTGAAACCATAAAAATGGCTACCAATAGGTTGTTAAATTTGAAAACCCATAGGGTTGGCTCAGGATCCGAATAGGGGTAGGGGAAGTTATGTGGCAATAAAAATGCAAAAGTCCAAAATGGATACAAATGATGAATGGATCCGATACCATGTGACAATTCACCGTAATAGCATGTTAGAAACAAAATCTAGACAATGTCATAAATCAAACCAAGAAACTCTACAATAGAAATACACCATCCGAAATATGATTTGGAACAAGAGAATTAAAACAAAAAAACATATTGTATTAATCTAACAATGTAATATATAATATAGAATTTGTAACCAAAAATGACGGTTGGACAAAAACAAGGTCTCCTTAGAGACTATGTATCATCCAACGAAGGATATTATTTCTAAGCCCTCTCTTCACATAAAGGACCCAATGATTCCTTCTATAAGAAAAGTAAGAATTAGGAAGGAGATAATTATTGGTTAAGTGAAAGGAAGAAGCATTAATCAAGGACAATGAAATTGACATAACCCTTTGTATACATGTGACAAGATAACTACCACATTAATTAGTGCATATGAACAATATAGTGCACATAAATATGTATCACCTAGATAACAAAAATATTAAAATGGACTTCATATCAAGTGTGAAAATGAGACACACCAACAAAAACATGCAACTTTGACCTTTGTACTTCATGTTTGGTTCACGGAATACTTTACAACCAATATTGGAAGATTTAAGAAAAGTGTGAGACTTTTGAATAATGATTTCCCACATTGTTATGTGTAGATCCTCTAGGGGATTTGTATATATATGAGTCCTTTCATCAATATCCTACATAGATCCACCCAAAAGTCAAGTATAAGACAACCTAATGTAGATACCCAATTTGAAAAATTGACCTTTGAGATATAAGAGGACATTTTCGTAAAAGAAACCACCTAGGTGGTTATGACCCTAACTTGAAGGTCGAATACTTAGAAATTAAAGATGCTGAAATGTCTATGTAGGTGATGTACGGTTTTGTATGGAATGCAAGATATTTTGACCATGGAAATTGGGAAAATGGGGTCAAACTATGTAACTTAATATTGATCGTAAAGGTCTAAATTTATGTACAAAATATTCTAATATGTGTTATTGCTCCAAATGTCTAAAAAGGTGTAATAATTGATGGTGCCAAGTGTCACAGACCAAATTTAGTGCACTACACTCTACTATGAAAACCATATGTAGCATATCATTACCATAATTTACATGCATAAATCATGGCATACAAAGTTACCATTGTCGAACTCCAAAGATGATGAGCCTAATGAACTCCAACAAACTTGTAATACCTCTAAATTACCATAATGTATATCAATCGGATTCCTCCATATCATTTATTGAGAGATCAATACATTCATATATTTGGTGATGAGAGTGAGAAATATCCTCCAAGTAATTTTGATGAAGCCTCTTATGATTATATTTATCAATATAATGAGGTTAGCATTATAGACCTTATCTAGGATCCTCTCCTATTGCAAAGAGCATGTTGTCAAATTGGTATCATTTCTAAGGAAACCACAATGAAATTCACCACGTGACCATGGTGATAACACAAGCATGTAAATTCAACCCTCTTATGATGAATATTGTGGAATGTCTCAAGTACACATTAAAAGACCAAGGCTTGAATGCATTCCTTCAACTATCAAGCCGGCATGACAAATGTCACTTATTATTCAAGTTCACTTGATTTTAACTTACACTTGGGACATCTTAGAATGCACACCCTTACCTTAATTCAAACCTTTCAACATTTTATGATGCCTAAAATTTCCATAGCTCATACTTTGGGGCATCTTGATGCTAACTCTTTCATCATCTCACATTTTAGGGCATCTTATAGTGTGCCCTTTGTCAAACATATGAGAATCTTATAATGCATAACCTACTTGAAGATCTAAAATAAAAATTTGAGTAATCAACAAGCGCTTGATTCCAAAAAGAATGGTGTGCTTGACATGTTTCTCTTACGTTTCTTATTTTCTTGAAATTGGTTATATATATATATATAATTTACATTCTCATGTTTTTATTATGATTATATGTTCTAATTCTTTGATAGTTTCTCCTCTTAAAGTTATACCTCTTGGTTTCATATGCCTACTTGCTTTTTATTGCTTACTTTGGTACCTCTAGGTTGTTCAATTCTTATTAGCTTTTATATCCTATTTTACAACTTTTAATTTTACACACCTATCAACCTTTACATCTTAGTTTTCACTTTTGTGATTTATATGCTTGTTGGATTTTATTTCTTATTTCACACCTCCTTAGCTTTACATCCTAATTTATACATGTAGGTTTTATACATTTCATAGCTTTTTAATCTACCTTTGATTCACCTCTTGGTTAAAAGATCATACAATACACCTCTAAACTTCTAATATGTTGTGTTGTAAGACCTCGGTGACTCAATCGGTCCTTCCCCACAAGCTCTCACCTCCTACGATTACTTATTTCCATAGGATTCCAACCATAATCAAGCATTTAAAAAAAAGGAAAACCAATGGTCGAGAGTATTGCTTTTTTTTCCTAAAGTTAGTTGTGCTTCTTGTAGATCAAATTTTGTAGTCTATCTATATATCTCTAATCCATATTTAACCTCTTGTGACAAAATTCAAAAGTTGAGTGCACTAAGATTGAACTCAAGATATGATTATTTTCTAAGGTACAAGTCTAGGAATATATTTGTGTCATGGTTTATAGGCTCTCCTTTATAGAAGATAGTTGTAAGCTCTTTAGTGTCGGTCTTCTTTTATACCCTTTTATCATCCTTACAATTTCAAAAGGAGGTGGAACATAAAAATGTCATAATTTTCAAAACAAGATATCAATATCTAAAAATCATAAGGAAATATTAAAAGGAAAAACTCAAAAGTCAATCACAAGCAAAAATGATGTGCCTATATCATTGACACACCTATTGTAGGTGAAATCTCAAACTCTAGATTTGGCACCCTAGTAGAGTTAGAGGCCCTTAAAGGTGTAGTAGGCCATCGAGATAAGGATGAGAGGCTACATATATTGCATTTGTGTCACTTGCATTTTCACATAAATACTTAATCCCTTACAATTGAATGATGGCTTTGTTGGGTACCAAAGAACTGGGAGCTTGTTGTGGGAAGTAGGAACTTTTAACTTTTCTTGCATCTCATCATTGACATGGGATAGCTTCATACTTTACTACTAGATCCAAGTCAAACCTTGAAGCATTGGGTTCCCACACACGTTGATTTGAAAACTCGTAGTCTTGCCATTTGATTAGACTGTCTAGTCTCCAATAAAGAAGATGTTTTCGTCCATGTGGCAACTTCTTCTCCCTCCCTTCATTATCTCCCCTTAACAAATATACTTGTTTCTTCCTTATATCATTTCACCCATCCACTTCATACATGTTAGCATCACGAGAGGAATCAAGGTCTTAGGAATTTCCTTGAACCATCCCTACTTGAGTATTAACTACATTTTTGGGCTTTCAAATGCTCCCTCTCAATCATCACTATTTATTTCTTGGATTCCTCCTAGATATTTTGGGATTGAGGATTACATTATGGTGGTCGTTTA
This sequence comes from Taxus wallichiana var. yunnanensis, assembly GCA_018340775.1. Taxonomy (NCBI): domain Eukaryota; kingdom Viridiplantae; phylum Streptophyta; class Pinopsida; order Cupressales; family Taxaceae; genus Taxus; species Taxus wallichiana. Next base: position 378,765,089 of record CM031241.1, on the reverse strand, counting down.
AGCCCACTACACTAGTTTTTCCCCAGTCTATGCACCTTATACCATTATTAGGTCTCTCAAACCTAACTTAGCTTCTCTTTATAATATATTTAGAATTGACCTACTCCTTCTTATCTCCTTCTTGTTTTTTCACTTTCATGCTTGCTAAACTAATTTTTCCCCATTTATTCCCCATTTATTCATACATTATTTCCTTTGTTTGTCATGTCCTAAATTAGTCTCTCTTTATAGACTATTTGTACTTGGCCTAAAACCATTATTATTATCTTTTTAGTCCTATCAAACCTAATTTACCTCCATTTATAGGTTGTCCAAAGTCATCTTAACACTCTCCATTTGAGAGCTCTTTTCATGATTATACTTTTTTTAGTTTGACTGGAGTACACTTGCATTGTTGTCTTTTTTTTGGTATTATAACTTCAAGGTTATCATAAAATATTTTGTGTTGACCACGGTTGAGGTAAGAGATTCAACATGAGTTCAATTTTGTAGAAGGCAATTCGAGCTACCTATTTCATTATGTTGAACTTCTTATTGCTTTCATTGCATCCGTACACATGGATTTAAGTTTACTATATTTCTTTCTTCAAGACCATCCCTACACCGCACGATTGTGACATGTAATGATCTTTAGTTGGGGACATATATATACACTATTTTCACTTACTAAAAATTTCTTTTTCGCAAGCCATCATTACATTAATTTTCCTTATGGGATGCACCAAAATTGGGGTGGGTCCACTCGTAGCATGTTGTGGGAGATTTTTGTGTCACTTACCCTTCCTATCACAACCATTCCACCACTTTATACCTTGGTATTACCTCTTTATAGAACTTTCAAATTGCCTTTTCTTTTACTCAAATTGTCTCCCAACACCCTTTATTCCGTTTTTACCCACCTTTTGAGGCATGCTTACAACTAATATCATTGACAATGGTTGAAGATGTCTTGCAAAATTTAGGTAGATGACGCCAACTAATTGTGAGTCTCGACTTTAGGTTATCTACATCTATAATTGTCAATATTGTCATTTCATCACTCATATCACCATACAATCTTGTTTTCCTTCACTCATAAATCTACACTTAAGGTCTAAGAGTAATTAAGGTTTAGCAAACCTTACACTAGATCATCATTAAAACATTGGGTAAATGGTAGAGGTCAAGAATAAAAGCTACCAACAAGGTCGACATCAATATTTGGAGTCTCCAACTTTGGTCTACCCAAGTCTATTTCTTATCCTTCTTTATCACCGCCACTAAAAATCTCCCGAAAGGTACTACAAACCAATCGGTGTTTCCTAAAGTTAATATTTATTTCCCTATACTCTATTTTATTTGCTTGATAATTGAATGTAAGTAGATATGCACTAGAGAGGATTGTGTAATATGGCCTTATCACTCACATCATAGTTCTCATCTTATAGCCATCAAACAAAGATTGCTCTTTCTTATTATCTTTAGCTCTTTCTTAAGCCTTAGGGTCACACATAAGATCTAATTAGATACCACATCCTTGTATCTCTAATATTGTGTGCGCATTACCCTATTTTAAATCTACATAAACCACCATACTCAAGCCACTTTGGTCATATCTTGATTGTATGTTGGCTCTAACACACTTCTATTTATATCCTAATTTATAATGAGGATTCCTATATTGACTATCTTAGCTTAGATAGATCATGTTATTTTTTTAGATAATTGAGGAGGCCAAGATTTGTACCCTAATTAATTAATTCATTCAGTTATGATCATTAGTATTTATTTGGGGTTTGTGCTCTCAAAACTTTTTAAATATAGTAGTTTTTGCCCTTTGTAGTTTTCGCATGCGGACAAATTGTTTTCTAGGGTAATTAAGGAGACCAATATTTTATCCAGAGTTGTTAAGGTGTTGTCAAATCATTGGGACCTAAACTTTGGTCTTTCATATGTTGACGTGACTCAAAAAGCACGATATTTCATATACGAGATGGCCATATTTTAGTAAACAATTGATTACTCAAAGATGCTATAATAAAGAGACGAAGAAAAAGAAAATATTGTTTCTACTTTTTTATTGCATATTCAAATCAAAGCAAAGAAAGTATTTAATATAAGCAATCATTCTATAAATGACTCTAAACAAGTGAAGAAAAATAATTTACTATCGCCATTCATATTTATGAAGATTTTTATATCACCCAAAGGGTTGCTTGGTGATTCCCCATTGTGAGGGTCTCCCTTGTGCATAATAATGGCAATGGAAAATCTAGACAACTAAAATCAATCATGATACTTTGTATTTAATATTTTGACTATTTTATGTTGAGCCATAAAAAGAAATTTATCATGAGAGTTTTCAATTAGGTATTCCTACAACTTTCACTAAACACTTTATTTGCTTCATATTTATAGGGTTGAGGCGATACTAAAATGTGGACATACCTTCTAGTACCCAAATATTACTTTACATTACACTCATTCTCATCAAGTTTCTTGGACTGTATAATTGGCTTTCCATGGAACTTTTGTTTTGGTGCAATAACTCTCTTTTTAAAGCTTAAGAGAATTTATCGTGTATGTTAATATAGCAAGCAATAAAAGTGAACTATATACCTAGGACACCATGTTGATAGTCAATATCTTATTCTTCTATGTTATATGTGTCTCTTGCTATCGTATGGATGCAAAATCATACAAATAAGATTTGAAGAAAATGATTAGTTGATTTTAAAAACCACCAAAAATATTTATATCAATACAAACTATTTTAGTTATTATGGTTTCAATGATTGGATTGTATTAAACATTACTAATAGGATTGTTTGAAACATCACTATTAATATGGATGCAAAATCATACACTTAGATTTTAAGAAAATAGTTAATTCCAAAAGTATTATAATAGTACAAATTATTTTAGCTATTCTGTTTTCAATTCTAGGATGGTGTTAAACATCACTACCTTGAATTTGCATTGTGTCAATAACTCTATATGAACAATAATGTTGAGTAAGAGTAACATAATTGCACTAAATGATTTTCCAATCCGAAAGCAATCGTTTAAGTGCAACTCCTATATTGAATTGCTCACATTCTTCTAGTACTAATATTGTGAGGGTTTCAATATCATACATTGTAGGCCTTATATAACTCATGGTTATCATCTAAGTGATGTCGCCAACTTACAAACTATTAAAAGTATTCTTCTTATGATGGATCTCTTTCTAAACAAACCTTCCTTACAATGTTGAAAGACTTAAATTCCCTTAAAAAAATTCTCAGCGAGATTTATGCTCCTCAAAGCCTTCCTCCTTATGTCGAATTATCTTTACTCCCCTTGAATGTATTAGCTGCCCAGTCTAGTTGAATGCTTGATGATAAAGGAAAAACCACTGCAACGATTAAAATAAAGAAAATAAAAGATTAATGAAATCAAGAATAATTATTGACTTTGTGAAAACGTTCTATATTTTATAAACATAAGTTAGAGAAAAGAGCCTCCAATTAATACTACATTTCCTAAAATAAATATAAGAAATTGAAAATCACAAAGAGGGAGAAGCGGAGGGAAATTTTCTTTATCACCTACAAGCTTCCATGATCACTCGATTTGTCAACTTAAATTTTGATCTTGAAGATAATTATGGATTATAGGTATTGGTGACTACCATATAGTAATTTTCTTTGATATATTTTTATGTTTGTAGAATATCTAGTGGTATATTAAGTCAACTCTTTGATGACCCTGCAGAGTCATTTTCCTATAGCTTTTATATAGATAGCCATTTTCCTAGTACTTGAAAGAATAACGATGATGCTAACACATTAGTTTCAAGAATTTTCTTCTACACTGTAATATATTTAGTAAGAATAACGTAATGGAATGCAAATTATATTTCCTAAGGGAGTACAATCATTCCCATATATACTTTCTCATTTCCTTAACTATTTCTTGCAGTCAATTTGAAATTGCTATACAATGAAAACTATGAACAAAGAAAAAAACACCTGTATCTTTGAATCGTTTCCAAATCTGATGCCAGCTATGAGTTCCAAGTCTTTTTGTGATAAAAGTGGTGTCATATGTTCCTTGGAAATGGAAGAATTTTCATATCTTTCATGGTATTATCCAAAGGTTTCATCCTTCCACAACTAAAGAATCAGCTGACACCAGCAGATTTATAATGGCAAGGTGTACACTGGATTAAGAAGACAACCTTCAAACAACATGGGCTCAAAATTGGACAGTAATCTGCATTCACATTTTTGCAGTGTGGCCAAAGCTACTAAATGGAGGTAATCTAAAATGCATGATCTTAAGCACACCGCATGCAATTTTCCTATTAAGTTTGGCACAATACCTGCCAAACACTTGCTACATTCAAGCTTTGATTAATCCTCAGAGCTGTGGAGGTCTGAAATATCAAATTTGGTCTAGCAACAGCCAAACATTTGCTACATTTAAGCTTTGATTAAGCCTTGGAGCTTCTGAGGTCCAAAACATCTGAATTTTCAGTAGCAGGTCTTCCAGGATCCTCCTGTCATTCTGATCCGGCTTTCTGAAATTGGCAAAAAAGATTACATGTTAAGTGAACCATATGAAATCATTAGGGTTTGATCACGTGTTCTAACCACAGGAAAATAATAATTTCAAAAAAAAACCATTGTGAGCAAACCAATAGAAATCTTATCTGTAAATGCTTTGGAGGTCCATGCCTGGGCACATTCTCATCCTACCACCATAACGTCCATATAAAGCTATTAAAACAATATAACTTCCAACTATCATAAAATTCATTTTGTACCTTCATTTACAATAACACCAATAAACAACCTTGGTTATTTAGCAAAACATATTATTGCCACAACTTTTCTGGTTGGAAAGTCCTAATACATTACCACTAATGCTCAACTATGTTGACTTTGAATGAACAATTGAACCTGGGAACATTCATTAACGGGCTACTCAAGCCTTGAAGGTGGTGATTGGCAACCAATAGAAGTTTAGGTCTTTTTTGGAGGATGGTTGGCGTATGATTAATAAAAGGAAGGAGATCAATTATTCTACTAACTCCTCTCTCTCAAAGACTCGTTCCAAGGGCTGCAAATCTAATGAGAATTGTAAGCTGCAGAAGGATTCCCCTCTGACTACTAGGCAACAATCTTGCTCGCCTGTTAGTTATGGTGTTTCTGCCTCCGGCCCAACCTCTAATCAGCCGGTTTATCTCAAGAAACAATTCCTAGCCCTGACCGCAGAGCCAGAAGAACATGTACCACTTTTCCAATCAAGTGCAAAATGTTTTCTTGGAATGTGGGTTTTGTCAATCCTTACCTGCAAGTTTCAGATATTAAAAAAACTTGATAATTGGCATTTGGATGTTCTTTTTCTTTTAGAAGTGAAGGTTGGAAGGGCAAGATTAGAATTTTCCCTAAAACAAATTTGGAAGGATGTGATTTTCTTCCAATCCTCTTTGCTTTGATGGTAGTGGTGGAGTTGTGCTTGGCATCACCCCTTGGATTAGCAAACTCATTGTTCAGCAAGGGGAAGATCCTTTTCACTGTTGCATTTGTGTCACAATACTCGGTCAAAAAGAATAATTTGTTTTTGTTCAGAGTATTCCCTAGTGATCCTCATGAATAAACTCGACTTTGGCAATGGATAGGGGACAGCAATCCCTCTACTGAGTGGGTTGTTGGAGGAGACTTCAACATGATTTAAAACAAGTTAGACAGAAGTTGGCCTGGCTGCTACAAACAATCTCCTACTGAATTTGGGGCCTGGCTCTACAGCAGGAACACATTAGGAGTTTCTAACCCCATTCATGGGAAGTAAGATACTCAAGAGGAACACTAGCTCACAGGGTCAAACTGCAGAATTGGTCTTGACAGAAAATTCAGCCATTCGGACAGATACTATTTATCTCAAAATCTTCAAATCATTCCCTTTGCTCAAGGGAAAATGGTGTATCTAGACCTTGCTGCCACCTTATCTGATTATCTTCTAATTATCTCTAGCTCTCTCTTATTGACACAAACGCACATTCTTGTAATATGCCTACAAACTCAATGTGCAACGTCTTAACAATAAGGATTGTATAGCTGCCCTTGTTGTTTAGGATTCTATCTCTAAGCCTCAAGAAGGGGATAGTTGGATCATTTGGTGATAAAATGCTCTTGATAGATGCACATCTTTTCTTTGATCGTATGGATAAAGTGTCGCCTGTGCCAAAAAAAAAGAGGAATGATCGCTAAGGAGGAGGCTTGAGGATCGTCCTCAAACCCGGTCGCATTGGAGGGTTTTTGTCCTCAATTGCTGAATACACAGGGGGTTTCCATCTTCTAATGCAAAAGTTGGAGCAGCAGCTCAAACCCTTCATGAAAATTATGATAATGGCCAAAAATATCCCCAATGACCCCAAACAACCTCCTTTTATACTTTTTCATGGCTCATATCTCCATACAAGTCCCCAAATGGGACATCCCACTTTGGCATTTTAATTTAATTAAAATAAAGTAATACTTTATTTTATTTCAATAAAGTAATGCTTTTATTTTAACTTTATCTTATAAAATCACTTTTTAAATTAATAATAAAACATAAGTGCTTATAATTAAAGTTACTTTTGCACTTAGTTAAATTATTAATTTATTTTCCTTTTTCCACCCCATTAGCCCACGGGAAAATATTGGATAGGCTAAGGGTCTTCTCAAGAATAATCTCAAGAAGGGGACATTACAGTCCTCCCCTCCCAAAATTGCTTGCCCTCAAGCAATGCATAGTTCAACTCTTACTCTCTTTTAGACTAAACCCTCCTGCAAATACCAGGGTCCCAAATCAATCTTGGAAATTGGCAATTCCCAATCCATGCTCCGCTTTGTGAAACAATTGACTTCTGTTGCACCCTTCTGATATGATTAGGAACTTTTGTACCGGATGAAGCTCCTTCAACATCCTCAACAAGTGCATCCAGAATGGGTGAATCATGAATCAACTAGGATCTAGAAAGAGTACTACCATCTCGTGCTACCCTCCATTCTATTTGGTGAGACTAATATTGACACTGTGTTAGTGATCCCTTGGAGTACTACTTCTCCCCCATCTGATTTACATTTCAGCTCCATAGTCTAATAGTTTTGGGTAAATTCTCCCAAAGAATGCAACCATTGTACTCCTAATACCAAGCCGGTCTCTTTCGGACTACCCACATACAAGTCATCACTCATCTAATGTTCACCCAAGGAGATGCTAAGTTGTTCAACCTTCTTCTTGCAAAGGCATGAAAAAGCTATTTGTTGCAATGACGCTGAAACCTTTTACATCCTTTGTCTTTAACTCTCTTCTATTTACCAATGTTTCATCTATGAAATTGTGGGTTGCCCCACTATCAATCAATACTTGTAGACACAATCTATACACTTGGGTACATTTCTAGGTCCTAGAGCATACTAATATATACATGATTCCTAAGCAAGAAAACTAGTAATTGACAATGTATTTTGGGTCTTTTGCTTTGTCTTTTATACTTTTATTGACCTTACACACCCTACAACCCTATCGGTATTTGATTGATTTATCTTTTATGGCCTTGGACACTAGCGCCTGAGCGCTCTTGACCCTTTCTCCTCTTTTGGGTCTCTTTTACTTCTTGAACATCTTTTATACTTTTACGCGGTCTTTCAATTGTCAATTACAAAATTCAAACAAGGGAAACATATATATACATAGTTATCGCTCTCAAATAAGGGGCCAAGAACTAGCATTACTTACTATCACCTAAGCTTGCATCCAAAGGCACAAAAGCACTTCAAAGCATCCATCTAGCACACTCATTCAAGGGACAAGGGTTGCATCACTTCTGCATACATAACATAGGAGGGGAATTCTATTCTATTCCATTACACACATTTGCATTATTGGAGCATTCTATATCTATCCCGCTATCTTACTGCAACTTGCAAAAGGGCATCTAGGTGTCATTACACACACTCGCACACAGAACTACATGGAGTTTGAAATGTAGTGCAACACTCGGTACTAAGTTCACTCTTTGGGTGACCGCTAGGGTCAATCCGACTCCACATTCTACATTTTTATTAGATTTGATGTGGTTTGTGGACATGTGTAGGTAGACAACTTGTTTTGCAGTTACAAGTACATTCGGCGATCTAGGAGCGAATCTGAATGACAAAACGAGATCAACAACGAAGCTCGTCTTCCACAAAAGATATCAAAATCTGAGCACTTGTCTGGAAACTAGCGCCCAGATACAATCACTAGCACCTATGGGCGCTCTTGTCCTCCGTGGGCGCTCACCGTCTGAATTGTTCTAAGTCTCGTAACCTCCAATAAACATTGACGACATTCTTCCCGGTCTATTTCAGCTATTCACCTGCCCATATCACTTCCATATTGCTCAGAATCAGCTAAGTCTCTCTATCTCCCTCTCTTGCTTAGGGTTTCATATTTGTACATGCTTGTTTGCTTGCATCTTTATTGTACATTAGCATTTGTATATCATACACTACAATAGTTACTCTACAATTAGATTTAATTCCATTTATATTAAATCAATACTCTAATGTCTTGCTTGAGAAGAACTCCATGAACTTTAAAGGGTTGATATTGTGGTGTGCCTACAAGTGTAGCAAGAGTGTTGCCCTTAATTTTTGGCTCTTCTTTTGAACTGGACTCTCCATCTGATATCACCTCTATGTAGTGAACATGTCCTTTGCCAAGACAATGATGATCGGGTGTCCATGGATCCTTACATGAGAAGCACAAGTTCTTTCTCCTTAATTCATTTCTGGTCTCTTCTTCTTTTGTCCTTGCTTGCCTAAAGAAGGTGTTGTTTTTAGCTGCCCCAAAGGTGTTGTTCTTGGCTACTCAAAAGGTGTTGTCCTTGGTTGTCTTATGAGTAGAAATTTATCCCTTTATAATATTTCCAGGATCCAATGCCTTATTCATCGCTTCTTGAAGAGAAAGAGGGTTAAAAGCTCTTACCAATCCCTTGAGTGGTTTAGCCAACCCCTCAACAAACAACACCACAAGTCTCCTTTCGGTAGTATTCCGGTACCATCGCGGATAGCTTCTGAAATTCAGCTACATAGTCATCCACTGTGTTGCTTTGCTTTAGTTGTGTCAATTCCGAAAGTGAACTTCCGGATCAGTTCTATCAAATCTCTCAATCAACCTCCTACTAAACTCATCATAGGAATTGATGAGATTATGCCCTTGTGTGATCAGCCCATGGTACCACCATTCATATGCAACTCCTCGAGATGATGCATTACTGAACCATGATAGCTTCCTCTTCCATCATCGACCTAAGAGATAGATAAGTATCTAGCTTTTGTATCCATGCACGAGTTGTACTCTTAGTGGAACCATCAAAGGTGGAAAGTGTTAACCTTCACAAAGCATGTTGAAGATCTTTTTGTGTATGTAATATCCCCTTCTTGGTTGAAGACCCTTAGCCCATTTTGTCTCCCCAACAGCTAAGGGATGAGCACAAGGGAACTTAAGTCATAATAATTTATTATAAAGTGCAATTAAAAAAGAAAATATTATAAAGGCACTTATAATAAAATTATTATAGACTTAATAATAAAATAAAATTAGATTGGATTCTCCTCCCAATTGGCGTATTGCCAAAGAGGTGTGGAAGATAAAACAACTAAAAGGAAAATTCCAGGAGGTCCAATTCAGTCACATTCCTTGTGAAAGGAACAAAGTTGTTTATGGTCTAGCTAATTGGGCTCTAGACAACAGGGGCGTGTTTTGTTATGGCTTGCCCCCTCCATGGTGGTCCAACAAGATTCAGAAGGATATCAGACTTATTCTTAATCTTGATTCTCTGTCATGATTGTTTTTTCTGCTTTTTTGTTGTATAATGCACAAGCTTGGGCTAATAGCTTTCAAGCTTGGCATAGCCGAATATGTAATTTGAGCTTTACATAATATAAGGTTTTGTTGTTTTGAAAAAAAAATAGAAAAAGCTAGTCACCTTATAAAGTTCATTTTTCCCCTAGAAAATGCGACCTCCTTATGGGATGGATCAAAAGGGAAAAACATTAAACAAGGGGCTAAAAGCTTATTGGATGCTTTGAGGGAGGCAAGTTGGTCCATTAGCTCTATATAAGCAAAGTCAACTTGCTTGAAGGGAGTATCACTTGTCTATTTTATGAAATATGATTTGTATGTTGAGCTTGCATCTTCGGTCTTCTAAAGTCGAAAACCCTTCTCCTAGTTGAGAGGATTCTCCACCCTGGGGTTTCCATTGCAGATCACTTGATTAGTAGTATTTTCAGTATTTTTCCAGTGGTTGAAGTGGGTAAAAGTGCAGATTTGGTCCAAGGGTTTGAAGAGGAAAGTGGTGGTTGAGTTTTCTCCTTGTTTCCAGCTGGTGCGACTTGCATAGTGGACTATTTTGAGGTATTTTGGGGCTGCTACAAACCAGATTTGATTGTTGTTATGATTGTTGATTTTCCAATAGTTTTCCAGAGTATCAAATCTGAATATATCTATATGTTTCTATTGTAATTTCCAGCCCCAAACCCTAAGGGCGAATTGGTGTTTTGGTTGTTTAGGGAACTTGTGGTGGTCATTTGTATGAATGGGTAACATCATTGCATTCTCCCTATTTTTGTGAGTTCGTGCATAGTTTATTTGTGTGGATCGGAGCATTTTTGAGTGAGTTATGAATTTTGAAGTTGCCATAATTTTTGCAAACTAGGGTTTCAAAATAAATTCATTTCAGTTGTATATGAACTCTAAAAATTCAAATCTTTGCACGAATATATTGAGGGTGAAATATTATAAGTTTCAGCTCAGTTTATGGTGGAAAATATCATGATTTATTTCTGATTTTTATAAGTTTCATAATCAGCCCTAGTCACATTTTCTCATATAAATCAAATCTACATCCTAAATATTCCCTATATCTTTATAATCTGCTTTTGATGTGTGGGATTTGCCTAAAATCCCTTTGGGGTTGCAAAGTGTCCATTTGGGGACATTACAGTGTAGCTTGTGGTCTGAGCTCTAGTCTAGGTCCAACTCATTTTTCTTCAACCCCATGAAGTTTGCAAGTGATATTTTTTCATGGATCTTAGCCGGAAGAGCTCTTTATTCTGCATAGCTCGCAACAATGTCATCTACAATAGAGGGCTGAATTTCCACCTCTGGAATGGCTTCTTCCCTCATAATGAAATTAGGCTGGAAAGGCCTAGCAGGAGAACCAATAACGGTTCTTTGAGGCTGATGGTTGTTGTTTACCCTTGAAGAACTTCCTTCACCATTCTGATTTTTGGGTGCATGCATGTTTTGCATGGTATGAACCAACTGAGCCATCATATCAGCCAATCGCTCTTGCCCTTGGACAAGCCTATCAATCCTTGCATCCTTTGCATTCTTATCAACCATATTTACCTTCTCTTTTCCTTTCCCAAATTCTGGATCGGTTTGTTCAAGCCCTTCCTTTGGTTCTTCTAAACCCTTCTTTTTCTCTCTCTCTAAAGTATCTAAACTCTTTATCACTACCCTGTATGAATCTTAACTTCCCAACATGATGGCAAAGAAATCAACTCGATACCACTATAATGTCCCCTTTAGACATAAGATTAAGAAATCAGGGTTTTCCTACAAACCCTTATGCAAAAATGACAATAGTTTGATTTTTATTATTATTGTAGCAACTTTAAAATTAAAGCACCCAAATGTTGGAAATCACTGAAAGCCCTCAAATATATATTTAAAAGTATTGGAATCAATTACAATCTAGATTCAAGCCAAATACATTTTTTTATGAATTTATTTGTCGGCCGCAAATTAGAGAAATGTCAACTACCCATACAAAGAGAATTATTGTCGGAAAAGAAGATCCAATCGGTCGATGGAGATGTTTTAAGTAGAAAACAACCTTTAACAAACCCTCGAAGACATCATCCCTCAAAACAGCCTTGCAACACCCCTCGAGGTGACATCAACCCTTAAATAGGTGACATCATCCCTCAAAACAGCCCTGAAACCCACTAAAATCACACTCCAACCATGGAAGATGATGCCCTAGTTGAAGTTGCTCTGTGAAATTGATGTGAAGCTCAATTGTAACCCCTGAATGGATATACCCTAAAAGATTGGAGGGTTTTTGTCCTCAAATCTGGTTGCAATGGAGGGTTTTCATCTTTAATTGTTGAATATATAAGATGGTTTCGTCCTCTAATGCAAAAGTTGGAGTAGCAACTCAAACCCTTCATTAAAATTATGATAATGGCCAAAAGATATCCCAAATGACCCCAAGTGACCTCCTTTTATGCTTTTTCATGGCTCATATCTCCATACAAAGTCCCCAAATGGGACATCCCACTTTGGCATTTTAATTTAATTAAAATAAAGTAATACTTTACTTTATTTCAATAAAAAAATACTCTTATTTTAACTTTATCTTATAAAGTCACTCTTTAAATTAATAAAAAAACATAAGTGCTTATAATTAAAACTACATTTGCACTTAAGTTAAATTATTAATTTATTTCCCCTTTTTCCATCCCATTAGCTCACAAGTAAATATTGGATAGGCTAAGGGTCTTCTCCAGGATTAATCTCAAGAAGGGGACATTATAACATCTCATCAAAGGGATTACTTTTCCTAACAACACTTGTGCCCTTAACTCTATTTTTCTGATAATAGTTTTCTTTTCCTCCACAATACTAAAGAGGAAATTAGTCATGTAATGGATGTGCTTGAGTTGTATTGTGCTATATCAAGGTCTAAACTTTCAATGCATAAGACTGAATTCATTATGATTCAAGCTAACCCCACTCCCCATTGGATCCCTCATGAGTGGCACTAGTTTAGTATGAAGAAATTTCCAAATATTTGGGTATTCCCTTTGGACTTGGATTTTCTCTTAGTGACATGTGGAGCTGGTTTTTGAATAAATTTTAGAAAAAGATTGATTGTTGGGATTCCAAATTCCTATTTTGCCGAAATAATTGAAATTGCTAATAAGGTCTTTGTTGCAACTCATGTTTACTATTCCTCATGTTGGTTTCCTTCAAAATCATGCTACAACATATTTATCAAACTCGTCAGAAAATTCATTTGGGCCAAGTGGGATGGCAGCAAGGATATGCAGGGCATCTCGTGGAAAAAATGCATTCAACCCAAAACGGAGGAGGCCTTGGAGTCATGGATACTTGGATGCAAGGGAAATGATTAATTAGTAAATGGATCATTTGTGCTTTTGATGGATCTGAACTGTCGAAAGTTCATGTTTGCCTCAGGATATCTATTACCACCTCCAAAGGCCAATGGAGAGAATTGCATATGAATGACAAATTGCTTCTTACCAAATACTTGCAAGCTCTCAACCTTTGCCCCACTTAACAGTCTGCAGAAAGCCTGGCAAGAAATTTCAGGGTTGTTGAAATGAAATGGCATTATCTTTCCCATTTCATCTGTTTGGTGGAATAGACGTGCAAATCAATGGGCTGCCCCTTACTCCGCATGCTAGGCTGACAGAAAAATGTCTGTTTAAAAAGGGTATACATCGATTTGGTCATCTCTGAAACTATCTTGCTATCAATAAACATTGGCCTCTTTTAAAGGGTTTTCTCCACCTATAGGTCACTGACAAAGTTCAGTTATAACTGAAATTTTGCAACTTGTGGACAACTCACTCCTTGTTAAGATTTCCACTCTTTTTCAATGCAACTTTGTGAAGGACTGGAGGTCGCATAACAACAGGCTAGATCACTTCCCGATCAAATGTGTTTATTAAAAGGTTGTCTCAGGGTTGTCTTTGTAACAAAGGCTCTACTCAAAGTGGAGATGCAAATTAAAAGAACATGAGTGGAAGCACCTTGGAGCTGCCATTTGGAAGTCCAAAGCTAATGTCAAGGCTAAAACCACTTCTTAGAAGCTTCTCTTCCACAAGCTGCCTATTGGTGCTAACATATAGTTTCTTGCAACTAGCCCTATTAAGTGCATTGTCTGCAACTTCTTGAGTCTATCATTCAATCCTTTTGGATATGCAAATTCACTAGAAAACATGGGATGTAATGTCCCTTTTTAGGGATAAAACTGAAAAATCTGAAAATACATCATCAACCAACAAGCATCAATCCTAAAATGACTGGAAACAAACTTCAACCCTATTTGAGCAATCAATAATCAGTCCTTTAGGGCAGCGAACTGTATAGGCACTTCAAATCATCATACAACCATGCAATAACAACTGAAAAATGCTTCTAAATAGTTATTTCAGGCATGGCAACATTTATCCATCCAAATTACATCAAAATAATAGAGAAAATAAGAGATTACACATATCTACAATTAATTTTATGACAACAGCATGGCAATGTAATGTCCCTTTTTAGGGGGACTCAAGAAATGACCAAAAGCTGAGATGTAGCTCACAAATCAGATTATGGAACTGCTGTTATAACCCTACAAATCTGCAATTTAAACCCTTCCTAGGGCAACAACTTCCCTAGAGGAGTTAAACCCCTCAAAGGTGGGTCAAACCTTGCTAAAGCCCTCAAAATTTATGCCAAAATTATTAGGAAACCCTTAGCAAACACAATCAACTGTTAAAAATCAGAATTGAGTGTGAAAATAATTAATTACGGAACCCTTAACCAGCGAACATCATCAAGCTTGGAAAAATAGTAGAACACCTCCAAAATTCAAAAACTCAAGATCTTGGCCTTAGAAAATATGGAGAACAAGATAGTAATTTCAGATTTTCCAAATTAACATCACACATACCAATTAATCACTCCCAAGTGGGTCGCTCCACTCCAAACAAATAGATCATTGAACTAAAGAGACCAATCATGCAAGAAAATGATATTGTAACGCCCACAAATTTGACACACAGATACAATAGTAAAAATACCGGAATAATTTTTCTTTTGACTTACATGGCTTGACACATGACAACACAAGGGATTGATTAAGTCAACGCATAATATATGAGAAGCTTGCACAAACATTATCTCACATAGACAACATGCCAACACCATATACATATCGATGCCACACTTTCCCTAATGAACGAATACTAACAATGACCCAACCACAAAAGGTACCCAAGGATTGGCAAATCTAATTTACAATTAAAATTCCAAGAGCATTTTTCATGCAAGGATAAATTCTCCTTTTCCACCTACATATTCTTAAATTCATTTAACATTCAACTTACAATACGAACACTTAATTTGGCTCTTTATCCCTTACATAATCTCCATAACTTAAATAATTATTTGCCATATTTCAAAATGCATACAAAATTCCTAATTCTCTCGTTCTTATGTTAAGGTTCTGCTTCTCAACGTTTATTTGATGTTTAAATTTTACCCTTGTTACACAAGGGAAACTAACGTGAAGTCAAGGAAGAAATCTTAGGATTTAAGGGAGATTTAGATTCAAGATACCTCTTCCCATAAATATTCTTCCATCACAGTATCTTTATTTTCTTGTTATAGTTGCTATGGTTCAATAACTTGTTTGAGTCAATTCAACATTTTCACTTCATAAATTTTTATTTAGATATATACATTTAAGAACTTATGTTTGCTTGAAAGTTTGATCTCACTAAGAGCAATTCATATTCTTTTTTTTTTTTAACAACATAAGAATGCCTCATTAAGTTATAAGGACTTCAAGTATGACATTATTCCTAACCAAAATCTCATTAATTCTTATACTCTTTACACTTACGCCATACTTTGGTCTCACTATTGGCATTGTCCCAACAACTATATGCTTCTCAAATTTCTTCCAAGGAACTATTTAAATCATTTAGTAAATATACATCAACGTTTCTTTCACCAATACCCTTAAGAGAGGCTCCACGATCTATTAACTTCAAAAGCATTCATGGATGGGGGAAAATTACACCATACGAGAAGCACATGGTAACCCACTACTACATGCTAAGGGACACATTTATCTAAGAGGGGGAAAGGGGTTCAAATGCAAAAGTTATAAAATTTTACGTGTTCAAAATCCTTCTAAAGCAATATTTACAATCTTTGATAATCATACATCATATGTCCTTTACTTAATCACTAAGATCCTAAGGAGTATGATTTCACACTCAACCAAGTTTGGATTCCTGGGAAATTAAGTATTAGATGCATGTTACAAGGAGACATTCAATTATAAATTTTACACACCTTACTAAGGTCACAACTAGAGTGATTGAACACCCTTATCTCCAACAATCATCATGTAACTCTAGGTAAATTCGATACTTCTTGTCAAGCTGACACTCTTGTTTGAGAGGGGTTAAAGGGGATTCACACTCAATATTCTCATGTGTAGGTAACTAAAACATAGGATCCACTCGAATCATTTACATTCATCTTAAAATAATTTCACTTAACTTGATTTAAATAGTGTTTTGAAATTAGTTGTGTAACCCATTTGTTAATAAGGAACATTTGCATGCTCATGAGACTACTGGCTCTCGTCCTAGGAATTGCCTCAAGAACATGATTACCTAGTTTCACATCATACATTCATTTCACAATGGGAACAAGTGGGAGAACAAGAGGGAGTAACTCTTCGTTTAAAGATTAAGGTTCACATTAAAGTTTACGCGTCATGGATTTTGTTTCTCTCAACATGATGATTTAAACACGTTACAAGAAAGATCTAAATTTTGTTTTTCTCCTAGCATACCATCTCATGGTTACCCTTTCAAAAACTAATCATAAATTAAAATGTTGTTAAGTTCCACAATTAACTCTTAACATTGTACCATAGAATCCCAAACGATAATCTAAATTGGGTGTCAAGTTCATTTATAATCTAAAGGTGACTTTCAAGAGTAGTTGGCAATCTTTGCTACCTAACAACCTTCACTCTACACATGTGTGTCGCCAAGAGGGTTTTACATTATGTTAAAGGTTGGTTTCCCATGGAGTACTACCTTAAGAGAACACATTCTCCTTACTACACACATGACTACCAATCCTAGGAGGGAACCCCATACCCAAGACAAAGTTTAACCATGTCGTTCCTAATTGTCGGGTTCACGACAATGTCACTAAGCATACAGGCTAAGATGATAACCTCAAACTTGGGCTTTTATTTCCTTAAGCTAGAATTTTCCATCGAGTTTAATGATTTAGGTTCACCCTATGGTTTTAGTTTTCCGTGTTAAGAAGGATCACATGAGAAGGTAGTTATGCGAGAGTTTTATACCGGGTTGATTGTTTTATTTAGATTTTCTTTCTACGTTATCAAGGAAAATAACACAACACACCAAAGATTTAGTCATCAATTTCACACTAAAAGGCACTATAAGATGTCAAACTCAATTACATTTAACATATATATCCAACTTTTACAATACATAATTTTGAATCAAAATGACACTCATGGTTAGATACACATTTCCCAAACAACCCTAAACACTTGCAACTCATACATATTACAAAATTTCAATAATAAGCCTTTCGATATATTTAACATTATTGTTTCTACAACTTGTACAATTACATTTTTCTAAATAACAAGTTATGAATTCACTAGTACACTTTGCTTTCTTCGTGTCTCGGTACTGCAACCACCGCATGGTTAACACAAAGTGTTGGCATGGCATCCACCTAAATCTAACATAATTAACATTTTTAGTTTTCCATTTACATAATCATAATAATTCACACACAACAAAAGAGGGTTAGAGACATATATTCATTTCATTTCTTAACTAAGGAAAGAGAAAAAGATAGGGAAGAGAGAAAAACACTATTTTTCCAAAAGTCACATTTCACACCACAAGCCACACATGAGAGTTTCCTACAGTTACTTATATGTTTCAATAGTTTTCACGATGGTTTATTGTCTTGACTAAGCTCTTACGACCTTATTTTTACATTTTTCTATTAGCTGCGAAACGTCTAAAATTTGTCCTGGAGGCTAAGGAACCATGTTCGAAAAATGTCTTTCGATGGGCAAATGTATAACGGTTAAGTTCCTTCGTGTACTTCTTTATACCAAGAATTTACAGGATTCAATGGAAATCATAAGCGCGAACGGTTTACCATTTGTGGCTAGTTTTCCGAGGCCATCGGTCGTAATTGGCCTAGTTGCAAAAGGACAAAATTTTAGCTCAATGGCTTAGAAAACCACACCCAAAACTGATGTTCGATGGATGAACACGCAATGGCAAATTTATTACAAATTCTCCTATATATGGAGAATTCACCATAGTCGGCAGGCGAGAACTGCAAATGGGTTACAAATGACAACAGGTTTTCCGGAGCCACCGGTCATAATTGGTCCATTTGACCTAGTTAAACATCGGTCGAAGGCCTACAAAAGCCCTTTGCCAAACTAGCTAGAAATGTGTTTTTCCCAAATGAATGTTGTAAGCAATTGTCTAGTAGAAATACTAGAGGTTTGTGAATGCGGAAAAGTGTTCCTTCGCTCAAGGTCCAAACGGTGAGACGAAACGAAAACCAACTTTTTAGTTTTAACAGCTCCCTAAAACTGCAAAATGGGGTAACATGGCTCTAGAGGGGCGATGAAGAGAGCACAAACGGTCATTTGAGGTCGATCTAATGTTTGATGTGACTCTCCACATAACAAGGAACACATATGATGCTTGACATCTCTTTTATGGGGCTCAAAATGTTGTTTTGCAAGTCTTTGAATGTGGTGTTTTTCTAACTTTGCAAGTAAACGAAAAAGGTTGTGTTTAGTTGATGAATCATCTAACTCCCACTAGTAACCATGGACACGAGCACCTATTTCTAATACTCTGGATTAGCAACGTATAATATTTTAAATAGCGATCACGATCGATGGTTAAGGTGTAAATCGGTTACAAAATTCATACGGTGGAGTTTTATTGCTTTACACTTTGTTTAAGTTTGGTTGAATCTCCAATTGTATAATTATCCAGTGGTTTAATATTATATTATATTGCAAATGAAGAACCAAAATACGAAAATTATAGAAGATGAAGGTAAGGAGACCATGCCTGGAAACTATTAGCGTCCGCTGCAATGTACGAGGTTCTCCAGAGGGTTCACCGCATTCCACAAGGCTTCATCCCTCTTCCGGCATTCCATCAAATGGTTTGCGTGCACCCGGAACACCCATCCACTTTCCTTTGCTCAAACGTCTCTAAAGCTTCTTCAACAAAACCATTTGTGCACATCCCTAAAATGAAGCATTCCATGAGGCTACATTTGTCTAAGGCATTTCGTCAAACACTTCACGTGTCAAGTGCAAGATTCTACATTTTACATGCCTGTCCGCCCAACAAAATTAGTTATAAACACTGACAAAAGACCATTTGTGCTCCTGGCATTGCACTCCAAGAATTTCTATTTCCATTAGATACTTTCACAAACAGATTGTGTGTAAATCTTACTGCAACCCTGGCATTCCATGAAACGTATTTCTTTGGGGCATTCTATCAAACAGTTCACGTGCCATGTGCATGCTCCCACATTTTGCATACATGTCAACCAGGGACACTTGCAATTACAACATCTGACAAAAAAACCCTTTCCATTATGTTGCGATGGATATCCACACCTGCTTCGAGCTCTTATTTTGACTTGCGGGAGGAAAGGTGTTAGCGGGTTGTGGAGGACAAAGAGAAGGAAAACAGAGGGTCTCATGTGGAGGAAGAGTGAAAGATACAAAATCTTGAGAGCCATACATGGGACAATAGGAGGCAATTTCAATGTCTTAAACAAAACAACTTGAAATAAAAGCTAAGGAGCAAGAATAACGATTTGGTAGCTGAAATCTACCTAAGAAAGGTGCAACAAGGTTACAATGCACTTAACACAGCTCTTAGAAGCGAAAAGGCAAAATCAATGAAGCTAGGCGCTACCCCGGATTACAGAGCTCCTAATCCTCAATTTTTTTCTTTTCACAAGCGCACAACAAACAAAACAGAGGCAAACAAACGTTTCCTCTCGGCCACAGATGCACATACGAGATCCAGATCGACCAAATTTGTACATAAAATGATGAGGTATTCGGATTACAGATTTAACTTTGTGTGCAACGCTGCCTTAATCCATAATGGGTAAGATTTTAGGGCGGCTATCACTAGAGCTCCACTCAAAGATGACTCCCTCTAACATTCTGTTTATTTAATTGAAAGAGTGCGCCCGCACTTCTGCGCCATCCAATTATTGTTAAGTTTGCAACTTTAACTTGGGTTTCATTGTGGTTAATGCTTTGCATCCCAAATAGAGTGCTTGAATTATTATGCAAGGAAAAAGACAAGTCTGAAAGGGGTTTAGGATGTGTCACCGTCCATGTTCCCCTGGAAAAAAGTGCCCTTACCCCGCCACACGCCTTTGTCATTATCATTACTTATTATTATTATTATTATTTTTTTTTTGAAAATATGTTGGGCACTACTGAGATACTTTATTTGCCTTTCAAATCAGCTTGCATATATAAAACCTTATGAAGGGTTTTCGTCCTTGGACAAGGTCCTCAATCAAGGGGTTTTGTCCTCAAGCAAGGTAGATAAGGTGCTTCACAAGCAAACCTTAGCCAAAATATGAATATTCACCAAAAACATAAATCAATAATGCCCAAGCGACCTCCTTAAATAGCCACAAGGAGTGTTTTACAACATAAAAATGATGGCCGACCACTTAAGGTAAGTGCTTTTAAATATTCAAATGGTATTTAGAGCCTACATGCTCATAATACCTTTATTTCCTAACTACTTAAGTCCCTCTATCAAAGCACTAGGCTTCCCAACAGGATACATGATAATAAATTAAGCAACTTACCTAAACAACAATAAATATATAATTCAAATCTTCCCCTTGCTTTTCCCCTTAGACCCATGGGGAGAAGAATGAGTTAAGGTTTTCAAAATCAACCTTCAAAAAGGACATGACAGAAGCAACAAACAAAGGCTAAAAATAGCTCATAAACATCTCCAAAATCACCAAATTATAGATTCCAATCTTATAAAACATGAAGAACAATAATATTAAGTCAAATTTTCCAATAGTGCCCTAGATGATATCAAACCCTTCACCCAAGCAAGTCGCCTAGGGTTAGAAGGGAATAAATAAATATGGAATCCTCCTTAAAGCTTACTTGTGACCTCTATATGAAGCCACTAATGCACAAATGAGGGTTTCCCCAAGTGTGATCCTATTAAAGGATTTTGTCCTCAACAGTGACCAAGGAAGGGCTTTTGTCCTTCAACGACAAGAAGGAAAGCTACACTAGCTCCAACTCCAAGTAAATGTCAAAATAGATGAAAGATGATGATCCTCCTCTCCATTCGAACTTCCTTAAGTACCACTTCATTGGGCACCAATGATGAATGAGAGGCCCCATCTTCATCGCCGACCTCTAATGCACTTTTTGATCTTTAGTTAAGAAGATCGACCTCATAATGAAGAAATAGAAATTCTCCTTGCTAAGTCTTCTTTCCCTAGTCAACCATTCCAATGCCATGATTAGTAAATAAAATAATTAATCATGAAGGTACATCACTTACAACCATGGCGAGTTCCCCTCCTTTGCTCCTTCCTTGATGCCCACAGGAGGAGGAATGGGCATAAGGTCTTCCATAGTGACTAGCTTGGAAAAGGGGACATTACAATCCTCCCTTCCCAATTTTGCTTGTCCTCAAGCAAATGCATGTGCCCGGATCCCAAATGAATCTCAGTTGCTCCTTTGATGTTCCTACACATGAAGCAAACGATCAAAGGAAACAAGAGTGTTTAACAACACTTTTACAATCTCTTCATCATGCCTTAGGGACATGATAGCTAGCTCCCTTCCTTTGCTTGCCACCATCTCATAATTTCCATCCAAATGATGGATTCCCAATACTTTAGTAATGTTGTCCCAAAAATAATCATAACCGGGCAATTTTTCCTCAAAATCAGAATGTAGGCGGCTGGAAACCACCTCAAATCAGCCACAAATATGTCAATGTTAGTAGTAGCTTGGAATTTCTTCTACCATATGATTGGAAGCTCTTTTCCATGTGTCTTATAAGTAAAAAAATAGCTGGAAAAATTGAAGCAACAGATAAAAGGAAAGTACAATAGCTGTAAGCATGACATCTCTCCAAAAATTTCCGCACTATCAATGATATGAGGGTTGGAAACAAAGTATGACAATCATAAATCACTTGCTTTTCCCCCAATTTGGAGCTATGTCGACTGAAGTAGTTGTCTTCTTCAGCTAGAACCATCTACCACTAATTTCCAATGATTTAATGACCTCAAAATGATCACTCTTGCAGTTGTTTAAGTCTGAAAACAACTCATAATCTGATTTTATCAAAATCAACAACTTAAAAATGGAGAAACAACTACCAAACTGAAACCTCCTTGCAAAATTAGGAATTGTGAAGCATGACAATGACTAAAAACACCTCTCTAAAGGCTGAAAAATTTCTCCCAACATTCATCAATCAAAAAATGTTCCATCTCTTGACTGAAAATACTTGCCTACCCACTTGTATGTATGTAATGAATTCATGTGGTGGCTGATATGAATAATGACAGCACCAAGTTTGAAATTTTGAGCTATAATTCTACCAAGTACATTCTTTTTATCACTATAAACCACCCACATACCTTGTTGGTGATCTCCTGGATGAATATTCAACCATGAAGTAGCTCCACCATGCTTATGTTGTGCCACTCGACATTATACTTTGCTGAAAGTGGACAAAATTGGGAGTATTTTGCGAGTCTATCAATCACAACATATAAACAATCCTTACTTGAACCATGTGCAGCATGGTGATGAAGACTATGGAAATGGTTTCCAATTTTTGGATGGAAATAGGAAGGGGCTGCAATATTCTAGCTAGAAACTTACACTCCGCCTTGTTTTGTTGGCAAGCCAAACATTCCCGTACATATGAAAGCACCTCCTCTTTAAGATGTTTCCAAAAGAACCTTCCTCTCACCTTTTTGTGTGTCTTGAGATAGCCTGAATGACCATCCAATGAGGCATCATGAACAACCCTCAATATCTTGTTCTTCACCCTTAATTCGGAAACCATATAGACTCCATTCTTGCAGAAAATGAGCCCATCTATTATTTTGTACCTTTCATCCACAATTCTTCCTCAAAAACAACATTAACAAACTTATTCTTGTTACACTTAGTTGTAGTTAAAGACTTCCAATTTGTTGTTATCTTAGATAAAGAGAAAAGATATGATTCTTTGGACAAAACATATTCTACCAAATACTTGATTTGAGTGGTTTCCGGAATCATACCTTGAAGTATCACCTTCTTGCCTTTATCCATGAAGCTCAACTCCATACTTTGGTAGTTGAGAGTGAACTCTCCCAATGAATGTAACCATTGGACCCCAAGCACAAGATTTGTACTAGCTATGCCAATCATATAAAGATCATCACATACCTCATGCTCTCCCAATGTGAAAAGGAGTTGGGGACTCCTTGTGCATGGCATGGAATAGCCATCCACTACTTTGACCGTGAAGCCTTTGAGGTCTTCCACCTTCAATCCATCTTTGCAACCAAGCTCTTCTCAACACAAACTTCTTCCTCTTTCTTATGACTCAAAGGATCATCCGAAACCCAAACAATTATGTTCACATAACCTTGAGCTTGCCATAAAAGATCTATGTGCCATATGTTATTCAACAAGTTCTTCACATTACAAGGCATCAAACATGACATGTGATCAATCTTACCAACAAGCTGCCCATAATGACACAAGTATGGCAGCGACATAGGGGAGGATAAAATGTGATCATTTCTATCATACCTTGGGCTGCCAACAAGGATCCCACCCTTATTTTGTTGGTACTTGTTTGGAACATCTCCGAGCTCTCTCCAAGGCTATAAACTCCCTCAATCTGCCCATCATTGACTGTTGTTTGGGAATTTCCAGTGAACTGAAAGTAATCATGAGGAACCGAAGTGTCCTTCCTTCCATAATGTCATCCTCATATATCTCATGCAAATATGATTTTTCTTCTTTGTTTTTCTGTAACATGCCATCATTAGAAATCAAGGAATCATCATTAAATATCAAAAGATTTTTACCTTCCAACTCATGCTTCATGACTTCCCTCTCTTCCCTAGGCTCGTGCTTTGAGATTTCATCAAACCCTTGACCCTTCATACTGTTGTTCTGAAAATCAATCAATGGCTCATCCTTGGAAAGAGTGATGGGTACTTCTAGGGCTTCAATGGGTTGTTCCCTCTCAATGCCCAACAACTTCGGTTGTTCTTCCTTCTTTGGCTCCAGCTCCATGATTTCTCCCTCTTCAACTTGCACCATGGATTCCTCTATGGGTTGTTTCTTCTCCATTACTTGCAGCCCTAATTTTTCTTCTTGTGTAGCTTGTGACCTAGGCTTGGGCCTTGATCTTCCCTTGCTTACTCCCATGAACTCCGAAAAATGACATGGCATCATGTATCTTCTCCGAAAGAGCCCTATATTCCTCATACCATGTAGCAATGTTGTCTGCTTTGGATGGCTGAGTATTATTGAATTCCTTTGAAGAGCTCCCTCCACCATTTGGATCTTGAAGGGTATGGATCAGCTGCACCATTTTATTGGCCAATCTTTTTTGCCCTAAGGCAAGCCTTTCAAATCTAGCATCCCCAAAAAATTTATCCGCCATTTGATCTTCTTGCAAGAAAACCCTCAGACTGGGAAGACCGAAGCTCTGATACCACTGTAATGTCCCTTTCTAGGGCTAAAACTAAAAATAAGGGTTTGGCCACAACCCCAAATGAATCAAATATGAAAATACACCATCAACAAACAAGCATCAATCTAAAAATGACTAGAAACACACTTTAACCCTATTCTAGCAATCAATAATCGGTCTTTTAGGGTAGCAAACTATATAGGCACTTCAAATCATCATACAACCATACAATAACGTAAATGTTTCTAAATAATTATTTCAAGCACGAAAACATATATCCATCCAAATTACATCAAAATAATAGATAAAATAAGAGATTACACCCAACTGCAATTAATTTTATAACATCAACAGGGGCAGCCACAAACAATGTAATGTCCCCAAATGGACATATTTTGCCCTCAATGGATTTTAGGCAAATCCCACAACCAAATGCAAGCTCACAAAATTAAAATCAGATTTTTACTATGCAGATCTGAATTTTAATGGAAAAATGCGACTAGGGCATAGCAAGAAACTCATACAAATCAAGCCAATAAATTATACTTTCACCACTCCAATCTGATTTCATCTATTTATAAAGCCAAAATATGCAGGTTTCTGATGCAAACAAGGCTGAAATAAATTTATTTTGAAACCCCAGTCTGCAGAAAATTATGGCAACTTCAAAAATTCATAACTCCCTCAAAAATGCTCTGATCCACACAAATAAACTATGCACGGATTCAAAAATTAAGGAGAACACAATGATGTTACCCATGCATGCAAATGACCACCATAAGTGCCCTAAACAGCCAAAACACCAACTCGCCCCTAGGGTTTTGGGCTGGAAAAATACTGAAAATTGGTTGCTTTAATTCATAAAAATCAGATTATGATATAGCAATACAAATCTGGTCTGAAATACCTCAAAACAATTCAGATTTATGCAAGAGATAGGTCGCTCCAGGCTGAAATAATGCAGGAAACACAGTTGCACTCTCTTCCCTTCAAACCCTTGTACCAAATCTGCAAAATCTTCTCTATTCACTGCTGGAAATAACTAAAAATATGTGCAAGCTCATGAAATATCCCTTGTGGAATACCACTTAAAAATGCACAAAATATTGAAAATTTACAGCCAAATAAAATATTGGTTTTTGTAGATTTTTAACAGTTAGGGCAGCGAACTAAAGAAAATTAATATCTCCCAAAATATCCACCCAAATCACTTGAAAATTTAAAGAGAGCTTGCTAATATTATAAAGAACATAAGAAAATGTTTTTGAATTTTCAGATAATAAAATGCTGCCAGAAAATTACAGCATGCCCTAGACAGCTGGAAAACTTCTAAAATTCGTAACTCTCCGAATACAAGTGCAAAAATTATGAAACTTTGGAAATAACATTTATAAATATAGGAGATGATATTCCAACCTTCAGATCTGAATTCGTACCACTGGAAACCCCTCAAATAAAGGCTGCAATATTCCAAACAAGTCGCCTAGCTTGGAAAAGGGTTGGAAATTGATGAAAAGGCCTTCAAAGTGATGTTAAACCCTGCTCAAATGGCTGCCGTAAATCTGATCTGAAAACCCTCTGATTATCTTCACCAAATGTCTCAAAAACCCTCAAAACCCTTCCTCTGAAACCTCTGAAAATATCTCTGTAAATCATCCCCGAAAACAAATCCAAAATGACAAACTAGGTAGATCTCTCACTACTAAAGAATGCCCCGCTAACTAGGGATGGATCTCTCACCACCGAAGCTGGGTTCCCGTGGGAATTTCACTCCACAAGCTATAGATTTGCAAACAACAGTTGCACATGAAGGAAAATAATTAGGTATGCAAGAATGATATCTTCTTTTTCCTCCCAACTCCTTATATAACTTCTTCCAAGGCAAAAGAGCCCCAAAAAACCCTAGTCGCATTTTTCCCTAGAAAGGGCTAATAAAATAAAAGTAACTTAAGTTACTTTTCCCCTTTTAAGTCGCCATGGTCCAAAAGTGACCCCCCAACGCAAAATTAGAACATTAGTACCATGTGGCCCCTTCCTAACGACAAAACATAACATCTAGTCCCTCCAAAACACCTTTTTCTTATGTCAATGAAGAATTATAACAAAATGGACTAGATATTCATACCCAATAGCTCCTTTGGCCTGGTCCACAATCCCTCGGGTATGACCAAGGCTTGAAATCTTGAATTGGCCCTTAGGCCTTTGGCGGCGTAGGAAAGGGGGCCCCTCTGACATTATAGTCCTCCCCCAAATTTTGCTTGTCCTCGAGCAAATGCAAATTAGGATGCTTTGCATAGGAAAACTAGATCCCAAACCTCAAAAGACCTCTACATCTGTGCCGCTCTCCCTCCTAAGTAGCATCCTCAAGTGGCAATCCCTTCCATCGCACCAAATACTCGGTGATCACTCTGCTCCTAAGCCCCCTTTTGTCTCTCCTCAATAATGGATTCTCGGTCTAACTAAGTAATACCAAATCCACAAATGTCATAAATCAGCCGCATCCATACAAGGCTGGAAATCATACACTAGCTTCCCCTCCTCATCTAGTGGCGCTGACTCGTAGATGGTACAATATGTTGTCTCGAGTGCCTTCTTAAGGCATGAAACATGGAAGACATGTATCTTATTGTGCTCGGTAGCTCTAGCTCATACGCAACTACCCTTCCATGCAACTCTAAACTTGATGAACTACTCAATACGGACCATAAAACCATGGTTTCAATTTCTTTGCACCCTTTTTTGCTTCAATAATGAGGATTTTGCTCAACAAGTATATATATGGCTCATGAAACATAGGAAAACTAGATCCCAAACCTCAAAAGACCTCTATCCTATGCCGATCTGCATATACCTTCCTGACAAGTGTTGATTCTCGCATGTGCCTTAAATTGAAGGTTCTCCAATGGGATGCTTATCTGCGCATGAGAGCCTTCAAAATATCTTACCTGTTCTCTTGAACCAATCTGGAGCTTGGGAGCTCACGAACCTCCTATAGCTATCTAGTAATGTCTGAGGCTTGGAAAGGAGTCATACCTATGCTCATCTGATAGGTGGTAATGTAAGGAGCAACTAAGGCGATCAGCTTTTGTTGTGTTGCTGACTGGCAAGAAAAATTCTTCACGAACCTCCTATAGAGCAATACTCACCCATGTGTAAACATCTAATCCATGCCTCGCTAATGTCTTGACACATAACTCCCACGACTTTCAAGTAGCCTTCACAAATCTAGCGAGATAGGCGTTGCACCAAACTTCGTCAAGCAATTCATCGCTGAACTTGTTCTTTATTGTCTTCTTATTCAAGGCAAATCAACCTCATCTCTACCACCGAAGTAACATCGGTACCATGACCTGATAGTCTCTCGATCTCAAAATCTGCGATATATTGATCCTCGAGTCAAACTTATCAAATCCCTATCCCAGAAGTATGTCACCAAAAGCGTCTTTTGTCGCCTCAAATGAGTCAATTCTCTAAAATAATCCACCCCATTGTTAAATCCCTCTCGATCCTCTCAAATTTGCTCACTAGCCTCTCAAGATCACATTCCTCCCTTTAGACTGAACTCTCCATCAAATCATAAGTAGTAATGTATATGTGTCCAACAATATGTAATCAACCCATGGTACCACCAATCATAAGTGTCTCCCTCAAGATGTAAGATTGCAAACTTAACCACTGCATCTTCCTCATGCATAGGATTCAAGTCGAAGTATGTCTCCACGGGGAAAAGTCTCGCCATGTCTCTCAATCTCATCCTCTAATCCCCTGTGTGTTCAACTCCTCGTCACCATCTCCTCAAACCTCTATGAATTGGGCCTTCCCTCTACCCTTTAATAATGGTCTCCTAGTTGTATCCAGGTGGAGGTACCTTCACAAACCATCGCAAGATGTCGGTAGTCTTAGAAATGAAAGTGGCGATAGTCTCCGGGGAAAAGTCTCGCTATCTCGCTTTAACTTCCCACACTATCTAATGCCTCATAGAAATTTGTCCTAATCTCCTTCTGCAACTCTAGTACTGTATTTGATGATCTCTCCTAGGCCTCGCAAATGCCTTCGCCAATCTTCATTTTGCAATATTCCCGAATGGCATGTTGTCATGAAAGTCATTAGTCAAGGTCCCCTGCAGGTACTTTTCCCAACAAGACTCTTCCTCATGCATGGATGAGCATCAATCATGCCACTTCTTAGAACCATCGAAGTGCTAATCTCTCAATGAGCTGGCTCAAATATTCAGAGAGATAGGTCATTAGTCTCCTGCCGGTACTTTTCCCAGCAGACTTTACCATGTTGGTGAACAATTGTTTCATCAAATCCACACCCATATCCTCACCATGTCTCCTTATTGTCTCCTTTTTCCGTATGAGCATCATCTTTCAACCCCAAAATAGAGATAGGTAGTCTCTGCAGACTTTACCATGTTGGTGAGAAATTGTTTCATCAAATCCACATATCCTCACTGAAATATCCCTTGGAGAAACTACTACATACCAATAAATATCCCTTGTGGGATACCACTTAAAAATGCACAAAATATTGAAAATTTGCAGCCAAATAAAATACTTGTTTTTGTAAATTTTTAACAATTAGGGCAGCGAACTAAAGAAAATTAATATCTCCCAAAATATCCACCCAAATCACTTGAAAATTTAAAGAGAGCTTGCTAATATTATAAAGAACATAAGAAAACTGTTTTTGGAATTTTTCAGATAATAAAATGCTGCCAGAAAATTACAGCGTGCCCTAGACAGCTGGAAAACTTCTAAAATTCGTAACTCTCCGAATACAAGTGCAAAAATTATGAAACTTTGAAAATAACATTTATAAATATAGAGATGATATTCCAACCTTCAGATCAATTCGTACCACTGGAAACCCCTCAAATGAAGGCTGCAATATTCCAAACAAGTCGCCTAGCTTGGAAAAGGGTTGGAAATTGATGAAAAGGCCTTCAAAGTGATGTTAAACCCTGCTCAAATGGCTGCCGTAAATCTGATCTGAAAACCCTCTGATTATCTTCACCAAATGTCTCAAAACTCTCAAAACCCTTCCTCTGAAACCTCTGAAAATATCTCTATAAATCAACCTTGAAAACAACTCCAAAATGACAAACTATGGTAGATCTCTCACTACTAAAGAATGCCCCGCTAGCTAGGGATGGATCTCTCACCACCGAAGTGAGGTTCCTGTGGGATTTCACTCCACAAGCTATAGATTTGCAAACAAGAGTTGCACATGAAGGAAAATAATTAGGTATGCAAGAATGATCTCTTCTTTTTCCTCCCAACTCCTTATATAACTTCTTCCAAGGCAAAAGAGCCCCAAAAAGCCCTAGTCGCATTTTTCCCTAGGAAGGGCCAATAAAATAAAAGTAACTTAAGTTATTTTTCCCCTTTTAAGTCATGGTCCAAAAGTGACCCCAACGCAAAATTAGAACATTAGTACCATTTGGGCCCTTCCTAACGACAAAACATAACATCTAGTCCTCCAAAACACCTTTTTATTATGTCAATGAAGAATTATAACAAAATAGACTAGATATTCATACCCAATAGCTCCCAAAGATCCACACCCCTTGGGTATGACCAAGGCTTGAACTCGAATTGGCCCTTAGGCCTTTGGTGTAGGAAAGGGGACATTACGGCTCAATGGAACTCCTCGTGTAGAAATTTCTCACAATACTCTAAGAGGGTTTTCGTCCTCTAGATGTAATTTCTAAGGGTTTTCGTCCTTAGAATATTTTATACAAAAGCTCCAAGTTTTTAGATAAAATTAAAAAATTATTAAATAGACATAGCATGCTTTCCTACAAGTCGACCTCTCATTTTTAAAGAAGAAATGACCCAAAAGCAACCTCCTAAACATCCAATCAGCATATAATGAATTTCTCTATGCATTTTCCACCCTCCATCCTTTCTAGGCCAAGTCGCATTTTCCTTGGGAGGATAACTTTTGACCCAAAAACTTTTGCCTTTTTCTATTTTCCTTTGCCTCCTAGTGCAAGTTGCACTTTTTAGAAATAAACATTTTGTGCTAAGTGCTTTTATCATTTGGTTCACTTTTCTATTTTTATTAAGTCCATTACTTTATTATAAGTGTTTTTATAATGTTATATTTATTTTTTGCACTTTATAATAAAATAATAAAACTTAAGTCACCCTTATATGCTTCCCTTAGCCGTCGGGTAGACAAAATAGGCTAAGGGTCTTCGATTGGGAAGGGGATATTACAAACAAGGGCTAAAAACAACTCATAAACCTCTCCAAAAATAGCCAAATTATAGTTTTCAGCCTTATAAAATATCAAGAACAATAATATCAACTTAGATTGTCCAACAATGCCTGGATGATATCAAACCCTTCACCCAAGCAAGTCGCCTAAGGTTAGAAGGGAAGAAATAAATTTGAAATCCTCCTTAAAGCTCACTTGTGACCTTCGTATGAAACCACCAATGCAAAAATGAAGGTTTCCGTCCCCAAGTGTGATCCTATTGAAGTGTTTCGTCCTCAATAGGTGACCATGGAAAGATTTTCGTCCTTTAATAGCAAGAAGGAAAGTTGCACTAGCTCCACTCCAAGTAAATGTCAAAATAGATGAAAAATGATGATCCTCCTCTTCATTCGAACTTCCTTAAATGCCCCTCCTTTGGCACCAATTATGAATTAGAAGCCCCATCTTCATGGCCGACCTCCTAATGCACTTTTTAATCTTCACTTAAGAAGACCAACCTCATAATGAAGAAATAGAAATTCTCCTTGTTAAGTCTTTTTCCCTAGTCGAACCATTCCAATACCAGGATTAGTACATAAAAATAATTAACCATGAAGGTACATCACTTACAACCATGACGAGTTCCCCTCTTTTGCTCCTTCCTTGATGCCCACAGGAGGAGGTATGGGCATAAGGTCTTCCATAGTGATTAGCTTGGAAAAGGGGACATTACTTGTTCCCAATAGTCTTCTTGCTATCTTTAGAAATCAACTATCTTCGAAACAAACTATTGTGGGTCTTAATATTTCTCATATTCTTATTGTTAAATCTTAAAGACAAATGATTATCAATTACTTGTGGAAGAGAAGACATATTGTTGTTTTTGTAATGTCCCTCTTTCCGGCATGACCCTTGGACACTTGGTGGGTAGCTTATTTGTCATCTTCGTAAGCTAGTCCCGTTGTTTAGGAGATGATGTGTATAGCAGTAAGGGTTTTATTGACGATCCGTGGATTATTTGATGTTAGCATGATGAGTTCAATTGGTCTTAAGGACTCACTGGCACTTTCCGAGGTTATTTCCGGCTTCTAGTGTGTTCTCCAAGATTCTTAGAGAATATCTATTTATAGTAACTCACCCAATGAATTCATTTCTCATTATTCGTCATCGGCACCGCTTCTACTCAGTCAGTTTCGATTCCAATGCTTTCCGACGATTTCGCACTTTGGGAGCATTAATGGCTTATTTTAATTATTTTACTCAGGTTGCTTATATTTGTACAAATTACTTGGCGAGCACCTCAGTATTATAGCTCGTCGGAAAGAGAATGTGAAGTTCTAAATGATGAGATGCTAATTCAGTGACCTTGGGCGCCAGGAATGATTAATTAATTAAATAAATCACTTTCCGGAGTTATAAGGTGTAATTAATTAATAAAGTGATTTATTAATTATATTTCCTTTTAATGAAAATTCTCGGAAAAGGTTATAAAAGGAGGATTTGGCCCATTTGTGAAGGACACTTATTATTTTTGAACAAAAGAACAAATTCAGAGCAGCTCTTGCTAATTACTCTCGAAGGACGGAAACCCTTGGAGATTACGGATTGGACGGAAACCCAATTCGAAGGAGGAAGATTCACATAGGGTCTTCATTGTATTCAGAACATTATTCCTCTTGCAGACGGAAACCCTAGGAGTAGTGAGAGAAGCTTCCATCCAGGAATCTTCATTGTTTACACAGTTATTCAGCATTTCAGCAGTTTCAGAGAAAAGAATAAATTGCAGCAGTGAGCATTTGCACCTATATCTGAGTGGGGCGGCTTCTTCTACAGTTATTTATTGTTGTATCAGAGGTATTTGTCATGATAGATATTTATTGTAATTCCCAGCAGCAAATATATCAAATCGGCTAGGGTTTTGATTCATTTACTGTGGGTTTTTGGACAACCTTTGTTATTAAATCTTTCCGCAGATTTATATTCGTATTGCTGTCATATTTAGTTTCAGAAATCATCATTAAATGTACAGCTGTAATATTTATAAAGAAATCTGCCAGATTTACCCTAGGCGCCTATTCTGCATTCACCCGGTTTGCGGGGTTTGCTGTATTTTATTTACCTATGCAGTTTCAGTGTGATGTTTCATGAATTCCTTTAATATTATCAGTTCAGATCTGAGCCAGAGCATTATATAAAAAAAAAAAAAAAAATTCAGACAAAAACGGGTTTGGGATCTTTCAGTTTTCAATAGCACTTGTATTCTGTTTGAAATTTTCATTCAAATGTTTTATCCAAACTTTATTTTACAGATGCATAATTTTCAGGTTGCTTCAAAAGAGCTTTCTTGCAACATTGAATTGGCTGAGCAAATGGAAAAGATTGAAAAACAAATGAGAAATCCCGAAGATGATCAAGTGATTAGTCTTAAAAGATCAAAATTGTAAGTGATATTGGAATGCTGTTCTAGTTGTTATGTTTTCTTCGTTTTTGCAGTTTAGACTGCTGTTAAACTGTCAAATTTTTCAATTATAAAAAGGTTTTCTCCCAATTCATTAAGAATGCTTCAATTAGGTGTCTAGATGGTGTGTGTTTTCCACTAGGAAGTGCCTCGCCTTTCAACACACAGCCCTTGGTTGATAGTTGATACATTAATTTGCCTACATATACTGGATAAGCTTCAGAATTCAAGTTTTTTTCAAGTTTGGTACATGTAAATAATTAATTTATTAAATCATAATTTTTAACTTGTCTAAAATGCCAATCTATTCATTGGCTTCACTTCCAAACCAAGATTACACATTATTTATATCCCACAGTTCTAGTTGTTTCCATTCATTTCCATACGAAGCTATCAGTCTTTGTATTTCTTCTAAAAGGGGCGTTATCTAATTTTGATCTCACAAAAATGGAAGAGAACAATGAGGTGAAAAGAATGGACAGAGATACTGCCGTGGACTCTTCCATGGCACGAAAAATCAAATTGCTCAATCGAATATTATTGCACTTATCCTCCTGGTTATGACAGCATATATATTAATAAGGTATCAATTGACATGTCACAGATTGTGCCTGCATTGCAATATTTCGATCACTTTTGAGCAAGGAGAATACTGATTCTACCGTTCATCACGTATGTTCACCACACATAAATTTTCTACTATTTACTTTGAAGTTATTCCTTTGCATCATAATACAATGAATCGAAAATTATAACCTATTTACAAGAGTGACTTGATTTTGAAAGGTAGACTACTATCTCTTGAGGTCATCCTGCTTTTAAAATACAATAATAATAGAAGGAAATCATTGAACACATAACGTAGCCACAAAATATTATAGCTTACTCTAGAAGACTAGTGACTGCCTGCACTTCCTGAGTCAGGTATCTCATCTTCTTGAATCTCATCCTCTTGAATCTCATCTTCCCCTTCATCTTCATCAATTTTTGCATCAGGTATCCCATCCTCTTGAATCTCATCTTCCCCTTCATCTTCATCAATTTTTGTGTCAGGTATCTCATCCTCGCCTTCATCTTCATCCCGAGACATAATCGAATCCTCATACTGAGTACATTATGCTATAAAGTCGTAAATATTCAATATCTGATGCTACATAGGTCCCCACAATAATTTGGTCGACAACCTGTCAGCCAAAATTTATCAAACTAACAAACAAATTTTCATTATGGTCATAAAATTAATGCTTGTGTCCAATATTCTTAAGATGCTCAAATGACAGAAAACATAAAAACTTACATCCTTTTCACCAATGTCAACGGCCACAGCCATTGCCTCATCCAACTCGTCACTCTGCATTACATAATGACAACCGGTGCTTACCATGCCATATACTGAGTTAAAAAATTGACACACACACACTAGCATGACATTTTTTACAAAAGGAAAAACAAATGTTACGGACCAATAATTCTTATTGGAATATATTTTGTGAAAAAACATCAAGTATGCTTTCATTCAATTAACATACTATATTCCAGGAGGTTGCTTTAATAGGCAGAAAATATAAATCCCATGTCAACACATAAACCCAATTCCTCACCTCATTTTCTTCTTCTTCCTTTTCTTTGGATAACAGTTTGTCAAGCTCATCTTGTGATATAAGTCTTCCAATCTGGCATTTAAAACTGAAAACATTAGCAAGAAAATAAGATATAAATATGCCAAAATAAAAACACTCTCATCAAATGCCACTATTCCATGAAATATGCTCTTATGTCAGGTGTCTACAAATGGAAAAAATAGTTAATAGAACTATATTCAACATGAGGGTAAGTGTGTACAAACATGAGGGTGTGTTGAGATGTAGTTCTAGAATCAGCAGCTACTGTGAACCTTGTTGAAGTTTAATCATAGTTGTCAGATGTGGAGGGGTTGGCTTCTGGAAGGCCACCAGATGCTGGATAGGAAATGGTAGAGCTGCCTTGCTTCCTGTAGATTTTTAGTTCAAAATCAGAACCAACTTACCGTCCCATTTACTATCTTTCCAATTCTTTGGCTGTAAATGCAATTATTCAAGCTCTTCATAAATTGAGGACTTGTTGAATCCATGCCATCCATTGGCATTTTCTTGGTTTTGGAGGTGGATCAAAGGATTTCTTTTGCGATTCCCAACAAGTTTTAGTTGCATCACATTTTGCCTTCTCCCTTGATATTTCCCATAAACAATTCCCACTTATTTTCCTTTTATCAAATGCTTCACCCTTAAAACATCCCTCGCTTGCCTAAAGAACACAACAACAAAATAAAGTACATATCTCTAAACTCTACCCTCATAATTTTTCCCCTTCCCGTCACACCGCTACCCCTTCCCCACCCTATCATCTTAACTATTGTATAAAGTATCCAGCCCTTTTACCTACTCATTCCCACTTTTGATCCCCTATAATGTTCCCTTCTCGATGCTAGTTCGTTTTGAAGACCTTGAGCCCATTCCACTTCCCGTGGGCAAAAAGGGAATGAGCAAGGGAAGTTAATGTCATTATTTTCAAATGCTTTTGTGATCTTTGCAATATTTTAAAGTAATTTTCTAAATATAATCAGGTTGGCTGGGAAAAAGAGAAGTCAAATGAAAAAGAAAAGAAAAAGGAACCATTATGTCCCCAAGGAGGTTAGTCCTCTTTAGAGGATTCTATTTGGTTTTTTCAATTCCTTTTGTTGTTGAGTGTGATGCATCCAGAGATGGTATTGGGGCTGTTTTGATGCAAAACAAGCATCCAATTGCATTTGAGAGTAGGAAACTCAAAGATATTGAAAAAGATACTCTATTTATGATAAGGAAATGTTGGCAATCATGCATGCCTTGGTGAAATTCTGGCAATATTTAGTTTGTGGCAGATTTGTAGTGAAGACGGATCATAATAGCTTGAGGTATTTTCTCAACCAAACTGATTTGAATGAAAGACAACAAAAATGGGTGAGTAAAATTCAGTCTTTTGATTTTGATATTGAATTTATGAAAGGGAAAAATAATATAGTGGTTGATGCA
Organism: Taxus wallichiana var. yunnanensis; assembly: GCA_018340775.1. NCBI lineage: Eukaryota > Viridiplantae > Streptophyta > Pinopsida > Cupressales > Taxaceae > Taxus > Taxus wallichiana. The sequence continues at coordinate 378,728,718 of CM031241.1, read as the reverse complement.
TTATCAAGGAAGCCATATTGTTGTTCTATGACAGAAATTACAGCAGATTGGAGGGCTGTTATAACAGCAGAATATGCAAAAATCAGTTTGCTAGTGTTGTCCTAGAAGGAGAAATTGATGATGAAAGATACAAGGTAGTAGATGGCATTATACTCTACAAAAATAGAGTGTATTTGACTCCGGAATCCAAGGTAAAACATAAGATTTTAGAGGCTATGCATAATTCTCCTTTGGCTGGTCATCCAAGGTACTTTAAGACATACAAACAGATTAGAGAAAATATTGTTTGGAAAGGGCTCAAAGGGGAAGTACTTCAACACATAAGGGAAGCAAAGAAAAACATGAATTTCCAGCAGGTCTTTTGTAGCCTCTACCAATTCCAAATCAAAAGTGGGAGAGTATTTCTATGGATTTCATCACCGGTCTTCCCACGGTTCAAGGTAAGAGTGTTATTTATGTTGTGGTGGATAGATTGACTAAGTATGCACATTTTTTTCCTCTTCCCACTAAGTTTGATGGACCACTAGTGGTTGAAATATTTTTAAGGAAGTTTTTAGACTTCATGGTTACCAAAGAACATTGTAAGTGATAGGGACAGCAGATTTCTAAGTTCTTTTTGGCAAGAACTCTTTCATCTTTCAGGCACAGAGTTGACTCCTAGTACAAGCTACCATCCCCAAATGGATGGACAAACAGAAATTGTCAACAAATGGATAGAAGGGTACTTAAGGAGTTTTGTTACAGTCAACAATCAACTTGGATCAAGTGGTTGTATTTGGGGAGTTTTGCTACAATACTTCCTACCACATGTCTATTGGTATGTCACCCTTCAAAGCTTTGTATGGTTATGATGTTTTTTCTTTTGTGGATGTTGTCATTCCGGATAACAGAGTTCCAGGGGCTAAAGATTTGGTACAGCAAAGTCAAGACATCTTGAAAGCACTCAAAGACAACCTCTTACATGCCCAAAATCAACAAGTTGTATGCAGATCAGCGAAGAGTTGAGAGGTCATTTGAGGTAGGAGATATGGTTTTTTTGAGGTTGCAACCCTATAGACAATCTTCCCTCAAAGGGAAAGGATCTGAAAAGTTGAAACCAAGGTTTTATGGTCCCTACAAGATCATAAGGAAGGTGGGGAATGTTGCATATGAGCTAGAACTTCCAGCACAAAGCAAAATTCATAATGTTTTTCATGTTTCATGCCTCAAAAAGGCATTAGGACAACATGTCACTCCTTCCATGGAGCTGCCCCCTCTTGATGATGAGGGCAAATTGGTGCTAGAACCGGAAACTATCATGGATGTTCGTGAAAGGAAGCTAAGGAAAAGGGTCATCAAAGAGTATTTGGTACAATGGAAGGGTTTACCTCTTAAGGATGCTACATGGGAAGATGCAATAATTCTGGAGCATCCAAGTTTGCAATTGCTTGAGGGCAAGCAATTTGAGGAAGGGAGGACTGAAATGTCCCCTTCTCTAAAATAACAGGTCAAAAGCCCTTAGCCAATTTTGTTTCCTGACGGCTAAGGGAGGAATAAAGGGAAACTTAGTCATAATGAATTAATTATAAAGTGCAACATAAAATTTTATTATAAGCACTTTTATTAATTTATTAATGACAAAGTTAAAAAAGAAAAAGAAAAGTGCCTTTATAATTTTTATTTCCCCTAAGGAAAAATGCGACCCATGTAGAAAAGGGGAAAAGGCCAAAGAAAATATTAAATGAGGGAAAAGAAATATGATTGGTTGTGTTGGGTGGCAAAAAGGCCAAAATAAACTATAAAGGCAAGTGCCATGGAAGGGAAGTCATCTTTTTGCATCTAATAATTTCTAAAATTTGGTATAAGCTTGCATGCTTACCATTTCAACTCCAAAGGATGAAAACCCTTTGAAGTTTTTGCTTGAGAGGACGAAAACCCTCTTTAGCCATAGAAGAAGAACGAAAACTCTTCTTCTCTTGTGTTTTCCAACAGTGTTGAAGGCTTGATTTGCAGATTTGGTATTGATTCCAGCTAGGGTTTGGAGGGAGAACATTGTTGCTGAGTTCTACCTTTGATTTCCTGCACTTCTATATTGGAGCGACCCATATTGTGTGAAGTTCTGAGTGATCTAGGGCTTGTTCTGATCAGATCTGATTTGTTGTTCATTAATCAGATTTTTGGAGCCAAGATCAGCTACTTTGCATATTTTTTGGGCCAAGGAAACTATATTTTCAGCTGTGTCTATGAGCTGTGCATCTGCAAATTTATTAATAAAATTTCAGCCTTCTATTTGGTCTAAATCTGGTATTTTTTGAAGTTTTGCAATAATAAAATCAGTTGATCTATTTTTGGTAATAAAAGTGTGGTTTTACTTCAGTTTTGAATGCTTTCAACCTTCTAGGCAAGTCGCATTTTCTGAATAAAATTCAGATCTGCATTATATTAATTTTGTATATCTTCTAGATATTGCTGATTTAGATCAGATTTGTGGATAATCCGTTTGGGATTAGAAATTGTCCATTTAGGGACATTACATCAAGAGGTTGTGCTTCAAGGCATGACAAGTGGAGCTCCTCAAGTTGCTACAAGGATGGAGAGAACCTCCGAAAGAAGGCACAAACTATGAGTAAACAATGGTGAGATAACCCCTACACTTCCAATTTTAAAACAACAGTCACTTCATAGAAATTTTCATCTTCTAATCCATGCACATGCTCTTAGAGGAAGGCTTCCGATGAAAGTGAGCAAGATGGATGTTATCTTGTTGCCTCGAGCATTGTAACCCAGCTGGAAATTGGTGGTATGATTGTAAGTAGTAGTCATGTTTTATGGGTTTTAAGACATGTTGTCATAAAAATTGTACTGCTATTATCAACATTTTCAGTTTGCCCAACACTTTGTTTGCTGCCACACAAATGGGGACAGTCATGAAATGGAATAATTTTCAGTTGTTGGGAGAATTTTCAATCAATAATGGGATGTTTCCAGCCCCCATAACATTGTCATTGCGGAATTTCATGAAGGGTTTTCAGTGGGACAGTTGTTGTACCATCCTTTCACCTATTGCACGCAACATTTCCAGCCCCCTTCTCACTTTGTTGACAACCGTAGAAGAGTTTCCAGCCACTATCACTTTGATTTTGGAGAAGGAAATGCAAGGTTACAACTGTGTTTGGGACAACGTGATTGAGTTTTCAGACATCCAAAACTTGAGGAGAGATTATGAGATGGTTGCAAGCAATGAGAGAGAGTTGGCCATCATGTCTATAAGGCATAATGAAGTGATAATGGGAACTCTTGTTTTCTTTAATGTGTTTATTCTATGTGTAGGTCTAGGAATGGAGAAAAAGAAAAGTGTAAACAGCCTAGAAGGAAGGTAGAGAATATGAAGGAGAAAGAAGACAAGGATGTGATAGAGCAGCTGAGTTTGTTATCGGCTCAAGTAAATGAGGAAGAGTATGAGGTTGCAGCTGGTGATGATGGGATGGAAGAGGTGCTTCTCCAAGCATTAGAAACATATGGTGACAAATATGGAAACAATGTGTAATATCCCCTTCCCAATCGAAGGCCCTTAGCCTATTTTGTCTACCCGACGGCTAAGGGAAAAACATAAAGGTGACTTAAGTCATTTTTAAGTTATTATTAAGTGTCATTAATAAAAGAAAAAAATGCATAGTAAAAATGTGACCAACTTTGGGAGGGAAAAATAATTATTAAATGTCTTTTGTATTCTCCCTAAGGGAAATGACGACTTGTCCTAGGAAGGGAAATGGAGGGTGGAAAATGCATCGAAAGAATCATGAATGCTGATTGGATATTTTGGAGGTTGTTTTGGGTCTCTTCTTCCTTTATAAGGAGAAATAGACTTCCTTGAGAGGCATTCTATTTTATGATCACTTTATATTTTGAAAATAGCTTGTAAGCTGAAGCACTTGTTGCTGCAACTTCTGAGGACGAAAACCCTCAAGAAGAATAGTGAAAAGGGAACAAAAACTCTCTTTTGCACTCATATTTTGTATTGGGATCTCAAGGCTAATCAGGTTGTTGAACCATTATCTTATGTACTGCTGGAGCGACCCAGTTTGGGACAGATTTTGGCATGTTTGAAGGACATAATATTTAGTTTGGTACCTGCTGTTCTGAGTTGATTTTCCAGGCATTTTATTCTACATTGGGGAAGCTTTTCAGGGGTCTAAATTCCCCATTATACTGCTGTAACTACAGAGCTAAATCTGCAGGCTGTATTTAAATAAAACTCAGCTCTATTGGCATCTAAACTGGTACTTTGTCTCCCATATATCTTATAATCTGTTTCAGATCTGATTGCATCAGTTCTCTGCATTTTTGTATGTTTTTGATCCTCCAAAATATATGAAAACATTGTGGAATAAGAAGCACGGTATATGGGAACTGTTTGTCATAATTAATGCTTCATACCCAAGTCGTTTTGCCCTCATATAAATCAGATATCTGCAAAATTCAGACTGATTTAATCTTATAAATATCAGTACTTAGTGTTGAATGTGAAGGACTTATTTATAAGGTCTAAGTTGGTTGGGTTTTCCTCATAAGCTTAGTCGCCATTTCTAAGGGATATTTTATATCTGCATACAACATTTGAGAATTTAACTTCCTTCTTGTGGCTTGGTGCTGGAATTGGGCAAAATTCAAGTAAGAGTTAAGGTCTCCCAAATTTGGGGACATTACACAATGATGAGATGATATCATCATATGACAGCGAAGCATACCCATGACAACTATGGACCTAATTTCCAATACTAATGTTGTTGATATTATAATTATCAACCATTGCACCACTTCATAGCCAGCAAGTGATTTTGCAAGGGTTTCCAGTCATGGGAAAGAATTTTTCCCAATTGATAGTGACTAATAAAGATATTTTAGTCCTTGTATGGCTACCTACCACTTCTACATCAATCACATTACTGAATTTTGCATGGGTTTGTCATATTTATATCATTTCTATATTGCTAGTCATGAACAACTGTACACTTGTGCAATTTGAGAGGGTTTCCTTACATGGTAATGTTAGTGGAGGGACTCCACTATTGAAGACAATCCTCCTAGCCATCCTAGTGCTGATTTGGATGGAATTCCAAGTGACTTGTGGCTGTTATGACTTGTTTCAGCTTACATGCAAGTTGTGTTGTGCCATACTTTGGAGGGATCAACCCACGGTAACATTATGGGACCCATTGGAGCTCAAGGCTATAGTCATGAAGCAAGTGTATGTGATCCTTCATCACAAGAGAAGAGCAAATGGGTACCTTGGGAACACGATAGTGAGCACTTGGGACAGTCTTTGGCCTTAAAAGAGTATATGAAAAATGTTTTCATATTTTGGGTAGAAGGTTTCATTGAGAGAGACCATGATAATTGTTGGCGGAGGTTGTTCCACTTAAGTACGAGATTTAGATGTTGTGGTTATTATAGTATGATGGTACTTGGGCATATGAGCTTGTTTTGGCAAGAGCTCTTTCATTTGACTGGTACAGGATTCAGATTATTGGAGCATACAAGCTTGCAATTGTGGGCAAGCAATTTTGGGAGGGCAGGAGTGTAATGTCCCGTTCTCAACATTAATTCTCTTTGAAAACCTTGATCCCATTCCACTTCCCATGAGCAAAAAAGGAATGAGCAAGGGAAGTTAATATCATGTTTTTGTGAGCTTTGCATTCTTTTTTAGTAACTTTCTAAGTATAGTCAAGTCGGCTGGGTAAAGGAGAAAAGCCAAATGAAAAATTAAAGAAAAAGGAACTATTATGTCCCCAAGGAGGTCAGTCTTCTTTAGAGGATTCTAGTTGGTTTTCAGCACCGCCTCTAGTTGTTAGTAAGAGAAGCACAAAGAAAAATAACAAGAAGACAGAGTTAAACAAAACGCACTACATGGAATGATTCAGAAGGGTGTATTTATTATGAGAGAGGTAGTTACATTTGATCTTTAGTTACAACTATTTACATTCTCCTAAATCGTTTAGAACTGCACGGTTCATTATATATATTCAACACCCCTCGTAATGACTAAACCTCTTGTTCCTTTGTTGTTTGTCAAGTTTAGAGATAAACTTATTTTGTCCCCAAGGAGGTCAATCTTCTTTAGAGGATTCTAGTTGGTTTTCGGCACCGCCTCTAGCTATTAGTAAGAGAAGCACAAAGAAAATAGCAAGAAGACAGAGTTAAACAAAACTGCACTCCATCGAATGATTCACGTAGGGTGTATTTATTATGAGAGAGGTAGTTACATTTGATCTTTAGTTACAACTGTTTACAACCTCCTAAACTATTTAGAACCGTACTGGTTCATTATATATATTCAACACCCCCTCTTAATGACTAACCTTGAAACAACACCAAGTTTATCTCTAAACTTGACAAACAACAAAGGAACAAGAGGTTTAGTCATTACATCAACAGTGATCTACGTATGGACAAAATGCAGAGAGATTTGACCAAAATCAACCAACTAGAAAATATAATGATGATGAATCTCAATATGTTTAGTGCGGGCATGATAGATAGGATTCTTCACCATCTTTTGAACACCTTGATTATCACAAAAGAGTGGTAGAGGTGTTGCGGTGGCACAGGGAAACCGAAAATCAATCAGAATCCGACGAAGCCATATTGCTTCACAACTAGCACTAACAACAGATTTGTATTCTACTTGAGAAGAGATGGCAACAATAGGGTCAAGTTTACTCGCCAAGAAACAACTCTTGAACCAAAAGAGAAGATATATCTTGTGGTAGATCGTCGAGTATCTACAGATCCTCCCCAATCAAAGTCGATATAACCAATCAATCTGAAATCTACAACTCTCTGATATAGAATGCCAAAGTCAAGAGTTCCTTTGACAAATTGTAGAGAACGCGTTTTGTTGCTTCCCAAAGAATGAGTTTTGGTTTAGATAAAAATCGAGAGAGATAGCTAACAACAAAACACAGATCTGGTCGTGTAGTTGTTAGATAGATCAAACTACCCACCAACTGTCTATATAAGGATTCATCGACTGGTGGTGAATCATCATGAGCTAAGAGTTTCAACCTGACCTCCATAGGTGTAGAAGAAGAATTACAATCATACATCTGAAATTTATGTAGCAGGATCAACAAACCGAAAGGGTCACTTGGCTTGGAGGAGGTTATGTTTGTTTTTATTCTCTTAGAGTTGGAAGCATGTTTTCTCTCTCTCACCCATTAAGGATGAAAACCCTCTTATAAGGCCTATTGAGAACGAAAACTCTCAATAGTGAGATCGGTTTGAAGATGAAAAACCTCAAGTTTGCAAAAGGGTGATCACATAAAGAGTTTGTATTCAATTTTGAAGGCATTTCCAGCCCTTTCCAAGGGTGGCGACTTGCCCTAAGGTGGATTTTGGGGTCTTCTAGGGCACAACAACTTTGAATTCAGCCATCATTGTGTTTCTCCTATTTTTAGCAGCTATACCATCATTTGTACTTCAATTTGGGGCTTGGAATCCTTCATTTCCAGCCATATTTGTAAGGGTAATCATGTTATTGTTAATTAATTTCCAGCTGATATTAAATTGGTAAAACAATTTGTGTTTTTCTCTTGCAACCATTTTCAGATTTGAAGAATATTATTTTGAAGGGATTATAAATTATTTCCAATAAGTTTGTGGCTGATTTCTATCATAAAATAAATACATTTACAGCCTGCTGCTAAGGCTTGGAATTTAATTTCAGTTTACTATTTGAATTGTGCAAGTTCTTTGGTTTTCAGTTTCAGCCCAAAAAATGGGCATTGCAGATTGAATGTATGGTCTCAAGCCCGACCTATACTTCAAGATGAGATTTTGTTCAAATTCTTGAATATTCAATTTTGTGGCAAGGGAGTGAAAGGTGTATGTGTATTCTTGAACAAATTGATCATGGCCTTGGCATAACTAGCAAAACTTGATGTATTGTTCATCATAGTTTCCAACTAGATAATAGGTATTTTTGAGTGCTTCAACGAAACCATTCCATGTGTCTACAAAAGAGTCTAAGTTAACATCATCTTCATTCATAGTGCAATGGGTATTCCACTATTTTTTATGGATAAAGAAATTTTCAAAAGAGTAAAGGTGATCTTTTCACTATCTAAAAGTGATTTACCACAGTCTGAAAACATAAGGCTAAGCTAGTTATCTAGGGCATCTACATCTATTTTTCCTTCAAACATAGCAAAGTCTAGATTGACTTGTACCTTACATGGTGTGTGACCACCAAAAGTTCGATGTGGAGGAGTAGGATTCGGAGTCATGTGTAAATGCTTAAGAAGTTGAGAGAAGTGATCAACAATCCCTGCTCTTTCCCATGCATGGCGTTCTTCCAATTCTTCTCATTGTATTTGCAAAGCATCCTCTGTCAATCGTTTCAGCATATCTGAATTTAGAGTCTAGGAATTTGCTTGGTCTGCCATCTGAGGACATTAAGGAAGGTAGGAAGAAGGATCATGGATTTCGAGCCCTAGTTTCCTATATTTTGAACTTGTGTAAGTGGGCATACAAACAAAGAGAGAATTCTTGAACTTCAACACCACCAAGATATGATGAAGTGAGGATGTGCTTTGACACCACTGATTCGGAACCCAAGAGGAGACCTAGTGGACAACACTATAAAGAAGAATCTAGATGTGCTATGTGCGGAAAACACATTGTCAACGATAGAGACCGAAGGATATATCATAGTGGTTATGCAACAAAGAAGAAACAAGAGACACCAGATTTAGAACTGTAACTATGTGAAGTCTTATACAAGATCCGAGAGGTCCGATGTAGGATGTTTGTAAACTCCTTATCCTCTAGGTACTAATTCAGACTACTATTAAGATTAGAAGAATGTCTTTATATATAGCGAGGAAGATGAAGTGTTTCCCTAAACTGTTACAGCTGCTCCATAACCAATCATCACTCTATCATCTTCAGCTGGCATTACAGCAGAACTGCACGGTACAGTGCTGAAATTGCACTGAACTGGACAATACTACAAAGGATTTAGGGTTTCACAATATGCAGATGTGTGCACAGTATGATGCTGAAATTGGAAGGTCTCAGATCCTCCAAGATCACTTTGTTATATATATATATATATATGCCCATGCTATTCCTATAATTGATTTTTATGTCCCAGCTTGGGCTGCTGCAGTATGGCGCCCTTCTCTCCTACTGCTGTAAGAACATCTCAAGCTCAAAGGTCTTTCATCTTATAACTACACTTTATATGGATTTGTTTGATGGCTGACATTTTAAATATTTGACCCTCTGCTGATATATTTTTATATCTATTGCTAATCTTAGGCCAAACAAATTTCTATACAGACGTCCCACTTCTCACGCTTCAGGCTGCTTTCTTTGGCCTTCACGTTCTTTTTGTATCAACACTCCACACACTCCTTGTACAGTAATTTAATATTTATTTCTCTAGTCTTTGTGATGAAGATTTAGAATACATGCTATTCCCAGCAACCAGCAAAAAAAAATTACTTCCTATTCTTTTCTGGCCCTTAGTACCTAATGCATGAACCATTACCCTCGAGTAATCCCTTTCATTTTGCACAGGATCAGAGATTGCTCTAATACCAGATGAAAGCAATAATCAGCATATGGATTATTGTGATCAAATAGAGAGATATTCATACAAATATTTGATCATACTTACTAGGATTCAAATTTTACTATCTCCCACTCAGCTCTCAACCTCACATCCATGTGAATCCCTAACAACTTTTATTTGACCAATTATTTAGTAATACTACATTGTAATTGCTTAAATTTCATGACAAGGAAACCTAGCACAAGGTATAATTTGCACAATAGTAATTAATCTTCTCCAATCGCAGGACCAACAGCTCCAAAAGCATACATGTGTGGCAGTTCGTTTTCAATCTGCATACCAAGCGCTTCACACGATGGAGGAGGTGAATGCTGACGATTGGTAAACTGATCTAGGATAAACCAAGATCCTATTAAGTTACCGGATTTTCCAAAGATAGAGATGGATCCCATCGAGTATCCAACCTAGTAGTCGTGATCCAAGAGGATCCCGCAAAAGAGAGTTCAACAATATTGCCAAGCCTGTTCTCGAAGCTTGCAGAAATTATAGATCACATTTAATAGTCTACCAATCTCCACAACCGCCTTTAGAGGTTTACGACACCTCCAAGATCATGAATCCATCTCCACCAAATGCATCATACACAATGCTATAGCGGCACGACACAATCTGCACAGATCAGACATGGCACCATCCATGCACACACCAAACCTTATGCAGTCTTCACCTATGGATTCCTAGGGTTCTACACGCCAACATGCAATGCACTAATTCTAGCTCACACCATGTGGTATCGATAAAGTGTTGACAACATTGCAGACTCTGTTTTGGTGAGGTTTGGCCCCCATGAGTAGATCATGAGCATTAGCCCTTGTGGGGTTGCAAGAAAGCACCCCGTTTCACAAGGCAATGCCCTATGGAAAATATTTCAGCCATTAAATTTCTAGCATTGATCAGCTCAAACAACGGTAGGGGAAGAGTCATGCATGGAAGCTCGACCATTTCAACTTTCATCATTGTTCTTTATGCCTTTGTAATATACATTTACACATTTATAGCAATGTATAGTAAGTAGGTAGTAGAAGATGAGCAGCCATACATCTCCCTCGAGATTATGCCCATATAGAGAATACACATAGTAGTATAATTTATCTTCTAAATCTATTAATTTCTCTATTATGTTTCTTTGAAGATTACTACTTCCGCATAACCACATAACACATCTAAAGCCTCATTTAGAGTGTTGTCCTCCGGATCTTCTAAAATCTGGATCAAGTCAAATGGCCTTCTACAAGAACTAATGGCCGATGATGGCTTGGTAGAGACACATCCAAAAGAGCCCCGGGGTAATATGAACAAGGATAGTCCATGGCATGAGCATGAGAAGAACTTGGAGAATCGAGATGATGATTCTTCACATGCATACGAGTTACAGGGATGGTCCAAGCATGTCTCCAAAGTAGATTCGGATAATGCACATATTCATTTTCCACAACTAGAGAACAAGGATCTATATGACACAGTTGACTACCTTGTGAAGAACATGTGTAATGTCCCTAAGCGAACATTAGGGAAAAATTAATGAAAGCTGATTTTTATTGCAAACCCTAACAACAAAAATTAAAATTGTAGGAGAATGATGGAAATAATTTCTAAACCCTGGAAAAATCCATATTTGTTCCATATATAACAGCCATAACATAAATACTGAAATCAGATTTTATTTTTATTTTTCAACACTGAAAATCAGAAAATATAGCTAATCGTATTGATGAGATCTTTCCAGATCTAATAACAATCTTCAATCACATTGAAACTGGACTTTAATCATCTACAAGCTGAAATCTTCCATAATTTACTATAGCAACACTGTAGCAAGCTGAAAATGATTTCAAACTTTCCTAATTTACTGTGGTGACACTGTAGCAAGCTGAAGATCTAATACTTCCGTGATTGATTTTAATGAAGATCTGAATCTCTAAATGATGCCCTGATTATTCTATCACTCTAAAATCTGATGTTGATGTAGATCTAAAGCCCATCACTACCCTAGCTGCAATGACTCTGTCAAACTGATGTGAAACTCAATTGTAACCCCTAAATGGAGATACCTTGGCAGATTGGAGGATTTTGTCCTTGAATTTGATTGCAATGGAGGGTTTTCGTCCTCAATTGCTGGATACACATGAGGGTTTTTGTCTTCTAATGCAAAAGTTGGAGCAGCAGCTCAAACTCTTCATGAAAATTATGATAATGGCTGAAAGATATCCCAAATAACCCCAACCGACCTCCTTTTATGTTTTTTTCGTGGCTCAAATCTCAATACAAAGTCCCCAAATGGGATGCCCCACTTTGGCATTTTAATTTATTTAAAATAAAGTAATAATTCACTTTATTTCAATAAAGTAATGTTTTTTTAATTTATTGTAACTTTATCTTATAAAGTCACTTTTAAAATTAATAATAAAACATAAGTGCTTATAATTAAAGTTAATTTTACACTTAAATTAAACTTTTACCCTTTTTCCACCTCATTAGCCCATGGGAAAATACTTTGGATAAGCTAAGGGTCTTCTCCATGATTAGTCTAGGGAAGGGGACATTACAACATGAAACCCATGTTTGAGGTAATGTTATATTGCATGTTTAGTGGAGCATCTGGATTGGGAAATCTTGATGAAACAAAAACTATCATTTAGAAAGAGGTCTCGCAGCTTCATAAATTTGTACACAAGGATTTTCATAAGGAATTTTACCATGTCTATGAGAGTGGGGCTGATTGACACATCACACAAAGGCAATGTTCGAAGCATCTTCCACCCATGACTAATCCTAGAGTATATCCACTTGCACGTAAAGAACTAGAAGAATTGCATGCAATTGAAAAGCAATTTAAAATCCACTATTTTTCAAAGAGCAAGACATGGGTTGAATGAAAACGTGTCCATCGGATGGTAGAAGAAAGGGGTGAGGCTATGAGAGAATGTAATGTCCCCAAATGGACATATTTGACCCCAAATGGATTTAAGGCCAATCCCAAACCCCCAAATACAATTTATAGAAGATGCAACAATTTATTAACATGCAGATCTGAATTTAATCTGAAAAGTGTGACTAGGGTAAAGTGGGAAACCCAAACAAATCAGCCAATAAAATATAACTTCTCCACTCCAATCTGATCTACCAATTTTATAAAGCCAAAATATGAAAGAACATACATATTTTGATGCACAAGAAGGCTGAAATTAATTTATTTTGAAACCCCAGTCTGCAGAAAATTATGGCAACTTCAAAAATTCATAACTCACTCAAAAATGCTCCGATCCACACAAATAAACTATGCACGGATTCAGAAAAATAGGGAGAATGCAATGATGTTACCCATTCATGCAAATGACCACCACAAGTGCCCTAAACAGCCAAAACACCAATTCGCCCTTAGGGTTTTGGGCTGAAAAATTCATAAAAACATGATTTATTAACAGCAATCCAAATCAGATCAAAACCCCTTTAAATACCTCAAGAAGTATCCTAGAAGTGGGTCGTACAATATGATAGAAGGCTGGAAAACACAACTGCAAATTTGCTTCAAACCCTTGATCCAAAAATCTGCAAAAACTCCTTTATTCATTGCTGGAATAAATACAAATCTTTGTAATCACAATGGATAACCCAGGTAGAAACCCTCAAATTGCTCTAAGAGGGTTTCCACCTTCAAGAGGTAAATACTAAGGGTTTTCGTCCTTAGAATAATTTAGACAAAAGCTAGAATAATTTAGACAAAAGCTCAAAACTTTAGATATAATTCACAAATTATAAAATGATCAAATGTGTATTCTCCAAGCAATTCCTATCGCTTAAATAAAAGAATTGGGCCTAGTGGCCACCCTTAACAACCAATCACATTTTCCCTTCATTTAATATTTTTTCCACCCACTTTCCTTCCTAGTGCAAGTCGCATTTTTCTAGAGTGGATAACTTTGGCTCATATGCTTTTGCTTTTTTTTATTTATTTATTTTTAAGTTACTAATAAATTATTATAAGTGCATATAATGTTTCTTTTTATTTTATTTTTATTTTGCACTTTATAATAAAATATTATAACTTAAGTCACCCTTATTTTCTTCCCTTAGCCGTTGGGTAGACAAAATAGGCTAAGGGTCTTCGATTGGGAAGGGGATATTACAGAGAAAGGGATTAGATGCACAAACACTCGAGGAATAAAATAAAATTTTAGGACCAGCTCGACAACAAGTCAATTCGCATAACGGAAGGAAAAACAAGTTAATAAATTAGAAGAAAATATTGCATCTATGCATGCTCGGTTGGATGAACTAACAGCTGCATAAGACCAGCTTGCCCCTGCCCATGAAAAACTTCAAGGAAATATGAATGATGTCATGAAAATAGTCAAATACACAAGATAGCAATAACAGAAGAAATAACAATTAAAGAAGAGGGCATGGATATTGCATACACTCAAAGCCGAGGTGAAGTATCTCAAGTAGGAGCAGCTGGAGCTATAGTATCGAACTCCTTATGAGCAGCATAGCCACATTTAATAGCCACCACCCCTTTGCATCAGCCCCTTTTCTTCCAAAGATGCTTGCCTCTTCTCATTTTCCCCCTCTTCCTTGATATGTTCTAGGTTTTGTGAAAAGCAATTACTATTTTAGAGTTATGTTGGAACCTACTAATCTTTTGTCTTTTCACATACTTGGTTGAGTAGTGCATTTAACTATTGCTTCGTTAGCATTGGTTAATACAAGACCGTTGTGGTCCAACCCACACCACTATATGTACATGGATATTAGGCGGGGTAAGTGAACTCTCACAGCATTGATATCTTATTATACACTACGTGATATATCAATAAAGAGCACATTCTATGTGCAACATCTATATATTCCATGTTCTAGTATTTTCAGTTGTTAGTTATAGGCATAACAATATCAAGACTTCAAACGTGCCGCGGAATATAACAAAACCATTACCACGGATTCCTCGTCACTACTTCAAGTGCAATGTGCATTTCCACCCTATGTGCCTCATTAATTAAAAAATTCTCCCATGCATATTTGGAATATAAATCATGATTATGATGACATAATACCTTTATAAAACATTAGTCCCCGGGATTGGCCTCAATGGTATGCGGTTGTGTTGGTGACCTCTACGTCACGGGTCTTACTATACACTACGTGATATATCAATAAAGAGCAGCTTCTATGTGCAACATCTATATATTTTCATGTTCTAGTATTTTCAGTTGTTAGTTATAGGCATAACAATATCAAGACTTCAAACGTGCCATGGAATATAACAAAACCATTACCTCGATTCCTATCACTACTTCAAGCACGATGCATTTCCACCCTATGTGCCTCATACATTACAATATTCCTATGCATAGTTGGAATATAAATCATGATTACGGTGACATAATACCTTTACTAAAACTTAGTCCCCGAGATTGGCCACAATGGTATGCCGTTGTGTTGGTCTCTGTATTAAAAATCGCGATTAATCGCCCGATTATCGCGATTAATCGTTTAGGTAGGCAAAAAGATTAATCTTTCTAAAAATTGTGATTTGTGAGGTGCCGATAAATCGGCAATTTCTGGCGATAAAAACCCTACAAAATCGTGGAAACTCACAAGTAAAATCATGGAAAATCGCAGGTAAAATCGTGGCTTAGGTTTAAATGCAAAAAAGACCAAATCGACTCGTATTTTCTCCTGCGCGACTCGTTTTTGCTCCTGCGACTCGTATTTTCTCCATTTGTGGGCATTTGTGTCTGGTTTCGTGGGCGTTCATGGTGGTTTCATGGGCATTCGTGGCGGTTTCCACTTTCCAACCAGCTTGTGGCCAGTTCGTGGCCCTAGCCCTAGGTAACACTACACAGTGCACACTGTAAATTCGTATAAATTCATATACAATATATTTAGTTTTCCTTTTTTTTAAGATCTTCAATAGTATACTATACAGTGTACACTGTACAATATACACGAATTTACAGATTAATTCGTTTTGTATACATTTAATATATTACTGTTAATAGTTATACATTTATATAAAATAACATATAATAATAAAATAACAGCTTATACTGTATTTTATATGTTATTTATACAATCTATAACGTGAGCATAAAATAACATATAAATTTATACATTTAACAATGATATGTAAGTTTATAACAAAAGTGATAATATAATTTGTGACAATAATAGTAATATATCCATTGTTAACAGTGAACACAATGCTATTTTTTATATAATTTATAAGAGTAATAAATTGATAAATTATACATTTATTATAATAGTATGTAATCGTGATACAATGTACACCATTATAAATTTACATTAATTACACAGTATACACTATAAATTTATAATAGTATACTGTATAACGATTTTAAAAATATTATCTATGAAGTTATCATAATATAATACAATATACTGTATAAAAATTGAGAATCATATGTTTTCAATATAGCTTTGTTGTAATTTTTTCTTCATGCAATAGCAATATTATTCTTAATTTCGTCATACAATTTTATTTCTCTAAGGCTTGTAAATCTAAGACAATTGTTTTTGTTTTGTTTTGTAGAATGGCATCGGCATCTGGTTCAGTTCAACTGCTCTTAATAAGCCTAACTCAAAAGACCCCTCTTGAAGCATTGTGAATGAGCAGAAGGCAATTGTGTTGTATGCAATTATTGTGGCATGAAGATGAGTGGAGGTGTTTATCGCCTTAAGTTCCACATTGCACGGATACTTGAAAATGAAGTGGCATTGTGCAATCAAGCACCACCTAAGACTCAACGAAAATGTCTACTTTCCTTGTAGCTTATGCAGAGAAAATATATGAAAAAAAGAGGAAAGCTGATGCACTTGCAATCATAGCAAATAGGAGGGCAGCGAGGGAAGATTTTGACATTGGGGCATCTTCTATTGCCCCAACTCCACGAGGTCAAATACTAGGATGGGGCTCATCCACGGATAGTAGTTCAAGATGTTTCTTGTTCCTCAAAGTTGATGTCCCCAAGATTTCACCTTGAAATCTGGGACTACCCCTATTAAAAATTTTCGTTCTTTTTAAGTGAAGGGTCATGTTTTTGTTTTGTTTTGCCTACAGTTGCTCGCATTGCTCAAAAGGTATCCCCAGGAAGTCATAGAGCCACATTCGCCAAATACCCACATGTTGAAGCTCACTCAATTCCTTCGCCAGACTTTGTCTGAAAGCGTTTTATTTATTTTTATATTAAATAAATAAAATTCTTTTAAAAATAGGTTGAGCTAAAACTAAGAAATTTGGGTTATATAATGTAGTGCCCACTTTCCTTTGCACTTGGCACCTTTTATTATTGATCATGATATCAGACTATGACAGATATTTTATAGTTTGATTTAGTATGGTGTTAGATGTCGATCCTAGATTATTGTTTAATCTGATTATATATAATGCATGGTGATTATTAGAGACACTCATATGTGGATGATGATATACTATTGACATGGATGTTTAATGGAAGTTATTCGGACATGTGATTTTGGAGATTATGAATAAACCTAAAAAAGAAAAAAATTATTTGATGATGACATAGTTGTCGATATAAATTATAAATGATTTCGTTGATCTTGATGATGACCTTGTGATTCATATGTATAGATGATTTCATGATTATATTATATATTCATTTTGGACGTTATGATATGGCCACAAGGCCGAAGGAGGTATTTGTGTTTTACAGGTTTAAAAATATCACAACAATACATCGGGGGATCGGAGACCAACCAAAATGGAATTCTGAGTGAATTCAACACGGTCACCATGGCAACTTGTTTTGTGTGTTGTATTTTGTTAGGGATTCCCATGGGGGGATTACCTTTACATGTGACCATGGGTTTGTATATTTTATTAATGTGTTTCCTTTTATTATTGTTGTATGTATTTTATTAAGTAATGTGTTCCTTTCCTTTAAATTAATTAAAATTGTGATGGATTAAAGAGGGAATCATATAGTTAAACTTTAAATAAATCAAATTGGGATATGGGAAGTAATTATAAGAGTTGATGGCTGTTGTATTTAATTTTGTAAGAGCTTGTGTAAGTCAAATTTGGAGTATGAAATACTCCACCTCCATGGAAATTCGAATTTGACCTTGGGGGCTGTTTTTGGAGACTTGTGGGACAAGTAAAACTTGTCCCATGCCTCTAAATTTATGATACCAACCATACTTATGGATGGAGATGTGATTTGTGACTTTTAAATGCATTTTATTCATCATGTTGCTTGTTTTGGATTGCACTCTCTTACATTTTATTAAATAGTTGTCCCTTGAGGTGTGGGCTCTTTTGGAGTGTGTAAGTTAATTTGTCATTTCATTTATTGTGCTTGGGAGAATGGAATTTTGTCTTTTGTGTTTGAATTGGAGGATGTGTGATGTGGCATCCTACATGGATCCACATCATCCTCTTCTCTCCCTCTTCTATTTAATTCAAACTCTCTTCTTGTTTTGGGTTGTTGAACCTTTTTGCATTCTTCCTTGGGGCGCATTTTCTTGTGGGAGCTCTGGTTTTTGAAGGAAGTTTTGGAGATAGCTTTGCATGCTTGGGAGCTTTCTGTTTTGGACTGTGTTTTGCATGCATCCTTGGGCGCATTTTTCTGTGATTAGAGCTCTTGTTGATTTGGAGGGGGCATAAGAGAAATGCCATGGGCATCGAAATTTTGGGTTTGATCCACCATGGAAAAGAAATAGCTTGCATTTCTTACTTGTGGGGGGCATAAGGGAAAATTTGTGGGGGGGCATAAGGAGGGGTTGGGAGATATAAGGTTTATGGGTTATGATATGTTATATTGGTGGTATGATTTTTTGGTGGATGCCCAATTCCCAATTGGGAGGCATAAGTAGCTTCCCCCATAGTCCTTGCTCCTTTGGCTTGCATGATCAAGCCTGAGTTGTGATTGAATGTTTTTATATGCAGTTGTGAACTGTTGTTTGCTTTTGGTGTTGCTTTGTGTTTTAAAAAGGAAAATGTGTATGTGAAAGAATGTTGTGTGTGGAAGCTAGTTGTTGCCATGGTTGAATTGCACCTTTTATTGCATCTTGGTTGGGGCTCGGGGCCAATGATGAAGGAAGGCTTCTCCTTTCATTGGATGTCTTGGTTGGGTGGAGAGCATTGCCTTTCCCCCTCTTTGTTGTGATAAATTTGGAGAGAAAAAAAAATGGAGCATGTTGCTATTTTGAGCAAGAGGAAAATACAGTTTGACAGTCCCTTCTTGTGAGCAAGTTTATTGTATCCCTTCCCACTTTGATGTGGATGAATTGTATAATTAATTGCAATAAGAAAATACTTGTATTGATGAAGAAAGATTGAAATGGAAATGTGAAATGTAAGGAGTTATATTCCATTCTCTGTTTTGAAAAGGAATGTGAAGAATTGTTATATGTATTGTATATTGTATTTTAGAAATCAAATGTAAAAGAGAAAATTGTAAAGAGTTATTGGAAAACAATAAAGGATTGCATTCTTTTCTCAAAATTGTACTGGATATTGGATTTGAATGGCTTTGGTGAATTAAAATCTCTGTTGGAAAGAAGAATGCGAAGGAAGGAAGTATATTGTTTTTGCATCCTTGGAATTACATTAAATTTGGAATCAAAACTTGTAATTTAACTTGGAAAGGATTTGTTTAGAAACAACTATATGCATTGGATTAATTTAGAAACTATATGCCACACTTAAATGATAAAATTGACAAATAGATCCTTTAAAAATTTTATCACTGGCATTGTGACTTTTAAAACTGGTAATTCTAAATAAAATGCACAGTTTGAACCAGCACTTAACAATCTACCTAGAAACCTTAAAATCCAACATGATATACTAGTAATGAACTCAAATTGACAAGAAGATTTAAGAGAGTAACTCGAACCACTGAAAATTCGAGCTCAATCTCTTCCTCAACCGTTTTCTGTCATTTGTTGGACAAAATTCCAAATTGGAATCAATTGACAAAATGGACTTTCCTAAAACACTCTAAACTCTCCTCGACCGATCTCCATGTCTGTTTGACATGTTGAGTGAAGGAGGAGATCTAATTTAATCAAAATTGAAAGTTGGAAACTTGCCAGTTGGCTAATTAAAAGCCTGCAGATCCTTTTTGTAAAATTGACCCCTTAAAACTTATCAAAAAGTAAAATTGATGTTTCTGTGTAAAGAGGGCATTGATAGCTTTCCAAAAAGTCCTCATTTGCCCAAAACCGAGCTTTCTAGCTCAAGTTATGGCACTTTGAAATTTTTGAGCTTGAGCGGGAAAATTTGGAAAATTTTCCCTGGCGGGCCCGCAAGCCAAAAATTTCCCGTCTTTTTGGCCTTAGGAAAAAAATTTAGAATTTTGAACTTTGGAAAAATTTCCCAAAAAGGTCCGCGGCCCCGTCTTTCCGCAACCTATCGGGGCCTGCCACGTGGCACCCTGGGAGGGATGGACCAATTTAAAAACTTGTCTCTTTTGAAAATTTGCCTTGGAAAATTTTCCCGTTTTACTCCGCAAACCCGCTGGCCCACAACCAATCACATACTGCCACGTGGCGCGGTGGAAGGGCGGATCGTAAACTGAAACTTATCTTTTGAAAAATTTTTGCTTGGGAAAAATTTTCTTTTTCCCTCCGTCAGCCCGTAACCACCAATTAGAGGGCGCCACGTGTCCTCTTGTGACTACGGCGGAAGCGCGTTTATATTTTAAACTATCTTTGAAAATTTTGGGAAAAATTCTTCTTTTGACCCCCCGGCCCGCAGCCAATGGGGGCGTACCACGTCGCACTTTGGAGTGCGGCTGGTAGGGCGGAAACCCCATGAAAATCTTGGGTTTTGGCCTTGGGAAAATTTCTAAAAATTCTCCGCGCCCACTTCCCCTGCCTTCCCTTCGGGCTTGTCCTTTCGCGGGTGCGAGACCCCGCACCTTTTTCTCCCTTTTTCCCCTTTCCTTGGGCGCAAAGCGCTAAAACAACCCGCCGCCCCGCTCTTCCCTTCTCCCTTCTCCCTTCTCTGCTTGGCGCCAGGACTTTGACACGTGTCCTCCTGGGAACCAGCGGGGGCGCGGAACGTTTTTCGTCCTTGAGGCTGCGTTTGGAAATTTTCACAATGCCGCCCCGCGACCCGCCAAACCACCCAAGGCGCATTCCCCTTCCTCTTGCCACGTGTCCCTCTAGGGAAAAATTGCCCTAGGAACTCCGCCCACTCATAACTTGAGTTCTGTAAGGAGTTAGGACTTCTTTATATCACCGAAAAGGTGAGAAAATTTCCTATCCATTGGGAATGGTTTAGAGAAATTTTGGAAGCATTAAGTGTGAGAAAAAAATCTAGTTGAATTTCTGAGCCTGTTAGAGAGCAGGTATGGGGGTAAATTACTCCCTGAACCTAACTTAAACATGTAACCCTAAAATTGGAACCTTGTGAACTTGATATAAGTAAATAAAGGAAATTTGTGTTTTGGTAAATAGGTTTTGTTTTGGAACCTGCCAATGGCAGATTGGTGTGTCTTACTGACTGGTTTGGTTGTAGATACTTCTAATAAAAAAAAATTATCCCATAATTTTTCTAGCTAACCCTAGGTTGTTTCTTTGGTCTTAAGTGGTTGTTTAAACGGGCACTACATATAAAGCACTTCACCCCATTATGATTACCACAAAACATTCACCCGGGGGAAGAGTTTTTGCAGACTAGCTAATTGAAGAAATTTTTCGAGCAATTGCCCGCAACTTATTTCGGGTTTTGTTTTTATTTTATTTTTGTGTTCTGGTGTTCGTCTTTCTCTGTTTTCTATCTGGCAATTCCGTGTCGCATTTTCTTTCTTCCTGCCTAACAAGTCCAATTGCCTAGGGTTTTTAGAAGTCATTCATGACCTCAGACAAAGGTGAAATTTATTGTGAAAGCTGGTTTTTAATGCAGCAGCTTGGGTATAAATCACAGTTTTTGAAAGGAGGGATTTGTTTGTGCAAAATCATAAATAAAGCTGCCCCCATCATCCAGGATCCATGCAATTGTCAAAGAAAGAAGCTTTTAACCAAATCATGGTTTTCTCATGCTTGTGGCTTCTAAAATCAGCGCTGCCTTCCTTCAAGAGTTTCCACGCAATTCCCAGAGCAAGTCGTGGCTTTCATAAGCATGGTATTTTATTTGTAAGTTGCCTTCCTTCATCAATTTCCACGCTGCCTGTCTTTCCCAATTTCCACGCAATCAATAAAGGAGAAAATACAAGTGCAAGTCGTGGATTTTTAAAGCTGCCTGCACCCTTTGAAATTCACACAATTTTAAAGTGATTCTTTTATGCAAGTCATGACTAGAAGTTGCCCTTCCACTTGAAATTCCACACCAAATTTTAATGCAAAAATACAAGTGCAAGTCGTGGATTTTTAAAGCTGCCTACACCCTTCGAAATTCACACAATTTTTTAAAACAAAAGACACTAAGTTTGGCGTGGATTTTAAATGCTTCTAACTGTTGCCTTCCTTCAACTTTCACATTGCCTTCACTTATAGATTTCCACACAAAAGTTAGAGGAAAAGCTAGTGCAAGTCATTGAATTTGAAACTGCCCTTCCTTTGCACTTTCCACGCAAAACATAAGTGCCAATCATGAATATGGGAGCTGTCTTCCATGTATCAATTTCACGCTGCTTTCACTTATGTATTTTCACAAAACTTTAAGGCAATTCTTTTTGTGCAAGTCGTTGAAATTTGAAGCTGCCTTTTATATTTTCCACGCTAGTTTAATTGAAAATCGTGATTTACAGAGCTGCCTTCCATCTCTGTTTTTCA
Organism: Taxus wallichiana var. yunnanensis; assembly: GCA_018340775.1. NCBI lineage: Eukaryota > Viridiplantae > Streptophyta > Pinopsida > Cupressales > Taxaceae > Taxus > Taxus wallichiana. Next base: position 378,706,334 of record CM031241.1, on the reverse strand, counting down.
CGCTGCCTTCCTTTATATTTTCCACACAAAAATTACGAGTTTGCAAAAGGTAAAGCGTGAATGTTAGCTGCCCTTCCTTTATATTTTCCGCGCAGTTTTCCTAGTGCAAGTCATGGAAATACAAGTTGCCTTCCACCTTTGAAATTCACGAAATTTTTAAAAAGGAGTTTCACTTGTCCAAATTGTGGAAATACAAGCTGCCCTCCACCTTCGAATTTCACACTGCCTTCCTCTCTGAATTTCCACGCAAATATTAAAAAGAGAAGCATTTAAAGTGTTTGCATGTGAAGCTAGCTTGTCCTCCAGTTTCAATGCAGCTATTCACATTGCCAAATCCATGCAGTCTGCTAAATTGCATACAAAATCCCTTCAAAAGCACATGCATGTGCTCCCAATCTTCCAATTGAAGCCCACATTGAATCTATTTATATTTGCCTTCACCCGGAGTGATTTCCAGAATTCAAAATTGCCCCTATGCAATTGAAAATAAATAAAAAGAGTGATGAGTTGAATGTTTTGTCTGAATTGTTTACGGAAAACATTTCACTGGTGCACATACTTGAGAAGAACTACAAAAGCTTCAAGGATAAGAGGGGAAGACAGGTCAGAGGCAACACCCGCAAGCAAATCACGATTAGTTGCTTCCAGATCCAGTTTGGTGAGAATCAAAGGCAAAGAGTCAACCGCATGTGGGAGAAAGAGCTTCTCAAATTCAAGGCAGAGGTATCATTCATATCATTCATGAGGCATATGGAAGAAAAATCAGACTGAGAGTGTTGCAACTTTCTTCTAATTTCTTCTCCCCTTTCTTCTTCTCTCTTATTTTATTCGACAAAATAATTGAGTAATCAATTGAATTGTAAAACTTAAACGATTGATTTAAAAGTCATTACTTCAAGTTACTAGAAGAAGTTAATTACTTGGAGATAGGTGGCGGAGACATATGCAAAATGGAAGGTTCTATTTTCAAATTGTAAGGCATACATGTTATGCAAAGAGGAATTCTCGGGAAATACTTGCATTGCTTCCCTTTTTCATAACTTTCACATGTGGCAAGTCATTGAAAACTTCCCATTTGTAATTACCCTCTATGCAAAGTATAAATAGAGTAAGAGCCTAGGAGTTAATGATATTTGCTTATCAAAGCATTTGTTTAGCAGAGCATTCTTGAATTTTCAAACTTTGCGGACTGAAACCCTTGGTGTGATTTCTATGAAAGGCTGGGAATTGAATAAAAGGTGGATTTCCTGGAGAAACTTTGTCTACGGTGCTCATCACTTCTATTTAAGGTTTTAGATAAACTTTGTGTTATCTTAGATCTAGGTTATAAGTTGTTTCTTTCCACATCACTTTGAATGTTGTGATTTTTCTCTGTTTATTTAATTTGTGGTGGATGAGACCAACTCGATAGCTATTGGTTAAATTCAGCATATCTTCCTTTCTTCTTTTCTTACTTATGTTTCCCGCTTCAGAATAATCCCAACACGATTGCTTACTTGCTGCAAAATTGCCCAACCGTGGTTCACAAGTCATGGGAATTAAAGTAAAACCCCTGAGAAATAGTTACTAGGATTCACCCTTACCAAATTGATAAACATCTTACACCGAGCTTCACCGTTAAATGAAGGAGATTTATCTCATGATCCACCTAGGTTTTAAGCTATGCATAAAATCTAGCCAATAGAAGAAGTCCTCGGTTCACAACCTTCACTCGAAGGTACCGCTTGAATAAAGAAATTCACAATGAAGCAAGAATAGTTGCAGCAAGCTTTTGGTACTACACAACATTCCTTTCAATGTGGCAAAAAGTCCATATTGGGAGAATTTGGTCACTGCATTAACTGTTGCTAGGGAAGGGGTTTAAGGCTCCTACTCCCATGATTTGAGTGGCCCATTGTTGGAGGATTCCGTCACACATACCAAAACTTTTGTAGAAGAGCAAAAAGGGTATGGAAAAAAAAAGGATGCACCATTTTGTTGTATGGGTGGATAGATGGGAAATACCGCACATTGATTAACTTCTAGTGGCATCAATTGGGCGCTTGATCTTCTTTAAATCAATTGATACCTCCCACCAAGTCAAAACCGCAAGCACTTTGTGTGATATGTTAGATGAGATGGTGAAGGAGGTGGGCGTGGATAATGTCGTCCAAATTATGACAGATAATGCAAAGGTGGCATATGTAATAACAGGATACTTCTTGAGGAGAGGCACCCTACACTTTTTGGACCCTTGTGCAGCCCATTGTTTGGATCTCTTATTGGAGGACATAGGAAAACTCTCATGGGTGAAAATAGTGGTCAAGACAAAGAAATATTAAAAAGTTCATCTACAATAACACTTGGGTGCTAAACTTGATAAGAGAGCACACCAATGGAAAGGAGCTTGTGTGATCGGGGTCACACGATTTGCCACAAACTTCATTACATTGCAAAGCATTGCAACCTCATTAACATCTCTTAAGCAGATGTTTGTGAGCACGCGATGGTTAGAGTCTCCTATGCTTTAGAAGACCGAAAGGGAAAGGGTCGTGAAGGCCGTTTTTGATGATATGTTTGCAAAGCAAATGGAAGAAATCATGAAGGTAACCTACACTTGAATATTTGTTTATTTATCATTTGTTTGTTATATAATTTTTTCTTAATTTTGATTTTAAATATATATTGTTATTTTGTTTTAGGTGTCAGAGCCTTTGGTTCGAGTTTTACGGATGGTGGATGGGGAGAAAAACCCAATGGGTTATTTGTAAGAGGTTGTGGATGTGGCCAAGGAGGCCATAGCTGAAATATTATGGGCACAATCAGCAAAAATAAGAATCCATCCGGCGCATAATTGATCGGAGATGGAACAAAACACTCCATCGACATATACATGCAATGGCGTACTACCTAAACCCAAAGTTTTTCTATTCCTCATCATTTAAGGTTGATGAGAAGGTTATGAATGGCCTTAATACATGCATAGAGAGGATGGTATCTTGTTGTCACCTGAAGTGCACCCTGATAGAGAATGGTGTGTGTACTCTCTCTTTGTTGACAAAATTGGAACACCTCAAGGTTGTGGGTAACCTACGACTAAGGTGAACCTCCAGAGTGGGTTGGTTTCCTTGTGAATCACCTAAAATCTAATAAAATTGACAAGGAAAAGGGAAAAAAAATGCGGGAAAATATAAATTTGAGGTGATACACCAATGATTTGACACACATATATACTACTGCATACAAAAAATATAGATATCCACACACATGCGCAACTCTAAGCTAATCTACAAAATTAATTCAAAGGTTTAGGTAAGGGACAGCAATATAGGAAAAAAATTTCACAACATAACAATATAATACCCCGATAAACACGATGAAAACTCAGAAAACCAGCGATATGAGAAGGCAAAAATGGATCTTTTTATTCAGAGATGCAAGTACAAGCTAGGATTACAATAGCAAAACAGCTGAAAGAAGTGTGTATGTCTGATTTCTTTGTTAAAATCTGCCTATATGGACTGCTGCATCCAAATTTAGCCCTCCAAAGGCATGCAAAATTATTTTTATTTATTTAATCCATCATCCTTGACACTGCTGGCAGCATGCAAGTGTGTTGAAATAATAAAAATCATCCCTTTACACTGCTGCACCAATTCTAGGGTCTGCTGCAATAACTTTATTAATTTTTACCTCCAAACTCTTACCCTTGGCGCCATACCCTGTGTATGCAGCATGCAATGAATGAAACAAACACTTAACCCTCAAAACTGGCGTCCAATACTTATGTTTGGCAGCTGTTTTTTATTTTTCTTTATTTTTTCCCTTCTTTGTTGTGGCACAGTCCAGCCTATACTGCTGCATGCTTTTGCTTTTCTATTTTGTCCTTTGCTGACTTTTGTCTTTTGCTGACTTTTCCTTTTGCTGCATTTGGGAAGTGGACAATAGTTTAGGAGCCCTTTTATTTTATTTATTGCCAACTTCCATCTTTAGCACCAAACTTGTCCTCAGCAACATGCAATTAATTTAATAAATAAATCAATCTCTCCCCTTTGGTGCCATAACTGGGAGTACACAGCAGCATGACTGATTTTAATAAATTAATTCTCCTTCCTCTCCTTTGGCGCATAGGCTCTATTTTTAGCCAAACTCTTCTTAGCCAATCGCTATTTTAGGCACTTGCTATTTTTAGCAAATGCTAAAAATAGCCAATCTTCTCCACTCATGCCAATTTCTATTTTTAGCACACGCTATTTTTAGCAGAAGCTGAAAATAGCTACTTGCTATTTTTAGCAATCTTTTGCGTGAAAATATGGTAATAGGTATCTCACGAAGATATTAGAGATGCAATTGTTGATGAGCTTACAGATTTACAAGACTGCAGAGGGGAGGCTCTTTTCTTTAGCTCTATGTGTGAAAAGAAGAAACACTTCTCAGCCAAGTAAAAACAAATTGAGTCATTTGTATTTAGTCTCATTACACATAGAACTAGATACTAGAAGTCTAGAATTCTTTTATTTATTCAAGCCTAATTAACTTACAAAATTATAAATGTTTTATTCATAGATTTGTGGTGGGAAGATTATGATGCAAAAACACCAAATCTTCAAAAGCTAGCCATCCACATTTTGTGTCAGCCATGCAGTGCTTTTGGATGCAAACATAATTGGAGCATGTTCGAAGTTGTTCACACAAAGAAGCACAACAAGTTGACAACACAACGCCTCAATGACCTTGTCTTCGTGCGATACAATCTTCGTCTTCGTGTGAGACAAGTGGAGGGGGCACAGAGTTATTATGCAATTGACTTGGCTAACATTGATCCATATGATGACTGGATTGTTGATGATGCGGAGCCTATGTTTACTATAGAGGAGATAGCAGCTTTGGAGAGGGAGACTAAAGAAGCAATACCATCAGGGACATTAGAAGTTGGTGATGATCCAGATGATATGTTTGTAGATGACAATGTTGGTGTTGCAGAGGAGGAATATTTACCTTCCACTTCCACGAGGCAGCCGCAAGTGCAACAGACTTATTTTAGGTGTGCTTGATGAAATGGAATATTATTGATATTTGATAGTGATACTTCAAAAGTCACATGTGACATGAGTCTATGAGCATTTTTGTTTGCAAACTTTATACTCTTTTTTGGTCAAAACTTAATAGAAAATATGCATATGGGCCTCTGGCATTATATAGAGTTACTTCTCGCATCATTTAACAATGTTTTTACATTTAATCTAAGTTTATTTTATGAATTTAAATGTTTTTAAAAGTAGCGATAAAGTTGTCGATTAATGCCGATTCCCGATCTCCGAGTCAAAATTTGGCTTACTGATTAATTGCCGATAACGATTTTTTGAACTATGGTGTTGATGACCTCTAGGTCACGGGTTCAATCCTGACTAAATCTGCGGCTGTACCGATGGGCCATCGTGCTTACCACCCAAATATTAATGTGATGGACTCACCCTACTACTGCGTACCTTTGGGTTGCATCAGGTTCTAGGTCCATCTGAGACAAAATATTCCAAATTGAGTGATATCGCGACACCTCGGTCATCAAAAATATATAAAAATAAAAATAATATACCTTTATAAAAAATTTATCAAAGACCAGCCTGTGACTTATTACTCAAAATGATAAAATGGCTCATTATTCCAGCAGACAATGTACATTTCAGGTCATGAACACTGTTTTTGCAGGTCCAATCTAGTTTTCTGGCAGATATGTTAATCCTCTGTAGCCCCTTTTCAGTTTTATGGGAAGTAATTCTTCTTTGTATTTTGCAGTAATGAATTATTTGTAGTTTCAAGACAAATGGTCATCTTTTACAGCCAAACTTATATTCTGGACAATCAGTAAGTACTTCGTAAACAGTTGTACATAAATTTCATATGTTAACAAAACCTTTTACAAGCAAAAAAACTTGGAACATTCTAATGGATTCATATATTAGTAAAATCATTTTTGAAAGTTAAAAACATTTAAAATGTCTTGATTGATTCATATATTAACAAGAGCTTTATAAAGGCAAAAATAAAGACAGATAAGATCACTATGATGGTGTGAACAATGAATTTAGGCATGTTTGAAAGGTAGTAGAAAAAAGTAAAGTTAGTGTATACAATATTTTATGGAGCCTAGAGCCTTTAGGTAAAATAAGATAACAAGGAGCCTATGGCCCTCTATATTTTGGAGGGTGGAATACCCTAACAGGGTGTCATTACTACTTACATCGTCTGCTTAGGAGATGTTTATAAGATTTGTACCTGTTATGGAATTTCCAATAGACTATTTGGAACGCATAAAATAGTACTTTTCTTTGCGAAACAATAGAAAAAGGTTCGTGTGCCGTTTCACATCTGCTTATCTCATAGACAATTAAAACTCAAAAAAAATCAGGCAAGATAACTTTCCATCAATGTAATATTTTAACGATCAAAGGTTTGCATTCAAATTTTGAGGCCAAACCTTTCTCAGATAATCCAGTGGGTCTTGTACTGGTTCGTGGAAATTAGGTCCTCGATAATCAACAGTCTGGTTTGGATCCTGTTCATAATTTATAGTTGGGTATGCTGGATCTCCTCCGAAAACTGCATAACAATATACACACAACATTAAACAATGCCCAGCATGAACTAAGTAGTGGTTTGCAGGAGTAAAACTACCACTTCATAGATATTAAGATAAATGACATGAAAAGACTAAAAATTAATAAGAGAATTAAGATCCTACAAAATTTGAACCTTTCCTTAGTATAATATTCCTTGCTATATCAGACAAGCAACTTTGAGCATGTACACGTTTTCATGCACCAGACTTGTATATGTGGAAAATACAGTTTTTGTATCTTCAAAAACACAGGTTTCTCTCTCGAAGCTAATTTTCTAGAAATATTCTGCTGTATTCATGAAGAACTCAGGAAAAATAATTCATCTACTCATGTTCATTATAAAGTAGCATCCCATGCTTGATTAATTGCTTCATCAAGCAAAAGTTAACTGATGGCTTTTTTTTTGCTTTTTCTGGATAAAATTGAAGCATATTGTAATGGTTTGAAAAGAGAAAATGTACATTCAGCCAGCTTAAGAGAGTCAAAATCATAAGTTGGCAGTATCCAAGTATGAGAGTTTTTGCCTATCAGCCTGGAGAGCGAAAAATCCTTTTTCCCCCTACCTGTGTACAAAAGCGACTAAGAAATGCTGATGTATTTGAATATGCAGCTACCCAACTGGAAATGACAATCTAGACCTACAACCACTTTAATATTTTGTTGAGCTACTACTGAATCCTTAAACACCGTTGTGGAAGCAAGAGTGTCTTTACAACTAAAAGTAAGCATTAAAAAAAAACAATCTTCAATCACCATAATGTTTCATTAAATACATGCTCCTAAGGGTACCAAGAAAATATTGGTCAAGAAGCATCGCTCCATAAGCACAAATGATGCACTAACCATACTTACCTAAATTGACCAAGTCCTCACCTAGGCAGACACATTTAAGTATAGCTGACCAATAGTTTGCATTTAGGCAGACTACAATGGATGAAAAGTCATTGTATTTAACTACCATCTTACTATAATGGACAAGTCGTGCTTTTTATTTGATGGTGTCAAAAGATGTATAGCCTGTTCTAATGAATAGCATGGATGCATACAAAAGAAAAGTTATAACTCCTCTTGGAAAAATATAAAATCCAAATCCATTGTTTGCAAACATCAGTAAAGATAATTAGAGTGCCATTCAAATCATAAGACCTTGATTGAAATTCTATAAACGACGACATAATAAACATCATGGTCCTGGTATTTGAATAATTTTTGCTTTTTTTTGTTTTGATAAAGAGGTTAATGTTGTATTATATATAAAGGTACATAACATAAGTCTCAGCTCCTGGAAGACAAAGCAGAGAGGGAGGGAAGAGACTACAAAAGGAGGAAAGTAGAGAATAGCTGAACCTTCATGTTATGATTGCAGAGTTTAGGTCGTGTTCAACCCTCACAGAATTTCAAGGATTCTTAGTTACAAACAAAGACCAAAAATAGATAACACGAGAAATAGATATCAAGTAATGACCAGACCTACACATATGTAATCGCTAAGAGATGGCAATATAATGTTCATCTAAATGATTACAGCTGTCATGAATAAAATTTACCACTTTTGCAAAATCTTCATTGTGGTCTAATGTCACTAGGAAATGAAAAGTCATTACAGAAGAATCTTTAATCAGAGAACTTTCATTCCTGATTATTCTTCTAGGAGCCTCCATTCTTCCCTGTAGAGTTACTTGCCACCTTCCATTTGCAAGGGCCTCCCTTTTGCAGAGCAGTTTCCAATCATGCTGGCATTGGTCGATTTGCTGGAGGTCAATGATGAGTGGCCTGATTGAGGTGAGAATGAAAGCTCATTCCTGCATGACCAAGGGCATGCCTCTTAAGGGCTGGGTGCTGGTATTGATAAGCTATTTCTTCTTCCATCCTATGTTCATAGTATGTCCACTTTCACCAATATTCTTTCTTTTTATCCTTTCATTTATGTCTTCCACTTTTCCATCTTTTTGTGGGGTTTATCCACCTGTGCCTGTCCTCCATAAATCTCTCCTCTATCTTCTTCAATATTCTTACTCTCAACCCTCTAAAACATGCCTTCATCCAACGAAGACATCACTTCTTCTTTCCTTACAAGGATCTCATCCTTGGATTCAATTTGATTAGCAATTGCGCTTATTGTTGCCTCCAAAGGAATCTCTGTATCTTTTCTCTTGTTGCCTTCATTGCAATGTCAAGCAATTACACTACCTTTGCTAATGACATCTTCCTTGCCATTTTATGTCTTCCAAATGTAATTAAACATCTCTTCCAATTCCTTTCCAGGGTCCTCTTCTATGGGCCACTCATATACGTGAGTGTATTGGGCTGAGTTTCCCATTTGTCTCTTCTTGGCCATCTTCTCCACCGATGTACCCACATATAAATTACCAAACACCGCATTATGTGAATACAGAATTTCCCGAGGCACTTCCTCCATCTCTTCACTTTGCCATATAAGTATGTTGTCCATCTCTTCCCCACTGTTTGAACCGTCTCCCTGACTTGTTGCCACATGATGGACTGTCAAAAGTTCGCTTCGCAAAATCATCAACCTCTGCTGCAATATCAACCTCTTACAACTTCTTTTCTGCAGCAATCTCCTCTTGTATGCTCTCAACCTCAAAGCACTTCACACAATCTTGTCAATCTCATCCTCTTTCATGAGCATTTCTTCTTCTCCATATTCGACCTGATTGCTATCAAGCTTGGGCTTCTCAAATCCTCCCATACTCACATCTCTGCCTTTCAAAGCAGTTTCAGTTGCTCACTAGGAAACTCTTCTTCTGCAAGGTATTAGTCCAAGATCTCTTTCTTATGTGCCTCCAAGGACGCTAGAAACATATCATCTACCTCTTGTGCTTTATGTGCCTCAAAAGACAGTCTTCATATTTTCAGCCCTTGTTATATCTGCAGGTTTATGCATCGGTTCTGCTATCTCCATCTTCTAACTCCATTGGTGCTGCTGCTGCAATATCACCATCCATGAGGTCTAAATTAATTTGCACAACTTTCAACACCTTGCTTAGCTCTTCAATTTCTTTCATGGGCAGTACAGAACCATCTTTCTTCTTCATCGTTGCCTCAAAATCCACAAGTGCTTGCATTTTCCTCACCACAATCTTCAACTCAGCTAATTCGGGCTGCATAATTCTTGCTCAGCTCTTCAACCTTTATTGTTGGCTTCTGTCTTCTCTGCACTCTTCTTCACTTGGTCTTCTATTCTGCTCTTTGGTCTGCTTATTTTCTTCATGGCAACCAAATTTCTCGATGTGCTCTCAACATCTTCTCCATTGCTTCAAATTCTATAACTGGTGGTTCCTGACCACCATTTCTCTTTCTTTACAATACTTGTCTTCCTCTGGCCTACTCCTCTCAACATATATCTTTAACACTTTGTTCTCATCATCATTGATGAGGCTTGTCATCTGTCTTCCAAAGTATTGATCTCAGGTATTTACTTGCCCGAGTTGCCAAAACCATTAGTCCTTGAGTTTCCAGATTCCCGAGAGCCCAAAATCTTCCCATCTGTCTTCCCTTCTCTCTATGACACTTGCCGTCATTCTGTATTTATGTGCTTTCCCTACCCAACCTCATAACCTAGCCAAGCAATCACGTCATTGGTAGAATCATCTAAGGCCCATCATTGGATGAACTGTAATGTCCCCTTCTCAAAGCTAATTCTATTTGAAGACCTTAAGCCCATTCCATTTCCCGTGGGCAAACAGGGAATGAGCAAGGGAAGCTAGTGCCATGATTTTCAGTTGTTTTTGTGAGCTTTGCATTCTTTTTAAGTAATTTTCTAAGTATAGTCAGGTCAGCTAGGAAAAGGAGAAAAGCCAATTGAAAAATAGAAGAAAAAAAAAGAACTATCATGTCCCCAAGGAGGTCATGCAATGATTACACAAATGTTTTAAGTCAGATTCAAGGGGTTTTCATCCTTAGAATAGACCTCTAATGGGGATTTCATCCCAATAGGAAATAATGAGAACAATTCTCACAATTTTTGAATGATTACAAGCAAGTCCATATCTACAAATAAAGCCTATGACCCCTATTTATACTAATTCTAAAGGTGGCGCCAACTGAATAGACATGATTGTTCAAATATCTTGGCCGACCCCCTTTAATGTTAATTTGCCCTATTATGGCCGACCCATCCTTACATATTTATTTTCTTTATAAAAAATACATAAAAGATGATCATTAATCTTCTCCTTGACTTGGCCATGGATAGGAATAACTGAAAACTCCATAATTATCTTTGAAGGGGGAAAAAGGGACATTACAGTCCTCCCTCCCCAAGATTGCTTGTCCTCAAGCAATCGCTAATGCCTGGATCCCAAACAATCTTCTGCTGCTCCCTTTTTGTAAAGTCTCCATCCCAAAAAGATGGTACATCATCTTCTATACAAAAGTAACGGTCCCCAAACTCTCCCATCTCTGGAACCACTCGAAACTCTTCGTTCAATGCCATGTCAATTTCTGATGTTACAATTTTGAGCCTTGGAAACTTTTTGCAGACCGTATGTATTCCTTCAAGAGCAGATATAAGGTTGAGAAAAATAATATTTGATTTGTGTACTCCTTTCTCTAGCAGCAATAAAATAGCTTGCACAGCTGAATTTCCTATTGCAAGGACTGGATCCAAAAGCAGTACATGACGGTTTGAAATGTCCTTTGCAGCTTCTCATATATCAACTGTTTGCCATTATCTCCATCTCTATGAATGAGAATTTTACCAATTTTAATTTCTTTGCAACACGCCCGTAATGCATTCTCCATGCTTTCACCACTGCAGATTATTGAAACGCCACATAGTGTCTTACAAAAGTCAACTCCAATATAAACTGATCCAGTAGGAGTGAACACCTACTTTTCTGTAAATGGAAGATGACCAAGACCATGTTCAACAACCAAACGAATAAGCCGATCTGCATAGAATACAAAATCGTGTTTGGTAGTTTCAATATCGCGTATCAACGTATGCATTCCTTTTATCTGAAACATAAAGTGAATAACATAGAGATTGGGATATATTTTACACAAATCGTGTTCCCCAAGCTTTGTCCGAATATGTTGCACTATCAAATCAATGGCAACATGGTTATCGCCTCTACGAGGGATGATTATATCTGCATACTTCTTAGACGGCAATATAAAGTCGTCATATGCTGGCCTCACAAATTTGGAATACTGTTCAAGGACTGATCCTACATCTCATCCCCTCTCAACCGTATCATGCCTTATTCTCCTCGCCAGTCTTATATCAGCATCTGTGTCAACAAAATTCTTCATGTTCATTAACTCGTGGTCCCTTGGATTGTGGAAAACCAATAAGCCCTCTAAAATGATCACATCGGAGGGATTCACCCAAACAAAGGCTGCCTCTCGCAGTTCAGAATTGCAGCATGGTAATTCATATGATGCCATAATATGCACATGCTCATTCATCCTTATATGCTGCCCCAAAATTCGCCCTTGTACCTCCCCTTGATTCATTATCATGTACATCTTGTAAGGAAGAAATAGAAAGAGGTACATCCTTACATACCTTGGAATGATGTTATGTGCTTTACCTCCGCGTGATTTGCACATGCTGTCCATAAACTCTCTTGGCCTCAGAATTTCTGATTTGAAATCAGACTTCTTCTCTTTGCAATTATCCTTCAATAAAGTATCTTTTACCTTGAAATTACTTTCCCTTGATTTGTAGTGACATGAAACTTTCATGGGGCTCATTTTTTGAGATGCAAACTTATTTTTTGGCTTCAAATGCATCGCTGTGATGTACAGGCCAGCAAACTTGCTATTTATTCTTCCATTTTTTAAGAGGTCTTCATGGAATGATGCAAAGGTGCTGCCCCTTTCCTTGTCTTCTTTATGAGTTTCAAAACACAAACCCTTCCCTTTGAATACATCTTTGATGGAACCTTTGTTGACCTTTCCTTTTTGGTGATGAACATAGGACTGAATTTTTCCTTTTTGAAGCTCATTGAATGATGCCTTTGGCTGCCCATCTTGTATGTCCAGGTGCACATGGTATTCAGACCTTAGCTGCCCCACATTTCCTCCTTTGGACAACGGATGAGTAGCTTCCACCATCAAGCTTTCTTCATAATTTAGGAGCTCCAATTTTGCTCCCTTAGACTTTTTCTTCATTGTTTCCTTTTCATCATCATGGATGCCACCATTAGATGTCAACAAGTCATTAACAAATATCAAAGAACTCATACCTTGCATGGAGATCTTCACTGCCCATGATAAAAGAGGGATTCTTCTTTGGCATGGCTCCAGAAGCAACTGATGTAGCAATTTATGATGCAAGAAGTCTTTCTCATCTTGGGTTGTCCATAAAGAAATCTGAATTGTGTAGTATGTCTGCTGTCCCAAACCAGCAGTATAAAAGCTTGTAAAGACAAGCTTAGGACTCCATACATTTACCCTTATGCCCGGATCAAATGAATAGTGTTCACTTCTTATGTGCATTCCCAAGAATAGCTTGCATGATTGGTATAGTCCAGCTTCTTTATTTTGTTTTTTATGAGAAATTTTCTCCCCTTTCCATACCTCCATAGGACTATTTTCAACACAACTCCAAAGCAATCTTTTTAACATAAGCATATCAAAAGAATGGCCAACCAAATTAAGAGAGGAGTTGGTTACCTTAACATGCAAATCATGGTTTTTGGAGGGAAGATCATCTTCTACCTCAATTCTTGGAAGCAAGAGATCTAAGATGTATCCGATCCTCGGACCTTCAACAAATCTTTCGTCTCCTTCTTTATTATCTTCTTTGTTTACTCCTTGTTCACACACTTTTGGAATATCGTGGTATCTCTTCTCCAAATTCAATTCTTCGTCTTTGGCTGCATCATTGTCCATTGTGATAAACGGACCAGCGGGCTGTCTTTTATCCTCTCCCTTTTGGGAATGGCTTTCCTTTACTACTACCGCTTCTTGTTCATCACCTTTAAATTTATCATTTGCACAAAGATCATTGTTATTAACTAAGCAATGATCAATGCTAACTTCAACATGTTGATCATTTGGAGCAATAACGGTGGTGGGTGTTGATGCATCCTTCTCTTTGGCTCATTCCTTGAATTGTTCTTCTTCCTTTGCCAATGTAATTTGGAAGTCTTTCTCCACTTTCTCTTTTCGTGGCTTGACATGCCTAGGCTTAGGCCTAGATCTTCCACTATTCAATTCCACGAACTCTGTAAATGACATGGCTTCACGAATTTCCTTGGGCAAGGCCATATACTCCTTGTAACTTGCTTCAATACTTTCTCTTCCGGCAATGCTTGGATTATTTTTTGGTGTGGCTTCATCTTTGGATACGAAGGTGGGCTTCCATCTCGTTTCTCGGGCTGCTCTCAAAGATTGCTTCAGATTATCTAGATTTCGGATAGATGCTGCAAGTAGGTCCATAGCCTCCATGAAATTCTCTTGTCCCGCCATGATATCATCCACTGAATTTCCCCAAGCCTTAAGAGGATAAAGCTCTGATACCACTGTAATGTCCCATTTTAGGGACTTAGACAAAATATCATAATTCTGATATTAAATTACAGCAGACTGAAATTAAATTGCAGCGAAGGATATTTATGGAAATAAGTGCTCAAAGTCTTCAATAATTATCGGGGAATGATTAGCAAAAATTATCAAACACTTTTAGAAGCGATTCCAAGCCAAATCGAATAGATTGGAGGGAAATTCGAACTGCTGTTACAGACTGTACAAGTTCTGGAAATCGCAGCCCTAGATAGGTGATTCGATTTGCATGAAAATGACCTCGGTTTGTGTGCAAACTGTAAAAATAGCCTTCTAATGTCAAAGCGACCAGATTAGAAGAAAGTTTATGGAATGGTTTGCCCACATACAATTAATTATTTCAATTTATACACAGTATAAATCTGAATTGATAAAATAATTTGAATTCAATAATATGTAATGATTACACAAATGTTTTAAGTCAGATTCAAGGGGTTTCGTCCCTAGAATAGACCTCTAATGGGGATTTTGTCCCAATAGGAAATAATGAGAACAATTCTCACAATTTTTGAATGATTACAAGCAAGTCCATATCTACAAATAAAGCCTATGACCCCTATTTATACTAATTCTAAAGGTGGCGCCAACTGAATAGACATGACTGTTCAAATATCTTGGCCGACCCCCTTTAATGTTAATTTGCCCTATTATGGCCGACCTATCCTAGATCAAACTACCCGCCAATCGTATTCCGTATAATGATTCATCGACTGGTGGTGAATCATCATGAGCCGAGAGTTTCAACCCTACCTCCATAGGTGTAGAAGAAGAATTACAATCATACATTTGAAATTTTTGTAGCAGGAGTTAGTGGCATACTTAACTTGAGAAATGGAAATCAAGTGATCAAGTTGCTTAATTCTACACCAAGAAAATAGTGGAGGCCTAAATCAGTCATGTCAAAAGCAAGACATAAATCTGATTTTACCTTATGAATTGCGGTGATGGCAAGGTCATCAACATACACAATAAGAATCACAATGTCATCATCATTGCTTTTGACATAGAGATTCGGATCGTAATGACTCGTGTGAAGCCCGAATCTCTCGAGATGTTTATCTATTTTTATGTACTGTGCTCGAGGAGCCTCGCTTAAGTCCATACAAGGACTTAATCAATCTGCATATACGATGCTCACTACCACGAGCTCGAAAACCCTCAGCCGTGTCATATACATCTCTTCCTCCAAATCCCCATTCAAGAAAGAACTTTTGACATCCATCCGATATACTTTCCAACCAAACTAAGCTACAAAAGAAAGAAGAAATAAAAAAGTGACCATCTTTACAAAGTAGGAGCAAATGTTTCTTCATAATCTATCTCTCATGTTGCGAAAATCCTTTCGCAACGAGTCGAGCTTTGACTTATCCAAAGTACCATCTCGCTTTTGCACTTGATTTTATATACCCATTTACACCAATGGTGTGTTCCCCTGAGGTAATGACACCCACTTCCAAGTATTCTTTTAATCAAGGCATCATACTCTAGTTGCATGGCAATTTCCCATTCCGGTATGCCTCGTGCTTTATGTAATATTTTTGTGGCTCATGAATATGAAAAAGATTAGAAGTAAGAGCAAATTGAGCATACTTAGAATAATCAATTTGCTTACCATTCTAAAGAGTTTCCATCTAAGAGAGAAGACAATTCTTCCTTCCTCAAATCCCGAATAGTGGAGTAAAATCACTTAGGCCTCCGCCGAGCTGAAGATGTCGTGGTCTGGTTGTGGTATTTCTAGAAGAGAAACCAACGGAAGTTCCAGAGGAGAAACCAACGCAAGTTGATTTCCTGGAGACTCAACAATCTCAAAGGGAAATTGGATATACTATCCTCGGGAGTCTATGGAGGAGTATGAGATGAACTCGATTCATGATTAGGCAAGGAAAGAGTACCAAACTCTGTTATGACCCCTTGTTGATCGCTGCCCCTCGGCTGGTCCCCTTGCTGATTACAACCAAAGAAAGGCTTTGTTTCTTTTACATCAACATCTCCACTAATAATGATCTTATTAATGGAAGTATCAATCAACCTATAGGCTTTAGATTGATCACTATAACTAGCAAAAATAATATCTAGAACATTTGGAATCTAATTTACTCCTCTTATTTTTTAGGAACAAAAGTATAAGCAAATTGAACCAAAACCTAAGTTGTCGTGAAACGGAACGGGTAAGAAACGCTGAAACGGCAATTTTCAAAAACCTTGGCTACTAAACGTCAACAAAACGTCCGTATAATATATTATTAATATATATATATATATATAATAGTACTCATTTTATAATTGTAGACCATAAGAGATATTGATAAAGAACTCAAAATATTATGAATTCATTGAAATTTGAACTCTAACTTCTAAAGAGTCGTCATTCAACATGGTTACAATTTCAATGAATCACATATACATAATAATAATCTAGATTCTAGAATATATCATCTAGATTTCCTCATAATCATCTCCATGAACAACACTAAGACCAACATCTCCACTCCCACTAGCTCCACTCTCCCTCCCTTCGCAAAAGATCCCGATTCTTCTTCATCAATACCAAGCAAAAAAGAGTCAGCAACAGTGAAGGTATCAAAGTCGCTTAGTCTCGGATCAATATCCCAAAGTTTGTCAGGGACCTCTAACATAGGCTTCACTCTTGTGTGATAAATGCGCAAATTGGAATGCACATACACTAAATCCTCACTTTCTCGGATGCTAACTTGTTCCGTTTGGCTGAGTGGATGAAGGAATATGTACTCCAATTCCGCTCTCCTCAAGAATTCATGCAGCCACCTATTACAAAAAAAAAGTTAGAAATTTTCAATTAGTAATACTAATAATATTAATTTACTAAGAAGTAAGAACATACATTTTTAATTAATAAACAAACTTTTGATTTCATTTTAATATTTGATACCATTGTTAAAGGATTTTAATGGCAACAAAGTCGCAAACCACTTGGCATCATGGCCATGTGCACACCACCACATGCATGGGGTCATCTTGTACCTATCAAGTGTTGCATCTATTTCACCCATGCTATTATTAGATGAAGAGACAAAGAGCGTCATTTCACAGCGGACCGTACTAGTTACATTTGGATCAGGAAAAAGCCTCCGAAATGCTACCTTAGCTCCACTTGCAACTTCATGGTCATCATATGGTTTTTGCCTACTAGGTAGTGCAAGTATTTCACTGCTATAAAATTTGGGATTCAGGGCATAGGCTAGGAGATGCAATGGGGTGGTCATTTTATTCCACCTTCTCATGATCACGTTCTTAACTTCACTCAGTAGAAGTTTTCTTCAGATCTTGCTCTTTTGTCAGATGATGTCTCTAATTTTTCAAGCATAGAGTCAATGCCATCATAGATCTCCCTATGCAAGCATTATCTCGTGTCTATATATCTAATCATAGATAAAATGGGCTCAAGAAACTAAGCAAGTATGCAACCTTTGCCCACCAAATATCATCAAGTATCATTGATTTTACTTTGATGGCTCTTTTCGTGTTTGATTGCCTCCACACGATCCAAACATCATCAATCACCATAAGCCTTAAGGCTTGTTTTACCTTCACAAGTCGCCTCTTAAGACGAGTGTGTGAGAGACAAATCTTGTTTCAAAGAACCTATTAAAATAAATTAAAGCAAGTTAATAAAATATAAAATTAAATTTAAAAGAATTCAATTGATAATTTGATATTTCATAAAAAGTTAGCAAATAAAAATTAGAAACTAGGAAATTGTTTGGTTACCTTCAGCAACTCCAATGTCGAGAACCTCTAAAGATAGCTTGGGACATATGATGATTTGTGACAAACATTTGGATCTCATTTGCTCTATATAAACTTCCTTAATCCATGGTAATTTGTCAATCTTCTGCAACATCAAATTCAAGGAGTGTACTGCACAAGGTGTCCAAAAAATGTGTTCATATCTCCCCTCAACAATCATCCCTGCTTCTCTACAATTTTTGGCATTGTCTGTGATGACTTGGACAACGCTTGGCAGGCCCACTCGACTCAATAGCCTCAATCAAAATATTAGCTATAAATTGAGCATCTTTCACTTCACCTCACAATCAACAACTCTTAAGAACATTGCCCCTTTTTAGGGCACACTTCAACAATGTTGATTAGGGGTCTATTTCGGCATCTTTCCATCCATCTAAAATGATGATACCCCCGAGTCCTTCCATGAATCCCTAATTGGCTGCAAAGAAGTATGTACATGGGCCACTTCTTTCGCCAACAATGTGGTTCTCACCTTCTCATAACTAGGGCTTTTATACCCTTTCGGTGCATCATTAATACCTCTCACCATTTGTTGCCAATAAGGTGAGCGCAACACATCAAGGGCATCCACATGCATAAATGCATCGAGCAACCAACTCATCAACGAACATCCCTTTTCTCATTTGCAAATGCTTGCTCTAATGGGCCTTTGGAAATTCTCTTTCGTGACAAACACTCTCCCTCTGTTGGAGTTTCAACTACAACTTGGATAAAAGGATGGTTTGATGGGTTGGGTGGTTTTTGTGAACCCCTATTTTGCAAAGGAGCAATTTTAAATCTAGCTCTTGAAACTTCCATATCAGCCTCCTCTTGCTCTTTTAGATATGCCAATATATGTTTCGGTTCAACCTTGCCACATTTTCTAATCCCTGTTTCTCGATTTCCCCATTAAATGAGCTTTGAGTCGGGTATATGAGGATTTAAATTGTATATTGCAATGATTGCATACCCAAACTCGAGAGCCACCACCAACAAGGTTCTCCACAATTTACATGTCTCCAAAGAGGAGCTCTACGATCCACACCCCCATTTTGACTTTCTTCCCCTTCCCCATGCCCTCCCACTAAAGTTGAACTAGATGTCCATCAATCAAACATGCACTAAAAATAAAAACATAAACTTAGATAACAATAAATCAAATTATTAAATAAAGTAAACCACACCCTACATATCCTATTCTTTTGATCACCAAGGTCACCGTATAAGCGCGAGGTTAGAGCAAACACAAGTTCGGATTTATTAATTTAAAAAACAAAATAATTTTTTTTTAAAAACAAAAAGAATTAAATTTAAAAACCCTACACAATACACATCCTATCTTGCTGATCACCAAGGTCACCGTATAGGCACGAGGTGAGATACATACAAATTTTTTTAATTTAAAAATAAAATAAACTTTTTTAAAAACAAAAAAGAATTAAATTTAAAAACCTTACACATCCTATTCTACTTTTGATCACCAAGTTCACCGTATAGGCGCGAGGTGAGAGCATACACATAGTTCAAATTCGGATTTATTAATTTAAAAATAAACTTTAAAAAAAAACAAAAAGAATTAAATTTAAAACCTACACATCCTATTCTGCTTTTGATCACCAAGGTCACCGTATAGGTGCGAGGTGAGAGCATACACATAGAGTTCGATGATATTTATAATTTTAAAAAAATAATATATGCTTTTTATTTTAAAAACGCAAAGAAAATTTTACATTTTTTATTTTTTAAGCATAGAGTTTTAAAATTACTAAATTAAACCTACATATTGATATCATGATCAATGATCACGAATGATGTGTTAATAATGCACACATCATTCGTGATCATTGATCACATTAACATTTTCTTTAAAAAAAAAAAACTTGAAAAATACCATGGTTTTTCCTCCTCAAATCAATCCCACCTTCCAAATCTGATTTGAAATTCCTCCTTGAAGCCTTTAGCTCTTAGCAACACATCCTAAACTCTTCCTTCAAGCTGCTCCTTGATGTCTCTTTGCTCTTCACAATGCTAAATGCTAGTTTAATGAAAACTGTATTTAACAAGAGAAAAATGAGAGTGTGATTTAGAATGGACCCAAGAGGTCATTATATAGCTTTTAGGAAGTGTGTTTAGGAAGTCTAGGTAGTCAGATTAGGTTAGGGTTCATTTAATGCAAAGTTTTTTTATTTTTTAAAAAGTAAATGTTGGTTTTAAAAATAAAACCGCGAAAACGCAAAACGCTTTGGCATTTCGCTCATGCGCTTTTGAAACGCTTCAACAAAACATTTCTAAGGGGAACGCGTTTTGTCCTTTTTTCCTTTGCCTAAAAATTTGAAGAAACGTTCTTAAAATGTGCCCTGGAAACGGACTCCAGCCCAAGCAAGTTTCGGCATCAAATGAGCCAAAAACACGAAATGCTAATGTGACTCTCCGCCGATGATGGTGGACCAAGCTTCATCCCGTAGTGTGATCCTTTTCAAACCTTCCTCAATAGGTGACCAAGGACTTTCATTGATTCAAGTATATAAACCGAGAAATGAATATCCAAAATAACATTTCAGAAACGCTTATTTCATAGCTTCCCCCGCTTTCCTTTTGCATTGATTTACGAAAAGCTTTAATAATATTGGGAAACGGACCCCAAGCAAATTCTTGATTTTGATAGCCAAAAACACGAAATGCTAATACCTAATGGTTTGATGGTGACCAAGCTTCATCCGATGTGATGTCCTACAAACCTTTTGCATGAGGACTTTGATTGAGTATATAAGGACATTGATTGTCCTTAACAACTTCTCCCAATAGACATACACTCCTAAGTGCATCATGTATCTCGAGCCATCTCCATGATGGTTTATGTTCCTCCGCAATACCACCCCATTAACTCCCACCCAAATATATAGGTATAAGGGGTTGTCACTTACAATCTATGTTGAATCCCCTCAAATCTTCACCGCATGAAATCTGCAAATTGTTTAGATTAAACTCACCCCCATTATCGTATTTCAAAGTCTTGATCCACCGGCTGGTTTGATTTCCACCAAGCACCTTGAACTTGGCCAAAGAAGCAAAATCAATCAAACTTCCTCTTTAAAAACTGAAACACCACATCTTTCTGCCACCGAGAATAATCATGGACCAACAAGAGAAAATAACAAAGCACTAAGGACTCCCATGGAGTCTTCCACGATGGCTAACATAGATCCACATGTACAATGATCCACGAGCCCCTAAATTCAACACCAAGCACCTTCGAAAGACTATTTTCTTCTCAAATCCTTTAAATATAGTCTTGAGGGAAAAGGATTTCGCTTTTGTTTTCCTGCCCCAAACAACCAAAGAGGTTTTCACATATTTTCCAAATATGAGCAATTGACCAATAAAATCATGTTGTACTCTATGAAAAAACTAAATACCAAGGTTGAGATGGCCGTATCTTGTGCTTTTATATAGCACTTAAGGGTATTAGAAGCTTCCTCAACTAAGGCATGTAAGTTGACCAAGAATACTCATCTGAACAAGTATATAACCACCATGCCCAAGATAAATAATAAATATGTCTCTAAACCCCTAAAAACATATCCTTCTTAAAATTTCATCAAATCTGATGTTACCCTATTCTCAAATTTTCCATACTTTTAAAATAACCTGGCTTGTTTGGTGCTTTATTGCCTAAAGTTCCTACATTATGTCAAGATAATCCCAAAGAGCCATATTAGCCTTTTTCGCCAAATACCCAAATGCCCAAAATTGTTTTATTCTAAGTCATGCCGGATTTGTCCTCATGGGAAATTTGTATTTAATTATTTTGAGCCCAAGTATAAGGCTATTTCATGCCTCTTTTAACTCTATTATGAGCGAACATGTTATTATTCCTATGTGCCGAAGGGTTTTAACTTATTTTAAATTTTGGGCTTTATTTGTAACTTTTGGCAACTTTTTCGTGTTTTTATGGTGTCCTGTTTCGCTTTTTTGTGAAATTTCTCAAAGAGCCAATTCCTTTTATTACCCAAAGCCCAATTTTGGCCTTGAGGCAAAACTTTGGAAATTTCTATATAATTACACATTATGCCTGAGGGAAGTTACCATCGAGAGGTCCGGATCAACCGGGAAAATACCGAAGTCGTTTTAATGTAAATTTCCTCCCATTCGGGATGGGCGCATTTTTGGAAAACAAAGGATTTAAGTGGATTTCAATGGAAAAATATAAGCCGCAGGCGAGTGGGAAATTTTATACCTATGCAAAAGGTACTTTTCCCATGTTATAAAAGTCACTTAACCTATAGTGGGAAAAATAGAATCAGCAGCAAAGTGGGAATTTATTGCCTCGCCTCATGGTAAAAATTCCCATGATATAATAAAAGGAAAATTGACTTAAGTGAAATCATGGGATTTTAGGGAAATGCATGCCTTGCCATGGTAAATAAGGCATTGTCAAAGTCCAAATCACTTAAGTGGATCACAAGGATTTTGTGCAAGGGTTTGCAGGTAAAGAATCCCATTATTTTTAAAAATAGAATTACACGCAGCCAAAAAGTGCGACCCTTTTTGGTGAGATGAATAAAATTTAAATTGATTATTTAATTAATTTATTCTCTCAAAAAGTGCGCCAAGCTTGGAGGAAAGTCAACAAAAGTCAAAGGGGAATAAAGGAGATTGAAATAGATTAAAAATTAAATAAATTAATTTATTTAAGTGGCTGCCCTCTTCATGAGGAAAAGTGCCCCCTTTTGAGAAGGATTTAATACTTTTTAAGTATTAAATGATTATATTAAATTCTATTTTCGGCATGGCTAAGGTTAAAGCACACTCGTGAAGCTTAAGTGAAGTGAAGAGTAGATGATTAAATTAATTAAATTTAATTTATTGGTGGATGTCTTAAATATGCAATTTTTAAAAAGAGAAAAACATGATTTTTAATTAATTAATTACCTTTAATTGTTAGGGCAATTATTAATTATAGAATTATGAGGGTTATATAAGCATGGGCAGCCATATGGGTGAATTATTTAATTCACAGTAAAGAAGTGCAAACCAAGAGGAAAAGTGCGCCCCATTAAAGAAGGATTTTGCTCAAAAGAAGGTGAAATCAAGGCTAAAAGCTTCCAGATTTGGCACATGCATTAAGGAGGTTGATTTTGTCTGCATAATTGTTTTCATAAGTGTTACAGGAGCTCGTGTGAAGTTGAAAAATTTATGCTCTCTTTATGTGCAAATTAAACACCAATTTTGGGGCAGCAGACTTGAAAAGTGCAGATTTTTATATTTTAAATTCACTATTCATATTCCGATGGCTATTTTTGTCTCAATAAATTGCAAATTCATTACAGTGTTTTACAAAAGAAAAGGAGTTTTAATCAATGTCTAATACATTGAAATATCCTCCGAATCAAGAATTATCCAGATCTGCACCAATTTTGAAGAAATCCGCCAAATAAGAAGAAAAAGAATTGTTCGCATAAAGATAGACAAAGCCATGGCAAAGAGGGACGAAAAGAAAGCACAATGGAATCATGCATCACTTCCAAATTAGACATAGGGAGACATGATCTAGGCCCGAACCTCTTCTCCGATTGATTGATAGATCCAGAGCGGAAAGACTTCACCATGCGCATGCAAAAGTAGTGGAATTATCCGAGTGCAGCTTTTCCATACACAACCCAATTGCAGAGTTTGTTATGGAGTGTGCTAGATCTTACCATTCTTCATCCAAATCAAGATGAGATGCTATGGGAAAACAATAATTCGCCTGACACAGAGTTCATCAATTATTGCTCAAGAAGATTCTCGGCGCGAAAGGTGGTGACTTCCATTAGCATTCGTGATGCCGATAGAGAGGGAGAAGCATAGAGTCGATTGTGATCAGAGCATAATGAATAGCAGATACATGAAGAAGCCCAGATCCCCTTCTAAGTTCCCAACAACTCTTCCAAGGTCCAATCGTGGTGCAAGAGGTGATGATATTGTCAAATCATTATGTAGGATTAATGGCGAGGCGAATGCCTACACTTTCCGTACATGGATGTATGCTTTCATCAGACTATCAAGTCAACAAGATTGATTCCATAATCAATTGGTCGGAAATCATTAAGACAATATCAAGTGAGCAACTTCGAACGTGAAGCGTATTTTCAACTTCAAGATGACTTCCTACTTGGTGTATGCTGCAGCTTCACAAGGAATCTTCTCCAACTTGGATAGATGTGGTGTTCTTTCTAAGGACCCCATTTTCGAGTGCTACCCACAACTTACTTCGCACCTACAAAGTAGAAAGATTTCAAAGTGGTCAATGATGAGTTCTACGAATTCATCTCCGCAGCTGACAAAGACTTAAAGGCCAATAGGTGAGCAAGGAAGCGTGGGAAGTCAGTGTCCAAGATTGACAGCTTATTCATTTAGTTTGCAGATTTCACATACCTCGTGGTTACGGGCTTTTCCGAGAACCGGATGCCTGATATCCGAATGATAGATTGATCACCATGGAGCCGAAACAACTTGTGGAGATACACGACCTTCAAATAAATGGCACAAGTCTACGGGCTTCTTCTCAATCACCGTGGGACATTATACCGCATAGAGCATTTATAGAGCTCAAGGGATGGAGACGCGGATGTTATCCGAGTATGAGCAAGAGTTCTTCCCTCCACACGGCAAACTTCAATCCATTCGGGAGTAGTAGCAAGAAGACAATCTCCCAGAGTACGCACATGTGCCTTCATTAGAGGATTTCTCGGATGAAGTGCAAAAGCGAGTACGAGGTTAGAAAGAGAGATTTCAGCAGTGCTATCAACACGGCAAGTGTTCGACTTTGGACTAACACTTGATACTCGCAAATCTTAAAGATGATGGGAATGTGTTACTTCGACGCTTACCATCAAATGGGAGGAGATAGAGCCGTATCTTCAGTATAACCCAAGAGGCCGCCATACAATCAAGAAAGGTCTCAGAGCCGTGTTGGTGAATACTTTAAATGTCACGATGAATGGATACTACTCGATGAAGCATCGATGAATCAAATCACGGCAACTTCAATACAGGAGATTCCCTCAAGAGAAAGCACTGAAGGAGAAAGTAGCAAAAGGTCCGAGAAGTCAAAGTACATAAGATCTCAATCAAATAAGAAGATCACTTCCATGGCTATAGACTTTAGTTCCGACTTCTCCAAAGATCTACTACTTCACCAACTATCGCACCGGCACTAATTATGGACACTTCCATGCCTCACTAGATCCGGCAACATTCATCTTCTCTCCTCACCACTTCGCTCATCACCCATTCCGTAGAGACATGTCAAGCCACAGATGGCGGAGTTCGAAAGAGCTTTGTCCTCGGATGATTCAAAGATGGCAACCATAACACCGTGGCACTTTCTCGATAGAGAGGAAACAGAGCGGGAGATGGTAGTGCACTCAAGAACTTTTCATTCTCCGAGAAGTAATTTCTCGAAATGGTTGGCTTTGCAATTGGTTCCGTGGTTTATAGATGGAGATGAACTTAGAGGAGCACGACTGGCAGCTACTCTAGAGTCTACGCGAAAAGACAAGAAGGCCTAAGGTTGCTAAGGTAACTTCTAGGTTGATCATCGAAGAGTCTGGGAGAGAAGTTTGTTGAGATGTCAATTCAAATGCGGAAGGAAAGAAAGAGGAGGAGCTCATGGCAAAGATGTAACAATAACCAAGAGTACCCCCTGGCCAAGCCACCACCACGTAATGATCAAGCAGATACACAAACATCGATAGATGCTTATTCCTTAGGCTTGACAGAGAAAAGGCGGAGAAAGACGAGCTTCATAAGCAAGTATCTCATTTGTGTGAGATCATAGCCAAGGTCAAGCTAAACCTTCCATTCAACCCATTTCAGAAAGCGGTGAGTGATCATCTTATGCAGGAAATGGAGGATGCAAGCAATCAAGTAAAGGCTATCGACGAATGGAAGGATCTCGATTATTCATCAAGCTTTTGTACAACTTAGGGAAGTGCCACCGCTTTAAAGGTTATGAATGATGCAAAGAAATCAACTAAAGCAATCGGTGGAGAGCATAGTAGATATGAACACACTTGCCGAGAGTAACTCCGAGTATTTTGGCCGAGATCAACAAGTTGTTGAGAGATGTATGTGGATCATGAGGAACAGAGTACCGAATGGATCAATTGAGAAGGGGAAGCAGTTTTAGAGTTTGCATAATGATCTTCCGCTTGGAAATTTGTAGAGTTTCTACAAGAGGATGCGAGCACTTGAGAGTAGAACATCATCTTACCAGACAACATCATTTCTTTCACCGAGGAGGACGTGGTCGGAAATGTTACTTCATACGTGCGGATCGCTTCCTAACAGAGGCGCCTAAGTTAATTCCTCGGAAGGTTCTCTTCTCGATGGTACAAAAGAGAATTGATAAAGCTACCAAGCCTTTCACGATGAATTCTATCGGTAGACCGTGGCGCCCAGCATGCATATCATGCGAGGTTCGGGCCGAGCTCGAAGAGGTGGAAGCGTGCGGCAAAGAAAGTGTCAATGAAGGGTTCACGAATTCAGACAGAGAAGGAAGCAAGTGCTAAAACAGATGGAAAGATGTTGAATTACATGTTCGATAAGTATATCCGAGTATCGTAACAAGAAGAAGACAAAATGATACAACTGCATGACTTCTATTCTTTCTTCTTCTATTTTCTATGTTCCCGGATGAAATTGTAAAACTTCTAAGTTATTGGTTTTACAACCATTACTTGAAGTCATGTGGAACCATTCTATTAGTTAAGTGATACATGTGTCACTTAAGAAGAAGTTAGTCGAGGATGATTGCCAATTGTCATTTTTACTTGTTGTCATGCTTTAGTTTAGTTTGAGTCTTCTATTTGTACTTTCCTCCTACATTCTATAAGGAGGAGAACAACCTCCAAGTTAATGATCGATCGAATTTGTGTGCGCAATCCCGAGTCCTAGACTTCAGCCGTACTCCTGAGAGCAACTTGGAGCAAAGGAATACAAAGGAGCAGTGTTGAGAACTTTGTGTCATGGTGTATCTTTGTGTTTTGCTTCAAGAAATCTTAGATCTCTTGATAAACTTTGTGTTATTTTAGATCTAGATCTAATGCCGCTTGTTTTATAATTCCGTGTGTTCATATCTATTAAGTTTCTCTTCTATGTGCATGTAATTAGCTCT